>JACEGR010000713.1:0-224896 GCA_014170235.1 Listronotus bonariensis | reverse complement strand
GGATATTTTAGACAACATATAGGCATAATTTTAAAACTGCAGTCAGTTACCAAGAGCAATCAATGTGCTCTGCAAAACTTATTACAGAAACTTTTCTGCCTTTATAAATTGTTGAGCAAGCGATTTAAGAATTTCAATTGTTATGATGTTTTCTACCCGCTTTATGAACTTTGCGTACAGACCAATGAAGCTTTTAAAGTTAACTAAACATTTATTATTTAGTAATATTTGCAATACTTAAAATAAATTGACAAGCATGTGTGTTTGAGTTATAAATATAAAGCCTAATAATATGAGCGTATTACATAAGATGCGCTTTAAAATAACAAACGCTTTAAATTAGGTTTTCCACTATTATACCTGAAACCGCTCCAGGTCAAACAACCTTTAGAACATCTATATAAATAATATTTTTTGGTGAGCTACTAGGATATTTGTGCGCATTAGTTAGTATAGTCCTTGAGATATTGCTTGGGGTAAATAATTGTTTTTGGTACTATACACACTAATCATATCAAATAAACCAATTATTTAAAAGAAAACCTAGTTAATTAGTGGCCCGTAAATATATTTGTCCGATCACCGTATACTTTAATAAAATACACTTATCCGGTCAATACGCGCACAACCAGCTTTCAATTTCTCATGCTGTGAGAAATAAAATGTTGTCGATAACCCTCTGTTTTAATATAGTCTTAGTGGCCCGTGGTAATCGCTGCAGCCCGAAACGCAACACGTTCGTGCCATAAATGTACGCTGTACGGCCCTAAATATACGCGCGACATTTAAAAGTAAAAACAACGATTGACATATTGGCACTGATCCTATTTTTTTAAATATAACAATGAATTACTTATTCTTCTTTATATAATAAATATACACGCTACGATTTAACTTTTTAAAACAGAAAAAACCTTTAAAGCAATCGTTTAAACTTGTTTCTGTTTACTTCTAAACATTACTTGACATTCCTACTGTGCTGTGTTGCCAGATTTCTCTTTCACGGCTTAGAGTTTAAGAAGGCTGTGATCTTACCAAACTACTAGTCCCTGGGTCAGTAATAAACCCTTAAAACACAAGTTGGTTTTATAAACGTTTATAAAACATTCAAGTAGATTTTAGGTAACGTACGATAAACGTTTTCAAACGTTCGTGAATGTTCTTTAAACGTTTTTAAAAGTTTTGTGTCGACAAAAACAACGTTTAAAAAACGTTGTTTTTGGGCAGTTTCCTAAACGTTTTTTATAGTACCTGAAACGTTTTGAAAACAGGCTTTTAAAGTTTTTTTGGACGTTTGAAAAACGTTGTCATAGTACTGCTAAATTTGGTAATTGTTAACAAACCGGACGCATCGCCGATTTTTATGTAATTTAGTATAAGGGGTTTTTTTGGGGCGCTGATAACGAATCTGAAAGAACGGGCGCGTTATTCATCATCAGACTTAATAACCAGAACTAACCTTAAGTCACTATTTTGTAAACAATTAAACTAAATTGGTACTCAATATTTGATTTCTACCTCTTAAATCCCATTTTCTCTTTATTTTACACGTTTTCCATAAAATTGCAAAGCTTCACTTTCGCCTTGGCGCCCCAAGGCTACTGTAATTGAAAGTGAGGCTTAACAATTTTATGAAAATGGTAAATTAAATAGAAACATGGATTTTAGGAGGTAAAATCAAATATTAAGTACCTATTTGGCTTCAAATCAAGAATTGTTTGCAAAAAGAAAGGAAAAAATAGTAAATTTAGGTTAGTTCTGGTTATCAAGTCTGATGATGAGTCTACCACGAATATTCATACCGCCATATATGAAAGCGGCGCTTTAACCCAGCTTGTGCCAAATGTTTTGTGTGTCGGACAAGTTTACCACAATATTTTACATGCAATTTTTAAACATTGTGCCAAAAATCTAAATGTTATAGTCACAAAACCATAAGGCCCATTGACATGTTTTAGGTATCGGATTGGGCAGGTTTAGTAAATGAAACCCCTGACGATTTTTGGACAATGTTTAAAAATTGCATGTAAAACATTATGGTAAAGTTGCCCGACAAAAAAGTGACGCGTTCGCCCAGTCCTACACCCGAAACCTTTGACATTGACAGGCTGCGTTAAAGCGCCCCTTCCATGAATATTCGTGGTAGCCTTGTCAAAAGGAACCTCCCTAAAGAAGGTTTTAAAATGCTACATTTACCACCTTTTAACTTGTATAACAGTTCTTCAGAATCGATCAAAAGAGTTTTAAAAGGAACACCAAATAAATAATAGTTTTAAAAAACTAAAAAACACGTTTTTATATGCAACTGAACTAAAAATTAGAAAATAATTTTTTATTAAAAAAATATTGTCACTTCATAGTAAAAAGCGTGGGGTGCTTAATATATTAAATGTTATAATTATCATATTTGCCAATATCTATGAGGAAAAGTTATGAAAAATTGTAAAATGCACCCCACGCTTTACTATGAAGTGACAATATTTTTTTAATAAAAATTATTTTCTAATTTTTAGTTCGGTTGCATATAAAAGCGTGTTTTTAGTTTTTTAAACTATTATTTATTTTTCATTTTTAGTTCGATATGCATTTATGTATGTATGTATGTTAAAATGCTCCAGTTTATTCACTAAAAATTCCTTCGCCATTTTGTCAAGAGTAACTAAACCTGAGAAAAAGTTTGGAATGTTGCCAAAAGATGGCAACACAGGTGTTGTTTTTATAATATAATGGAATTTTTTTCCTGGCGATCCAAACCAGGGATAACGGAATACTGTTTGCAGATTATTGCATTGTCATGGGTCCCTAATACGTGTGCAAAGTTTCAAAGAAATCGAATAGCTGGAAGTTGGTTAAAATTAGGCTCAAAGATTCCGTTACATAGATAGATAGATGGATAGATAGATAGATAGGATAGATAGTTACAACCCAAGCTAATAAAAGCGTGTTAATAAAAACAGTGGGATTTGCCCCTTGACATGAGATTTATAAGATTTGACAGATTTTTTGTTCTTTGTTTGGTTTTTATATTAGTCATCCGTGGTTTATATTAATTTTTTCGGGTTAATTAATTAACCAGAGTAAATTATTATAGATATTTTTTAATATAACCAAGTATTTTTACAATTTGCCTTTTGGCATGTGTCATTAGTGTCAGAACACTTCATGCACCTCCTTCGTTGATGGTGCATGAGAGGCAAGGGGAGAGGTAATAAAACTGTTCTGCAGAACAACTCCACTATAAAAGGAACACTTACGGTGTTGTTCTGGCGGTTCTAAAGCATAAAGGAATACACCAAATTTTGAAATTTCAAATTGACGTTTAAACAATTGGTTAAACTTTACTTATCAAATTTAAATTTGACAAGTGAAGTTCAACCAATTGTTTAAATGTCAATTTGAAATTTCAGAATTGGTTGTAAATGTACACTAATCTATGCATTAAAAAAATAATAATAATAAAAACTAGTGGATATAATATATTTGCATAAGGAGGGACTACAAGGACCATAAAATATACAATTTAATTATTTCTGATATTTTAATCGGTTTCCAAACGTAAAACACGTATTTTTCCTTGGTCAGCCATTATACAGGCAGCATCATTCTGGCCACCGCAATATTTTGAAGACGAAAACACAGTTAATAGTTTCCCTTTTTGTTGAACCTAAAAAGCAGACTTAATTTAGTTAGTATAATAGTATTAAGTATTGTTAAAATACTACACAAGGTGTTCTCAAAGTTCAGTAATTTATTTTAACAGCTCTTAATGTTTTAAAATCGGGTAAAATTATTAATGAGTTAACTTCGAGGAAACTCTGTATAAAAATATATTATGTAGACACGCGGGAGTGTGTTAAGCCAAGTCAAAGAATACCAATCCATAGAACTCCACTAGTGAGATTTCAGCGTACCCTAAAAATTTTAGTACCTACCGCGACCAACAGATGGCGAAAGTAGTACGATGTCGCTTTGCTAATACGATTACCATCAGAAATTGATAGCAGTCGCTGACGAGCAGTGGGCCCGATCAGGGATATACGCAAAATTTAATAAAAATAAAATCCCCGATAAATGGCCCAGTATCCATAAGATTATTAAATTTATTATTTCAGAATAGGATATATCGATGCGTTTTTCAAAACATCGTAAGTGACATTCGCCAAATTTACGGGAAACGATTTTTTCTTCCCATCGCGCTATTTTTAAAGAAAAACCGAGATCTGAATGTTTTTATTTTAGATTTCTTCTTAATTTGAATTACAAAACAAACATATTTAACATTTAATGTCAAAAATTTCAGAATCTCCTAAAAAAAGCTAAAAATTTTAAAATTCTAAACCTTAATAATAGTTAATTTTTAAATTTTTTATTTTTATTTAATTTATCTTGACAACGGTGACAAACTTGCCACCAAAACGTCGATTTTTAGTTCTCTATTTACTTGCTTTATTTTATTTTTTTTTTTTTTTTTTTGGTTTTTTGGCACTATTAATTTATTTTTTGGCGTGTACCCAAATAACTACCATTAATTAAATGAACCGCCGAACCAATATAGAACATATCTTCATCTGAAATAAAGCCAATGAAAAAAAACGTTTCCCGTAAAACTGACGAATGTCGCTTACGATGTTTTGTCAAAAACCCATCGATATATCCTATTCTGAAATAATAAATTTAATAATCTTATGGATACTGGGTCCATTTATCGGGGATTTTATTTTTATTTAATTTTGCGTATATCCTTACTCTAACTGATCGGGTCGACTGCTCGTCAGCGACTGCTATCAATTTCTGATGGTTATCGTATTAGCAAAGCGACATCGTACTACTTTCGCCATCTGTTAGTCGCGGTAGGTACTAAAAATTTTTAGGGTACGCTGAAATCTCACTTGTTGTGTTCTATGGATTGGTATTCTTTGGCCAAGTTCAAGCGCGCCAATGTAATATCAAAGAATACTAATCCATAGAACATCACAAGTGAGATTTCAGCGTACCCGAAACTATAGTACCTACCCTGACCACCAGATGACGAAAGTTGGCACCGGACCAATCAGAAAATTAGTCGATGCCCATGTCGAGCTTCTATTGGTCGATTGGACTACTTTCGCTATCTGGTGGTCAGGGTAGGTACTAAAATTTAAGGGGACGCTGAAATCTTACTTGTGATGTTCTATAGATTACTACTCTTTGGTAATTTACATGAACTGCTTGATGCCCCATTTGACCCCTTCATAAGTCAAAACGTATTTAACGTAAACAAAGAAAACTAGCATTAATTTTAGGCGATTAAAAAAATATAAAACGGTATTTACCAATTGCTTATGTTGACGTTTAATTCAAGTCATATATGTCAAAGTTGTCACCAATTATTACGGCGGTTATATTTGGTTAAACGCCTAAAATTGATGTAGGTGTGTTTATTTGTATCTATAGGGACAACTGGAAGCCCATATTTCATGAAGCTAGCTTAAACGGTTATAAAGATATGAAGGTCCAAAAGTCGTCAATTTTCCACTGACTGACTGACATATAAATCAAAAACCTAACCCACTTTCAGATGACCCAGAAAGATGAAATTTGGAATCTAGCCCGGAAATTGTGTGTAAAAGTAGAAAAAAATCTAAAAATAAAAAAAAGTAAAAAAAAATAGGGGGATTTGGCGGATTAGAGAGAGAGAGAGAGAGGATTAGAGAAAAGTTTTTAATTGTAGCGTTTAAATTGTTGGGCAATGCGCACGTAGTATGCTAAAAAGTATTTTTCTCCCTCCAATTTATACACTTTGTATGTGTCCCAACTTCGACCTTCTTTGGAATATTGTTCTCATGTCTGGGAATGGCATCCCCCACAACCCTCGGCATACTTGATGCCATTCGAAGAAGAGCTTTTCGTTTTATAAATGATCCTTTCCTTACTCAAAGACTTCCTTCTCTTGCCCATCGTCGAGCTGTGGGAGATCTATCGCTCTTTTATAGATACTTTTACGGCTTCTGCTCCGACGAATTATCCAGTATAGTCCCTCCTCTTGCAGCTCCCAACAGAGAAACTCTTGGTACCGCACGTATGCATCCCTATACGGTCCAACTGGACAGGCCCCGAACTTCCCATTTCGTTTGTTCTTTTATCCCTAGAGTTTCTAGACCTACTGCCAGCGGAGGTCTTTCCTTCTCCCCCAAATCTTCAAGTATTTAAGTCCCGTGTTAACAAACTTGCTCTTACCCTGCTTAAGACACCCACGGTACGTTAGTATTTAGGCTTTCAGCCTTAGTGGATTCTCCAAAGATAAAAAAGACAATAGCAAAAAGGAAAACTTTGCAATTAAAACGCAAGAAAAAGATTTAAATCTAAATACCTGTCCAGTTGTCTTTACCAAAAGTAATAATATAAAATTATGCTTAGCTGTGGGCTTCGCCGCAAAAGAATGAAGATCTAAATGAGTAGTGCCAAGCTCTGTACAAAATCCATATATTTATGAGATCCTAAAGTAGGTTAAATTTGACTTGGCCAGTATTTATCAGAATTAAAATAGTATATTACATTACAAGTGTGGAAAATGACTAATTTCACACGAGTGGGAATATTATAGCACGAGGCGTTAGCCGAGTGCGACAAACCCACGAGTGTAAGAAAGTCATTTTCACACGAGTACTGTACACTATTTTTCCTACGACCACAAATTATTCACCAAAAAAAAAAAAAAGTTTGTCTGTTCAGAAAAAATAAAAAACAATTGAGAACTTTGCAACACTAGGGTGATATTTACTTTGCAACACTAGTGTGATATGTACTTTTGTTTCCTCACTGCTCTATTATACTGTTTTGACAATATTTTTACATCGAAAATCACCTACCTAGAAGCATTATATAACTTTTCTCATTATGGAATTTAAAAAGGCCCCCACTTAATAAAAATTGTATGGTTTTGTTAGGTAATAACGGTAATTGTTTAATACGGTTTTCTGCTATTATAAGGATTTTTTAAAAATTATCGATACTTACATATTGTAGACACTCTTCTAAGTAAAATGTAAGTGGTGCATATCCAAAATATTCCGTTTTTTAAAAATATCAGTAAACAAACTTACGGGACCGGGGAGTGAAAAGGGGTGCTGGGTGGGGTAAAATTGGTAAAACGAGTTAATGAAACTGAACATCACATGTAAAATTAAGTAAAAATTACAGTTTTTCCTCATATTTTTAAGAAAAAATATGAAAATTGTAAATGCATAACCTAAAGTCCTAAAAGTAAGTAAAAACGACTACCAAACGTCAGTTACCATGCAAAATATGGAAAGCATTTGGCAACGGCGGAAGGGTCTGATTCTATTTATGAATGGATAAAAGAAAGTGGATTCATTAAGTGTGTATTAGCCTTAGGTATAATTAGGGATTAAAAAAAGATTTAACTAGTTGTTTGAGTACACGAAGAAAGAGAGAAAGGAATTTGATCTATAGGCTTTTTTCTCTGGCGCTTTAAGTCGAACGGTCAAGCGGCAAGGCTGCCTCTATAAGGTGCGTGCTCAAAGGTAGAAGGGAGATTTTTAATTTGATGTACATACCTGACAACACTGGCTGTATTCCTTTTATGCTCCAGAACCGCCCAGAACGACACCATAAGTGTTCCTTTTACAATTTTTTGACATTTTTTCATGTTGTAGAACCGTTCTTGACACTATTGACAGTTCAGAGAACGGTTCTACTAGGTAAAAAGAATACACTAACTGTGCCACTGAGCGATCTGTCAGTGAAAGTTGTTTTTTGTTGTAATGTCTATTTTTGTTTATGTTTTTATTTTTCGGAAATTTTATTATTACTCTTTTCAATATTGGAAGAAAGCTTATACTGTGCAGTAACTTAACGTCAATAAGATGATTTTCGCTAATTTGGGTTCTACTGTTTAAGGTAAGTAAAAATCTTTTTTTACTGTCACTACAATAAATATGTCACTTGCAAAACCAATAGCAGTTTTTAGAATGACATACTTTGCAACACTAGTGCTGTAAAGTACTTTGCAACACTAGTGTGATATAACGCATTTTCTATGCATGAAACCAGTGTGCTATTTGCTATTTTCACAAGTGGTCGTAGGAAAAAAATATTTCAATAAGTTGAATACCTTCATAAAATTACTGAAAAGTTAAATCTAATCTACTTTAAGATCTCATACATATTTGAATTTTATACAGAGCTTGGCACTCATTTAGATCTCGATTTTTCTTGCGGCGAGCCTACCACCAAGCGTGAACTTGACTCACGTTTTTCACATTTATGTTTTTGGTGGGATGTGTATTACCTGAAAACCAGCTTGGGCGACTTCATGAGCTCTAACGAGGTGAGTTAGTTGATTTGCTTTTAAAAACCTTTCCAGAGCCTCAACACTAAAAATATGTGCAGTACCTCTTCTGGTGTTCACAGCAAAACCCTCATTTGCGAGAAGTTCCATTGCAAGTTTATCGTTCACTGTTTTTGGCCTAGAAATGTTTAACGTTTGAAAAATATCTCAGAACTTTTTTTTCTTTTTGGAAAACAGAAACAATATTTTTGAAAAGCTGTAAAACTGAATAAATATTTTTTTAATCGATTTGTTATATTTATTTAGAAAGTTTTTTAAAATACTACAATACTGGGACTTAAATTATAATTTTCTTCTTAAAAAGTTATTTAATTTTTCACATATCAATTTTTTTACCTAACTGGATCGTTCCACATAAGTTCCCATGCCAAAGAACTTTGGTTATCGGGCTGACTGAGTACTGTTGGAATTTCGTTGATAGCTGTAATAACCGGACAAAGCCATGGGGGTGGTGCTCCACCATGACAACAAAAAATCTAAAAGTATTTGTAAACTAATTTACTAAATACACTTAACTAAGCAATAAAGCTTCCGGTAAACAGGGAGCGCGACTCTACAGCAGCGGGACATCAGCGCGTCAATTTTATATGAAAACACGTTCGTGACACACCAAGCTGGACGGCAAGGATTCAATGGTTTGAAACGCGTCGATGCTGCGCTCCTGTCCCGTCGCGCTCGCTGTTAACCGTACAGAGCCCGGATTTACGGTGATGGAGTTGACTGAGTACTGTTGGAATTTCATTGATAGCTGTAATAACCGGACAAAGCCATGGGGGTGGTGCTCCACCATGACAACAAAAAATCTAAAAAGTATTTGTAAACTAATTTACTAAATAGACTTAACTAAGCAATAAAGCTTCCGGCAAACAGGGAGCGCGACTCTACAGCAGCGGGACATCAGCGCGTCAATTTTATATGAAAAACACGTTCGTGACACACCAAGCTGGACGACAAGGATTCAATGTTTTGAAACGCGTCGATGCTGCGCTCCTGTCCCGTCGCGCTCGCTGTTAACCGTACCGAGCCCGGATTTACGGTGATGGAGGAAAATGGGGCAAATTAATTCAGAAAAATTCCAAAACACTTTTCATGCCCTTAAAAAAATAAAAAACATTTTTTCAAGCTAAGCCAATTGTTTTATGTATGTATATTTCTTTGTTTAAATAAAGCAGATTTTATTAATTATCTCTGTTTCTTTTTATCTAAACTTTGAGTGTAGTATAGAGAAAAGTAGGGCCACATATAACCGCACCGATGTCCCACAAGACCTGCACCGTAGCACGACCGTGTCTCGTACGGTCTGAAACATGCCCAGACAATGAAATCATACGTGGATCGAATAGCGCCGATGTTTCCCGAACGAAGCTTTAAGTTTACCGGGCGACACTTTTTATTTAAGTACATAACGTATAAAAATTAAATGTTAGTGGTTAAATGTTAGTTGTTGTAAACAAACAATTTAAGAAAAGGTGTTTTATAAAGTACTAAAAAATTTAAAATTTATTTTATTGTTACATATTGTGACTAATATGTGACTAAAACTTATGAATAGATTGTAATTTTTAGTTATAATAAGTTTTTTTTTAATTAATATTTCGAGAAATCAAATAGACTATAACATCACAAGTTCGATAAAAACTGACTAATTAAAATGCGTGATGTACAACCGTTGGTCGGTGATGTTTGTTTACTTGTTAAAATTCGGTGCGTGGCATGCGGTAGGGCATAAAGCGGTGGTATTAAGCCTACCGCATTTGATTAAACCTTTCAAAACCGATACACGGCCGTGATACGGTGCAGGCCTCGGTGTGGTTATATGTGGCCAAACCTTAAAACTGTGTTACCCTTTTTTTTTGCTCTTCAAAAATGTTGTTAGTAGGAAAGTAGGCGCTCTGGGAATTGTAGCCTAGGGCGCCTCATACCCTTAATACGGGCCTGCCTATTTGTAAAGGTTTCTTTTACGATCAGGTGTAACTTAAAGCGTGGTATATTTGACTCATATTATTGCAGTTTAATGAAATACAAAACTTTTAGCACCGCATCCCCCTATATTTTACCAAGGAAACGGACAGCCACGGGCTCGTTGCGGTTATGTGTGGCCTGACCTTAAGACTTATGTTTCTCACACAAAAAAACTTCTTATTCTACAATCACAAACTTTTAAACATACAAACCAACTTAAAAGTATTTACCTTTCCGTCAACAGTCGCAGCTATTGGCATCGTATCAAATGCATTGTTCACAGCGTTCCAAACTTCATTTCCCAGCTTATCACCAAGTTTCAGGCAGCATTCCCTAAAATAGTTTTTTTTAAATTAATTTATGTGGAAATTCCTCCCCCATTTTTTTTCATACAAATAAAAGCCTGTATTTTGTATTGCTACCATAGCAACCTAATTTTTTGCACATCAGTGTATTTTCTTATCAGAAACTCAACACAGTACAGTATGGTTTATGCTGGTTTGGAATCTTCTTGTTTCGGCACCTAATAAAATTTTACCTGATCTGACCCTTTTTTTTCTCGTTTGATCGCCTCAACAATAATGCATAATTATTTCTTATTGTTTGGTTTCCTAAAGGTAGGAATATAATTCTTAAGTGAATTTATAACGTGTGTATTAGTCTTGGGTTTAATTAAGGAATTTTAAAAAAGAGTTAACTAACCAGAACCAACCATGACCCCCAACCTATATCTGTGTAATAATAACAAAACTATTGTAACATGTGTATAAGACATATTTAAGAGTCTTTACACATGGGCTTCATTTAAATTCGGGTGGCTAATGCTCATTACAGCGTTTGTGTGACCTTAGAATAAATATGTCTGTCAATATTATTAAATTATATGCACACCTTTGGGGTACCGAACAAGAAGAAATAATTATGCTTGGGACCAAACCAGAAAAAAAAAGGTCAGGTCAGGTAAAATTTTAGTAGGTGCCCAAACAAGAAGTTCCTAAACAAGAAAACACCTACAGTACTGTTTAAATTTCACGACTCCTGGTTATTCTGTTACTTTTCAATATTTCAGGGTATTTTTTTTACTATTTACCACTGCTTTAGGTAAAAAGTGAGTGTGAATATTCCTGAGCACGAAAAATAATTGACTTCGAACTGAAACATTGAAAAATACACTTCCCACAAAAATTATCGCATTTGCTCGACTTTTTCAATAAGCTTCGATACAAAAATGCTTTCATTTAAATGGCCATATCTCTTTTAATAATTAAGTTATTAAAGCAAATAAAACAGACAAATATTAGGGAAAGGTGAAGCTATGCAATTGGCGTAATCGTTGTTATTTACTGTAAACCATCGCCTTCTAGATGTTAGAATTGCGCAAACGGCTCATTCTTGCCGCGATGATCATCAACCTACCTGCACCGGTGAGTGACTCCATCTATCAAGCAGTAGATTTATTAGTTAAAGATCTTCTGTTTTTGACTTGTTTGTCAGGCCTTAGCAACATAAACTTATAAACAATCAGCTATACATTACACAAATTTTAAAAAATTACATTGTGATAATTTGTAAAATTTAGGTTAAAAGTACTAATCAATTTGTTTCTAAATGTCAGTTCATTTAAATAATTAAATGGTGCTTAAAAACATAAAAGGAAAAATCTTTGATGACCAACGCTAAATTTTCTACTCTTGACCATGGTAAAGCCAAGTCTAAACAACTAAATAAATGCAGAAACCGAAAATAGGTTGTCAAACCTTGACAGTATTTTTAACCTCGCATATTTTATAGACGTGTAATGGGTTGATTATTAGGATATGTAGCTAAAGCCAGTAACATTACCGTTACAGAAAACTTTAACTGGTTATATGTTCGGCGCTAGATGGAGCCACCCACCGGTACAGGTGGGAGAATTCTTCATCGGGGCAGGATAAAATAGTACAATTATTCAAAACATCTAGAAGGTGGTGCTGTAAACAAAACATCCTACAGGGTGAATAAAAGTTTTTGAGAAATCGCCCTATATGATTTGCTGTTAAGAGGGAGTAATGTCGTTTATAAATAAATTATACCCTTACTCATTTCTGGTATTTTTATTATCACAAATGTGATTACTCCCTTCAACAGCATATCATACAGTGCGATTAAAAATTATTCATTTTTTATTACCCTGTCGGATGTATTGTTAACGATAAATAACAACGGTTACGTCAAAGTTATAGCTTCACGTTCCATAACATTTTCTTTTTTAATTGTCTTAATAAGTTAATAATTAAATAAAATCCATTTAATTTTTTTTTTGCATTGAAGATTATGGAAAAAATAGAGCATATGCGATAATTTTTGTGGGGAGTGTATTTGATCCTAAATTTAATTTATTAAAAAAATTAAATAAGCAGAAAAAAGTCTCATTCATCAAAATCCTTACTTATAAAAGTAAACATCTTCTGAACTTCCCTAATCTCATGATTCCCCTTAACAAATTTACTTTATTGGGGCTTTGGAGTTTATAGGACAACAGATAGGCAATAACTTCTATACTAAAAGAGCCACGATCAACATAATCGCCAAGGAAGAGTAGGTTACAGGGGCTTAAGCCTGGACCGATATGCCATAGTGTTTTTTCGAAATAAAGGAGGTCAGCTACGTTACCGTGTAGGTCACCTATAAAAATAGGATTGAATTAAAAAACTAGAAAAAATCAAAAATATATTGTTAAAATCTATTGTGCAACATGTAGGAAAAGCGATATATTTCCGGACGATGGTGAAGTTTGCTGAGTGAGGCTTTAGCCGACTAACCACTAATCCTAGATGCACATACTACCCCATGCAGCAAGCTGACGTCTTATTGACGTCTCTTTTAATCATTTTTGGTCAGCAAAGACGTCATAAGATGACGACAAAATGACGTTAAATTGACCTCTCTAAGTCACAGACAAAAGACGTCTCGTTAATGACGTCATAATGACGTCTTTAAAACGACGAAAAATTGATGCATATATTTTTTTTAAGCTAAAATGATACCATATTTTATTTGAAAATTGAAATAGAAAAGCTCCTAACAGTCCTTACTGCTTGCAATTTCCTTGCGACTGCAAGGTCGCATCTCTCGGGACTCTGTCCAATCTGGAGATGCAGATTTTTACACTAGCCGAAGATATTTCTTTCAAGGCTAATTGAGATCACCAATCGCAGACCGGTCTCGAACTCTTTTGGTCTCATCGGTACGATGTAGGCGATAAAAAGCGATGATGTTGAATAAACGTAGTAGCTTATTGTCCATTGCGCCATCTATCGGTAGAGGGTTTTTGGAGTTCGATTTTGTAAAATTATTAGTCTTATTTTTCTGTCATATGATATTTCGGTTGTATTTTGAGACGAATCATATAATGCCACAAAATTTTTCTGGTGGGTTTTCTAAACATGACGTCATTAGATTTTTGTGAGCTAGTATGAAGAAAAAATGACGTCAAAAAGACGTCACTTCAACGACGTCAAGAACACGTCATTAAAATAACGTCATAATTTTGGTCTGATGACGTCCTATGACCAAAAATGACTTAAAAATGACGTCAAAATGACGTCAGCTTGCTGCTTGGGACTTTATGTAATAAGAAAAATTCCCACCAACTTTGAGTTTTTATTAATAATTTTAAGTACTTTTCATTTAAATTTAAAGTTATCCCATTTAAAATACACGTATTTTTTCTTTTTAAATTTCTAATGCTTAGCCACTTTTTAACCTACTTGAAAAAGAAAGAGGTTATTAATTCGCCCGTATGTTTTTATTTGTATATTACGTAATTACTCCGTAATTGTGGACCGATTTTTAAAAATTCTTTTTTATTTGAAAGGGGCACTTTCGCGGTGATCCTATAAAAAAACTAAGTCAAGATCGCAAGAGAGAAAGGTACTAGATCTATTTATTTTTCTCTGCCGTACGTTGTTCGTGCGACAAAGCTGTACTAACGCCACCTATTGGTGTAGCGATAAACAAATATTATAATAATACGAGGGCAGTTTACAAATTGCTATTACATCCTTTTAGTTTTAATAATTTTTTGAAGTCTCAACAATAAAATAAAATTTAAATAGCAATATAATTAATTTTTATACGTTTAAGGCCGTAAAAATGTTGGTAAATTCATTAAATATTGCTCGGAACACTTTTCAACTGAGTCAACCCTCTTTATCTACTTATGTTTTGCGATTTGCTCAAAAAAACATCATATGTGACGTAGAATTTTGAAATAATACATTAGGGCCACTTTAACGTCACTGGGGCAAATCTTCTATATAGAACTATCTTCTGGAGCCATAAAACCGGTGGACAATAAAAGTATCATTTTTTATTTTACTATTACTACAGGAACTATTTGAATAACTAAATTTAGTACGGGCATACCCCCACTAGGGGTAGCCCGTACGGGGCTTAACTAAAACTTTAACTTTTTACTTGACTTCACTTCTACTACCTACTTTTTATCTAATATTTTTCTAATTTCTTCCTCTCAACTTACTCTCTTCATTCTTGGGTAACTCTGTTTATATACAAGGTTGAACTTGGTTTTTTGGTGACGTAGCACGTTTACGACCTTGCCTGTTCGACCTAGAAATTTACTTTGCCGGTTCGAGGTCAAAGCTTTGACATTATTTTAAATTGTTATATGTTTAACTTTAGGATGTGTTTTTTCCATTATCGAAATGTTTAAATAAATATAAAAATTATTTAAACTTACATACCCCTATACAGGGTGTTCACAATATGTAGTAAAAAGTGGCTAAGCATTAGAAATTTGACAAGAAAAACATTTTTACGTGTATTTTAAATGGGAAATTTTTAAATTTAAATGGCTCAAAAGTTGGTGGGAACTATTTTTTCTACGTGTAGAATAAAATTTTGCTTGGGCACCGAAGAAAAGAAAAACTTTGCGGAAATGAATCACCCTAATCTATATGTGGTAGGATATGTGTGCGGCCGACCTTACCCATAATATAGACAGGCGAACTTAATTCCAATAACCGTGGTTCATTTCTAAATATCTCTCTAACTTGGTTGCAAACCTGTACCAGGTTCCTCGAAAACGTCCCAGGGTCCAACTGACCCCAGGTATACGAAGTTTTAGTATCTTTAATGTTGTTTATGGTAGTTAAGTATCTTAGTCCTTTCAGTACTTCGTTTGACACAGATCGTTGGCTGAATATATCCAAGGACATTCTTTTGTTGTATTCGTTCACAGGTTGTTTTAAGGTAGTAGCTGACACTGCTTCTTGAATCTAAAAAAAAATTGTTAATATAGTTCGAGGCAGCTGTCCCCTGGTCCCGCCTGGTTACGCCCATGACAGCATCGTTCAAATAAACCCTAATATGCAGTGGCGGCTCGTGGGTCTAAAAACAGGTGTAGTGCAGGAAGGGAAAAAAGCGCATTTACCATTTTAGCAAAATTGAAAATATTTAACTATAAAAAGTCTAAGTAAAAAGTCTTAATATCTAAACTTACCTAAATTTTAAACACTAAATCAATCATTCTATCTTTTATTGCAGCAAATTTATCAATTATATCTTCATAAAATAGTTGAGTTTTTATCAGTTCCTGTAGAAGCTCCTTGTGAATTGAAATATTGGTCAAAGATAAAAGTCTATCTTGGGATATAGTGTTTCTTAAGAAAGTTTTTAAACGCTTAAGACAAGAAAAACTTCGTTCCACTGACACACTTGTCGACGGTATCGTTAAAATTAGCGAAAAAAGTTTATACGCCTCGATAAAAATGTCTTTATTTGCGCCAACTTGTTTCACAAGCTGCTGCAATGGAATATTTTTATAACATTCATCAGCAAATATAAGGTCAAGTTTTTTTGAGCCGCTGATTTTTTGGAAACGATTCGGCATATATCTCCAATAAATTTTAAAAGAATCAGTGGAAAAGTTTGGTTATACTGGCCAAACTTTGCAGTATCAACAAGACAAAGAAATTGTAGTTTGTAACAATCTTCGAATCTTACTTCCATTTCCATTAAAATATGATCTAATATTTCATAGAGAAATGCTCTGTACTGCCCTTTAATTTCTTCCTGTGAAAAATCACTGTCGCAAATAATACTCAAACGGAAACAATGGAAATAATACGTAAAAACCAACGAAATGACCAAACCTATACTCAGCTATACTATCTTTTTAAGGCTAGCGATTTACCAAGCAACACATCTGATACTTCCACCCGCAATTCTGGCCGCCGGCAAGTATAGCGTTGTCATGGCAACGGAGCGTCAAAGCGTAAACAAAACCCCGCAAGAGGTGTATACTTTGGTCCGTTTTATATTTGCAATACACTTGCTAATCGCGGATTGCAATGTCGCGTTACCGAAAGCGAAGGAAAGCGACTCGCGCCAGCGTTTAACTTATATGCTAGATTTTTCATGGCGAATTTTACAAATAAGGAATAGAAATGAGAAAAATGAATTGAATAATAGTAATATGTTTTTTTTATGTTTTATTATTTATTTTTGGTGAAGTGGCATTTCACTTACTACACCTGAATAGCCGCCACTGTTAATATGATGCAACTAGCTTCAAAAATGGGAAAAAGTTAACACTTAAAAAGAGATGATGGCCATCCGAATCAAAAAAATAGTATACATGTGTTCAAGAAAATGTGTCAATTTCCCAGATTTATGTAGAATACATGAAGATAATATAATAAGTTTCTATAAATTTTTGTTCGGGTTAGTTCTGGTTAGCACTCCTTAAAATGGTATTCTTGCAAAATATTTGCCTTCATTAGTTTGGCAGAGGCGTACTAACACTTACACAGTGGTACTATTTATTTTTACATCCTGTATAATAAAGGAATAAAAATATAATTTTAAAATAGCTTAAAGCCTAAACTAAAAAAGGTACTCCTGTCGGATATCGATAAAGTGAAGCATTTTCGAGAAAAACAACCTTTTGATTAAATGGAGAAAACACTCTAATTTATCGATATCTAACAGAAGTACCTTTTTTAGCTAAGAGCTTAAACAACCCAAAAATACTTTTGTGTAAGGGTTAGTCCGCTCCTGAATTTAAGGAGTCCTAACTAGTATTACCCACATTAAAAATAATTTTATTATATCAAGTTTTATAAAAGTTATTCAAGGAAAACCGATTTTCAGCAGCGTCCAGCACATATCTCTGAAAATAGGAGCTTATGGAAATTTACCATAATTTTCCTATTTGGATGGCCATATCTCTAAAACTATTAAAAATTTAATATATTGTTATTTTACATATGTAGTACTTTTTAAAGCTCTTTGAAAGACCCTCATTATGGTGATAAAGGTTGGTTTCCAGTGATGAAAATTTTTGTGCGTCACGCTCCAGGGCTTGAAGCTCTGGAACTGCTCTAAAAAGTTAGTCACTGGAACGCATTCTTAGACAAGGAAAGAGAGATACTTAAGGAAATTTAAAAATTTCGTTGTTTTTAACCTTTCTTGGGTTTATAATAATAATCTCTTTCTAATATCTACCTCCATTTTAAATAAATAATTTTAAAAAATCCATCCTTAACCATAAAAAACACGTTTGAAGCACAAAAACCAAAAGAGGGGTTGGTGCATGAGGGGCAAGGGGAAAGAAAACGGAGTAGCTCAGGTGCATAACACTTTCCGTCACTGGAACGCCATAAACTAGAACGAAATGCTCCTGAGCTACTCGGGAGAGCCCTATTTACGTCACTAGAAAGCCACTAAAAATGACAGGGTATGCCTTTTAAAAATGCGTTTTTACTCTATAAGTCGAAAACAAGGGAGCCATGCATATGATCCCTATTTATTCCTCACTTATTACACTATACCTCTTTCATCTCATCAATGTTGATCGCTTGTCCGCTTCTTTGAATTTTAACCGTATGTATTGCAATTTCATAATCCACATTTTTAAGGTCATTTTGCCCCTTGGATTATCTGTTAGTGTCGAGTGCATCATATTACTAGGTGACTTCATTGAAGCAGTTTCGCCCGGACTTTTGTCTCTAAAAAATATTTATTAATAACAAGGTACAAAATAAGGAAAAGTGGTATGCTGTCTATGAAAGCGGTTTTCCGCTCGCGGATGATAATTCAGCGTTGTGATTGGTTAGTGCAAATTTAAAATGCTTTTCCCGCCATTTTCGACGCGGATCCGCAAAAAGTTGAGATGAAGTTAACTTTTTTGCGTTTTCCACTAGATTGTGCGGATTTTTCAAATTAAAGGCCAGGAACTATAACCTTGAACTAGCTAATGAGCTTAATGAGTTGTTGCTTGAAGATATGACAAGACGTTAAGAATCCATTTTAAATAAAAGAAGTGTTATGGACGACATTAACTACACTTATTTTAATTATTTACTTCAGTATGATATTTGGCGAAAAAATGATATTTATCCTACTTTTAGTATGACCAAAAAGACAAAAAAGGAGGCCCAGGTTTTGGGTTAGAAATTTTTTTAGAAATAAAATGCCATAGCCAATATTATACTTTATTAAAGGAGTTAAGACAACATGATGATGAAAAACACTTCAATTATTTAAGAATGTCAAAGGAGCATTTTGACAAATTGTTACAGAAACTTAAGTCAACTATTAGCAAGTCCCACAAAGTTCGTGAGCCAATAATTGCAGGCGAGCATCTAGCTTGTACTCTAAGGTAAATAGGTAACAAAAAAAGTGACTGTTATAAATAAAAGACTAAGACAAGCTATTAACCAAAGTTGCCTAATTCGCTGGATTTATATATTATTACCCATTATCCATTCCATTTGCCAACCCACAGACAGATGATGATTGACATCTAGTGACCTTTACAACCGTAGTATCAACAGTATCAACCAAACCGGCTTTAAGCCGGCTGTCCATAAGAGCGGTTTTCCGCCGCCCGCGTATTGAAAATAAGCGCAGAAAATCCGCTGACACGTTCATTGTAGCGGAAAATATTAAAGCGTTTTGTTTTAAATATGGTGATTTTATGTTAGAATTTTCTTTGGTTAATACTACGGTTGTGAAGGTCACTATAGATGTCAATCATCATCTGTTTATGGGATGGCAAATGGATTGGATTATGGATAATAATAAATTGTATACATTGTAAATAGATTTTTGATAATAGAGACAAAAAGCAACACCATAAATATGCACATTTATACCTATCCGTATACGCAACGAGAGACAATACGTCGGCAATAAAAAAAAGTTAAAAGCATACCTACGTAACGTAATTTAAAGTTCTTTATGCAACCACCTAAACCAATTTTGTTCAGGGTTTGTATCCTAACCTAACATATATCAAACAGACACCTAACAGTTTTTACATCGGTTTTACTGTGGTTACACTGCTCTTTATTGCGTGTTTAATTTAACAATGGATATGCAATTTTGGATCCAATGTTTTTAACTTTTAGCTTTTAACTTACTTGTCAATCAATCAATCAATAAATTAATAAAATTGTAAGGTTATGACTTTTCTTCCTTTTTACTTTTGACGTACCAAAGTCGGGATACGTTACCGATTGCGATACGGATACGTGTGTCGTATTGATAAGTTTAACGTAACGGATTCGAACTGACGTATCTCTATCCGTATCGTAATGCTAAGCGCATTACGATACGGATAGCGATTGTCGATTTCTAAGATCAATGAGACCTCTGGTGGTCAACGGCGGAACCTAAGAAAACAGGTGATCGAACATGTTTAACCATTGAAATGGATATAAATATAATATTATTATTTACTTCGTTATGTTTAACACGCGTTTTTGAGCCTTGTGCGTGAAGAGCTGTGTGTTTTGCTATCATTTTAATCAAACAGTCTTTTTTTCACCTATATTAAAACGTTTACTATGGCATCAGAAGAGCAATTAACATCTAAAATAAAAAGACGTCAATATAATCCATAGATAACCTACATTTAGATCCGCAGTGGCAAGAAGCATTTTTCGGATTTTTACGACCTCGCGAAGTAAACAGAGTGATGGGTGGACGAACATGCGCACTTAAAAGTCGTGGCAAAATATAAACACCGGCACCCCGTACCCTCCGTCCGCGGTCTGACCGTGACGACCATTAGCTACTGTACTTCGAACAGAAAACCAGGACGCCGTCGACAAATTCTTTCCGATAATGCGGATAGTCTGTTTGGCGCCAGGTGCATTTACCCTCAACTTGCTTGCGCATAAACCGGTTGTTTTTTCGCCCATGAAATGTAATTTTTGTTTCGCGCAGGTAATAACATTGGCAATCCATCGAGATCAATGATATAATTAAAATAATATGGTTGGAATTCAAGATTTCTTCTCCTTCCACTGTGCACCTACTATCGGGAGTGCAATTGAGGTATGAAAATACTGAGTTAGCGTCTAAAACAGTTCTTTACTCATTCGGAGAGAAAGTTTTACATGGGGCTTTCTTCACTAATCACCACTAACAAAAAGTCTGTTAAACCATCAAGGGCACTACTCAAACTCACAAATCGAGTTTTAACACACTTAATACGTATAAATCTATACAAATTCACGGCTGTAGTGAAACTTAAACAGTATTTTAAACCGTTTTAATACCCGAAATCCGTAACAGGATTAAAGCTAGCTACCTGCATATTACCTACTTCTTTCGACATTGTTTACGTTTAGCAGCGCCCCTATCGGTACTTAAGGTTTGTTCCTACATCAGTCAGTATCAGTTTGCAAACCGTCAGGCTCATGCGTAGGAGATAAAATTCGTTGAATTTTGTCTCGTGCGCATGCTTTGACAGTTTGCAAACGGTTTCTAACTGCTGTAGGATCAAGCCTATAATCGCCAATACGTGATGATTATGTAAACTGCTTTTTGTCTCTAATTTATCTTAATAAATGAATTATTTACGCATTATCCTTCATATATTTTATTACTCCAATCGTAGACCTGAAAATATGGGATGTCCCTCTTATCTTTAAATCACACACAGCCCTTAAAAAATCGTTTACGTTAATACTTTGCGTTTCTTGCATTCCCAAAGCCTTATATGTGTCCTGAGTTTCTTTTGTAACGTTCTGAGTATCGACTGGTAGCTTTTTTGATTTTCTCAAATCTAATATTAAATTTTTGAACTCATCCATTTTAAGAACGTTGTCCTTGTCTCGATCATAATATCTACAAAATATTTTATTACAATTAGATATTACTGCTACATATACAGAGTGTTTCCTGACTACAATACGAAACTTGTGTTTGTTTTTTGTGAGATGACCCTGTATATAATTCGTTTATACTTACTTAAACATGTATCGACACCTAAGTTCAGCCGCTGTGCCGCCATGTCCAGTGCTGGGATCAACGGCAGCCAAAAAATACAAAAACTCTCTAAAAGATAGTCCGTATCTATTGTTTATATCAGCGGATCTACAAGGATATTTTTTTTAATAATACTACTCATAAAAAAAATGTACCAGCTCCATCAAAAATTTACGTCTAGCGCCTACCTGAGCATTGATCCCGTATGTTGCCAAATTGATGATTTTTGGCATTCGGAGGTTTTTGGGGCGCTGATTACGAATCAGAAACAATGTTTCGTCGACGTTCTGGATAGTTTTGGTAAGTTAAAGCTAGTTTTCGTTAAAAATATATCCTTAATTTACACAATAAACAAATAGTACGAGATCCGAATAGGGGACAACCTTCACCCATCTGTTTACCGGAAAAAACTGTTTTATATTAAAGATAGTATTTTAACAAAGGTATCATCATAGGATCATTTAAAGAAATAACCTCAAAATTTTTGACACACCTTGTATAATGGCAACCCAGAGTTTTTATGAGAAGGGGTTTAGACATAAGCAAGACCGGGGATAGCTTTTGTCAGGGACGTGAGGGTGTGAGAATTACGATTTCGGTTGGCAGTTCTGTTCAAAGTTAGTAGCATTATCAGCTGATGACAGAGTGGTGCCTTGTCGAAGCTTTGTTTGGTAAAAACTGTGGAAATAATTTGCCATTTTCATTTTGGTTGTATATTTTGCAAGGATTTCCAGTTGTTAATATTTTTGGTTAGTTTAGAGACTTCACATATTATTGGTTCGGACTCGTTTTATTTTAGAGATTTTGATAGTGTTTAGTCGAATAGTTTTCAGTCATTTGTGTTTTTATATACATATGATACTGATGAGTGTCCGCTAATTAATGGTACACAGAAAAACCACATATTTCTTACCATTTAGGATTTAAACAAACAAAAGTTAATGATAAGGAAGATACGGGGTGTTAAAGGGATATAAATATTTATTATTCATGCATTTCGATAATTTCTGATATGTTTTAAACATTTTAATAAAACTCGGTATCCAGGAGTTTTTAGCTATCAGCTATTTATATCTGAGCATTTGTAATTATAGCTAATACGATGTTATTGAAGGTACATACTTTCGGGTGCGCTGAACAACTAAAACGGGAATACCTTAAAAACGGTTGTCAAGACCGATTCTTACTAAGTATACCTTTTTTGTGTAGAAAGCATAGAGAAGCTTACTAGTTTACATACATACAGAGTAGTAACAAAAATTGGGTAGTTTTAGAGAATTTTAAATAGTGTACCCATCGCCCTCTAGTCTACACACAAAAATTAATAATCGATCTGAAAAGCTAATGTTTAAAAACCCTGAGATACCGTTTTATTAAGATATTTAAAAAGGGGGAACAATTATCGAAATAAATTTACTTTTTCTTTTACTATGACACCCCCGTATCTTCCTTATTATAAACTTTTGCATATTAGGTATGTTTGGTTAAATCTTAATATTTTGGCATAAGGAATCTGTGGTTTTTCGGTGTACCATTCATTAGCGGACACCTTGTATACAAAGTTTTTAAAATGGTTATTGACTTACGGAACCATGGAAAATGTTTTGCTCTGCCAGGTACCTCATGGTCCTGTCGTCGCTTTGATAATTTTTAATTTTCAATATTTAAACCACATTTATGTTTTTGTTTTAAGTTATGCCTATTAAAATAATTCAATAAATTTTGTTTACAACATACAGTTCTTTTTTGTTTTCTCCTTAATTCTACGCCACTGATCTGCCTAAAATCAAACATGGCCGAAAATGGCCCGACTTGACGTCACAGCCGCGCTAGCCAATATGGCGAATGTCGTGACCTTATCTCATCAATCGACTTTGTGGCAACCCATATATTTTTAAATACGTACGTATGCTAGTTATTAAAATATATATTTTTAAATAATACAGAATGTACCAAAAAAAAAAGTTTAAAATTAACCACAGCTTTATTTATAAAATCAAAAAAACAAAATGTACTATTATATTAGTACTGTCATGTACAATAAAAAAATGAAAATTCCTATTATACAGGGTCACTTAAAATTTTTAAAACTTTCTTTTTTTAATTGGTCATAGTCTTGACCTAATTTTTTTAGGCAACCCTATGGCAATACCTTTGTTTAAATACTATCTTTAATATAAAACAGTTTTTATCCGGTAAACAGATAGGTGAAGGTCACTTCCCATTCGGATCTTAGACTAAAATATTTTCCCTTCTTTCTGCATATTACAACAGTCGTGCTGCGATTCGGGATCAATGCTCCGCGGTAGGCGCTAGACGGTTAGTTCCACCAACGCATGCAGGCAATAAACTTTACAGTATAGATAGCCTATAGTTGAAGAAACGAACAAAGTGGAAAGTTTGGGCCTCTCCAGATGATCCGTAAAGGGAAGCATGAGAGTAGCCATGACGGCCGCGGTATAACATTTAGAATTAATTGAACTGTTTTGAAAAGAATAATAAACCTACCTAAACAAAAATGGGGCCTGTGGTTTGGGCCAGCCCAATTCTGAAATAAATTTTGAAAAAGCTCTTAAGCTCATGTAATTTGCTGGATAACATAAATGTAAAAAATATTTTTATATATCTCTTCTTGTGCTGAAAAATAGATCAAATATTTACAGGTGCGAAAGAAAAAGTTATTAATATACAGGGTGTCTCTAAAATGTGCGGAAAAAAGGTACCACAGATTCCTGAGGTTAAAATATGACTATCTAACCCAACTTACCTTAGTCCAAAAGTGGATGATTTCGGAGATACAGGCTGTTAAAAATGTATTCGGATTTTAGTTTTTTATAAATAATTTTGGTAATAATATGTGTATTATCACAATATTTGGCTAGAAAGGGTTTTGGAAGGTGAGAAATAAGAATCTGCTATCACTTTGATTGCTAAATTTAGGGGGCAGCATCTGCGGTGTTTTAAACAAATTAAGAACAAAATAACTTTTTGAACCACTCTGTATGTAACTTTAGAACAAAAATCTTATTCTTCAGCATACTTTACGTAATAAAGATATACTTAATTAAAGTTGATTAAGGCAACCGTTTTTGAGATATCTGGTTTTAAAAATCACTTCCTATACGGCCAGGTTTAGAATTAGATTCCAATATTTTACAGTGTGAATACTTAGGTGATCTTAAAAAGAAAAGTTATCCTAAACCTATGTCCTAAAAGATTTATTGTTACCCCTTTGAATCTAAAAAGTTAAGCCAGTTGGGAGTTAGGTTTATATAAACTTTTCTTATTCGTACTCTAAAGAATTACCATCTAATTCTGAAACACCCTGTATAGCTTGTACCTCGCCATACAGAGAGTGACTTTTTAAAATGATCTCAGAAACGGCTGCCTAAATCAACATTTAGCAGATATACCTTTGTTATGTAAAATATGTTGGAGAAAAATATATATATTCCCATCAAACACTATTTGCCGGCAATGTACATTTTTCATATTGGCATTGATGGTAAAGCATTGGCAATTGGTGGCAATATTATGCCAACATCTTATACGCATTAAAAAGTCAACCCTAAATAAACACTTAATTACAGTAAGCATACAAAAATGGCGGCATACCAATCCTGATTAAATAAAACACGCGTTTTTGTTGCAGGCAAATAAATATTGGATTTTGAAGGCAAACCTTCAACGCATATTCATACTTTTTAAACCATATTATTAACAATGGCAGCTAAACAACGTTTTTTATGTTTTTTTACATAATTTAAAGGAAATGGCCTTTTCATAACATTTTATTGTCATGCAAATGCCATCATCTTAAACGCATTTTTTTGCCAATAACTTATTAATGACGGATGCCATCACTTTATCTGCAACACGTGGCCTAATAACGGCCAATTGCCCACTTTCGCGTCTTTTGATACCTTTTTGCCAATGCCTTGCCATTAAAGAGTGTTGGCAATGCCAGTAAATTAAATGTACAACGCCGGCAATGTTATATGGGTTTTTTAGGTTATATCACTGATCTCAAAGGATTGCCAATGTTATAACCTGCGCGAAACAAAACTTAAATTTCATGGGCTAAAAAACCGGTTTGTGCGCAAGCCAGTTAAGGGTAAACGCACCTGGCGCCAAACAGACTATCCGCATTATCTGAAAGCATTTGTCGACGGCGTCCTGGTTTTCTGTTTAAAGTACGGTAGCTAATGAGCGTCACGGTCATACAGCGGACGAAGGGTACGGGGTGCCGGTGTTTGTATTTTGCCACGGCTTTTAAGTGCGCATGTTCGTCCACCCATTAATTTGTTTACTGCGCGTGGTCGTAAAAATCCGAAAAATGCTTCTTGCCACTGCGGATCTAAATGTAGGTTATCTATGGGTTATATACAAAGTGGCTCAAAAAGTTATTACGTTTTTAATTTCTGCAAGACACGGTAGGTGGCGCCCTCTAAATTTAGGAAAAATATTAATAGCAAATTCTTATTTTTCACCTTCTAGAACCCCTTTTAGCTAAATATTGTGACAATAGACCCATTATTAGAAAAATTATTTATAAAAAAATTTATACCAGAAAAATTTTTGACACCCTGTATCTCCGAAACATTTCACTTTTGACTTAGGAAAGTTAGAATAGCCTCAGGAATCTGTGATAGCTTTATCTGCACCTTTCAGAGACGCCCTGTATTTAACATTTTATTATTTTAAAATTATTATTTTTAAATTAAAGTTATTAAAGGTGAATATTATTATTGTTTTAAATAATTTACCTTTTTAAATGATGTTGTTAAATTAATGGTGTTTTTATTGCGTAGATATTAAATGGTTGATGTATATACATAGTTAAAATCAAACCAGAGAACCGTGGGTGTCGGGTTTATTAGAGTCAACGTTGTTCAAGCACTGAAACATGCAGTTTTTGCATTTCACAGCACCTTTTAGACAACGCGGTAGGGTCACCACAGACTTTATTTTTTAACAACTACTAACTAAAAATATCTCTCGGGCTGGGGATCGAACCTAAACTTTCTGGGTTAGAGATCAAAGACTGTTCACTGCGCTACCGGAGAGACATAGGAAGTAACAATATTATTTTTGCTTACTCTATCCTTTTAAACAACCTTTGGTTAAATATTTCATAAAAACGCACAGGTCTCAAGACCATTAAAGAAAAATGACGTTATATACCCAACTTATCTATGCCAGATGCCTCGACAAGTTGCTGATAGTTTGTAGTTTTTCCAGAAACCAGAATTTCATCAGTGATTTCCGCCAAATTTTTGGAATTTATTATATCTTCTGCTGGCTCCAAAGTAAAAGATGTGTGCTTTCGTATTCTCGAGCTAGCTGATAAAGCTCTAAGATATCAGGAGATCTCAAACTATTAACAGTCCATAGATTTGTTAAATCAGTTTCCGGTATCCATCTTATTTTTCCGCGATACTAAAATTTTATTAATATCTCTATATCTACCTAGCTAAATAAAAAAGCATCTTTTAATTTTTAAATTCGTTAAAAATATGTATATTTTTTCTTTTATTTAATATTTCCGTTGATAGAGAAAAAAACAGTAGTATTGTTCCAGCAGAATGTTGGAAACATATTAGCAACATGCTCGTAGCTCCCAGAAATTCCAAAAAGAAAACAAAAATATATCTACAGCAATCGATGCAATGCATAAATTGTCGGCTGTCAAACCAAGACCTACTACTGGTATTACGTATAACCTTCACTTTCACTACTGACAGTTCCCATGGCACGCTCATCTATTTCCCGCCATTTGAGAAATACCTCGTGTTCACCCAAGATCGTTTGACTAGGTAAGGTTGCCTCGTAAGCCTTGCAACATGGCGGACCATACGTCACATACGTATTTTGCTTATTATTTAATGAAGTTTTTAACAGTGTAGTTTGTGTTTTTTGTCAATATTAAAGAAATACTTTTAAATACTGTTAATTCCAGTTGTTACCGTAATTTTTTTTTTCCTATTAATAAATTATTTAACAATGATTATTCTAGCTGATTTTTAAATATGGTATATCGCGCTCTTTCGCCCTCATAGTATTATCCGTCTAGACATCCTTGTTGGCGCCAAGGAACCAGCAGTGCGGTACATATGTGACGTAATGAGGCAACCTTACCTAGTCAAACGATCTTGGTGTTCACCACCAAACAGGATACCATCAGCTTATAGAAATCTTCGCTCACAGCGCTTAGATCCAGAAGAAAGATGCCTTCATTTTAGCGTGAATCTTTCCTTGACGAAGGTAAAAAAACGTTCGTACGGCACTTCTAACCGCCACTCCGGGAAGAACTTTGTAGTCCTCTACGCACGTCCGCACTGTCCGGAGGTCAAACAAAGAGTTTCAACAGTTTTCTGCTGAAACGAAAAATAAACAAGGCGTGCCTGCTTATACGTTAATACAAGAAAGGTTATGTTAAAAATTTGTCAGTAATATTTAAAGAAAGTTTGCAAACTTTTCAAACTATTTCCAACATGTTTCCAACATCTTAAAACTACTGCTGGAACAACAAACAATTGTATACTGTTACAAACATGGCACTGCTGGAACGACAAATTTGACGTGCGCAGAATCCGAACGGTTGCAAACATTTCTGACAGCCTGCTGGAACAAACCTTATGGCTTTATTGGAAAAAACAAAGCTACAAGACCAAAATTAAGTCAACTTCACCAAATGAAACGAACTCATTCTAAGTAGCTTAGGTTTCTAGTCTCCGTTAAATTCAATGACATTTTATCCTTTACACGTCTACTACATGTCAATGGTTAAATTGATAATATGTAAAAATTATGCCCTGGGACAGTAATAAAAGTGACTTCATAATAGAAGCACTTTTAAAACCTTTTAGGGGTTTCTTTTGACGAGTCTACCACGAATATTCATACCGCCATATATGGAAGCGGCGCTTTAGCCCAGTCTGTCAATGTCAAATGTTTTGGGTGTCGGACTGGAAAAACGCGTTACTTTTTTGTCGGGCAAGTTTACCACAGTGTTTTACATACAATTTTTAAACATCGTGCCGAAAATCGTGAGGGTCGCCCAATCTGGTACCCAAAACATTTCAATTTTTAACCTTATGGTTTAGTGACTGTAACACTTGCCATTTTAGGCACAATGTTTAAAAACTGCATGTAAAACATTGTGGAATACTTTTCCGGCAAAAAAGTGACGCGTTTGCCTAATCCGAGACACGAAACATTTGACATTGACAGGCTGAGTTAAAGCGCCGCTTCCATATATGACGGTATGGTTATTCGTGATAGACTCGTCATAAGGAACCCCTAAAATAGTTTTAAAGGTGTTAGTATCATGAAGTCAATTTCATTTAGAGAATGAATTGGTGTTCTGAGAGTCTTGTTTATTAATTTTAAAATGATACTTTTACAATCTACAGAGGTTGGTACATAGAAAAAGAAACTAAAGTTTTTAGTTTCTTTTTTCTATGAGTTGGTATAAGTTTTATTAGAAAAGAAAAAGTAAATAAATATATTTTGATGTTTTTAAGGATAATTGTCAAGTCGCATTTTTATCTACCTCAACTACCGTAGTAAAAGGAGACTCATAATATCTATATACTTTAGAAATGTGTCGTTTGTTGTTGGAACTGTGAAAATAATTAGATTTTACCTTTCCCATGGTATTCTTGGTTTTATTTTTGGTATTTACGTCTACACCAATGTAGAATACACAATGCAACAATGTAATACTTCCTTCCTTTTAGGATACCATGTTTTGCAGAGACGCAATAACTTAACTACTGTTTTCACACCTAAAATCTTTAATCATAACTAAGAATTAGTGTATAGAGTTGCTTTGATATATCTACCACGGAATCACAAGGTCTGGCCACTCATAACCGCACTATGGCCGCAGTGAGCTCGGATTTACAATGATAGAGGAAAGTGGGGCGAATTAATTCGAAAAAATTCAAAAGCACTTTCATCCTCAAAAATTTAAAAATCATTTGAGTCTAGTATTTTATTTATGTATATCTTCTTGGTTAAATAAAAGATTTTGCTACTTATCTCTGTTTCTTTTTATCCATACAATCAGTGTAGTATAGGAAAACCGTTTATTTTACGATCAGGTGTAATTTAAAGCGTTGTATAACAGACTCATATCAATGCAATTTTATTAAATACAAAACTTATTGCACCGCATCCCCTACATTTCACCACCGAGACTCACGGGTGTGGGCTCGTTGCGGTTATGTGTGGCCAGACCTTAATTAGGGCCGCAAAGAAAAAGGACGGGTCCTCTTATCGCTGAAATAACAAAAATAAAACATAAAAAAGTTCATCAGCTTAACAAACCATACTAATTTTTGCAGCCTCTTCCTCCTTACAGATAATCACAAAATGGAAGTCGATATTATTTCCTACATCTAGTTGTTCCGCGCAGGGCACCCCTTTGAGCCCGGCTCCCGTTAATTTGTACCGCCTTCAACGCCCTCTCGTCAGGCCCAGTGCTGCCACAACGTGGGTAAATCGTACCCCTTTCGTAGCATCGCGCCCGCATCCCACACAGCGTCGCGAAGCATGTCAGCTGGCAAATCGAGGGAAATTATTCACAAATTGTGTATAGCAGGAAAAAATTCCCCTTGAAGCCGGCTGTCCATGAGAGCGGTTGTTGATTGGTTAGTACAAATTTAAAATGCTTTTCCAGCCAATCACAACACTGAATTATTATCCGCGATCGGAAAACCGTTCTCATGGACAGCCGGCTTGACGCTGTGTGGGATGCGGGCGCGATGATAGGGAAGGGGTACGATTTACCCACGTTGTGGCAGCACTGGTCAGGCCTGACCATTATATACTAGCAGAGAGACAAAAAAAATAGGTTAAACCATTGAATACTAGTATTGGTCAAGGTTACTTTATATTTATAAGGTTGCGACATATCCTCAAATAATAAAATCAAAGCTGATGATCAATCCAGTGGCGTGTAGAATTTGCGCATTTCATTTTGCATTGTTTTGAAAGAGATATTTGTTGAAAGATGTAATTCCAAATGTTTTTATTTAAAGTAAAAGAATTTACAACTTAATAATAATTAAAAACTGTTGTGTAAACGGTTGTTCTACTAATACAATAAACTGTATATCTCCGGCACTGGACAACATGGCCGAAAAATGGGAGATGTGACGTCATAACACGTCAAAGCAATATGGCCGAATGTCGTGACCCTATATAGACCGACTTTGGTATTGGTTTTTCGTCCTCGTCTCATTCACCATTAAATTTTAAAAGAACCGAGCATTTTGCGGAAATTTTCGATATAAAATCGAATAGAGAAGGAAAAATACTGTTGATTTTACTTAACACTGTACTTAGAAAAATTGCTGGAAGATTTAGTTTTTTGCCATTTTTGTTGCGATGTAGGTATAGTGATGGTTTTCTCGTCTGCGAGCCATCTTTGTTAAATTTCAGAACAACTGAACATTCTGAGGAAAACACATAGCACATAGGCAATGTGAGGAAAAGAGACAATCTAACGTGAATACCTTCATGTAAACATTTCTAATTGGATTAGTCATATACATTCTTTTTTGTTGCTTGTTTGCATAATTGTTGCGTGTTGGGTTATGAAATCGTATAGAGGAGAAACAATACTCTATAATTTACCCCACGCTGCATTTAGAAAAATTGCTGAAATAGGTATTGATTATTTTTTTCTATTTCGGTTGCCAGGTAGATTTACCGATGATTTTTTCGTCCGCAAGTCAATGTTCGTCCAATTTTAGGATAATCGCACATTCTGCGAAATTTTTTAATAAGGAGTTGTATAGAGCAGAAAAAATACTGTCTATTGTACCCACGATGCATTTGGAAAATTCGCTGGTAAGTTCGGCGAATTTTTTCAAAATTTAGTAAAAGCAGAGATTAAATTTTTACCTCCTGCGCTTCCTTAGCGATCAACTTAGACCAGCTCACATTGATTTCAGCTTTTACAGATGGCAACCAATGGTCGCTGTTTGTGTTATCCAAAGTAAGCATCACGCTGTTGTCGGCGGCACAAAATATTAGTAATGAAACCATATTTGTCAGTCCATTACCTTTCCCAATAACGGAAACTGAAGCCATTTAAAACGATTAAATAAACTTTAAATTTATGCATAAATATTCAAACAATTTAAATTTTCCGTCAACAAGACATTTGGTTTCAATTAAAAAATTTGCGTTTTTAAAATTGGCACTTTATTGTGGTCATTCCACCTACCACTTGTAGGTTTAGTGGCCACAGTAAACATCCGACATGTTGGTAGTTTAGTCACTTTCATTTGCTTGATATGTGGAAAAATGCACGGTGAATTTATTTTAACGGTTTCTGTCTTGATTGGTCAATTCAAGCCAAACTGTCATTTTATTGTCATGGCCACATACAAACAGAAAGATATGAGTTTTTAATTTTTAAATATTATTTTTCCTGGACCAAAAGTTGAAACGTTTTAAGCCTCATATATTTTTTTAAGCTTTGGATTTTAGCCCCTTTTAAATTATGGAACCTAATAGCATAAGCACACTGAGCAGTTCAAATTTAGATACTGAAAACAAGTATTTCAAGATGAAAAAACTTACTGCAGCGATTGAGAGTTATTTAGAAACCAGAACTGAAGATAAAGCTATTTTAATAAATCAGTACTTGCAGGTAGTGTGCTGCTTTAAATACTTACTGAGACACTATGTTTTTATGTAAAAAAAAACGTAAATTACTTCTATGGTACTTATAATTTCATCCATTTCTTTGTGCCCCTATACTTATTTTAAAGTGATAAAATAAACAAAATTAGTTTGGTAAAAATCACTTTTAATATACTATCTTTTAACGTGATCCTTTAATAAATGTTTTACAGTTAAATATTTAAAAAAAAACATATATTGCAAGTTTATTTCTGAATACTGGGCACACATTTTTAAAAATTAAGGGGCTTTTTGTAAGAACTTAATAAGCCACACGCCACAGAAACCTGTTTTGTTTTCTAATTTATTCAATTATTAATGTGATAAGTAACAATAAGAAAGTTTTAAGTATTATCTGGAGTTTATTTACTCATTAGAAGGTATTCAAGTTTATTTTTGATAAAAATTAATTTAACACATTTTTTTAACTTAGAAATTTAATAACACTGCATTTTGTGATTGTGGCTTATTGTGTTTTTACAATAAGCCCTTTAATTAACAGCTTACAAATACTGCACTAAAAACGAAAAGAGCCAATATTAGGTATATTGAAAAATTCTGAAACTTATAAGAAATAAGTATATGGTATATGTGCAGTATTGTTTATAGCACCAAAGGAGTGATATGTCTAATATCCAGCATAAATGCTTATTAACAAATGTGCCTGTTGTAAACTCTGAGTTGATACTTATGCAATTAAAATTTACTTTTTACTTATTAAAAATCATCTCTTTTATTTCTTACCAGGCATTTAAGTGGCCAGAAGACATTTTTATTTACTTATTTTAAAGAACTGTAAAAAATGTTAATAATGTTATCCCTAAAATTTTATGTTTAAATAATAGAAAGAGTGAATATGTAGGTTTCAAAAGTAGAAATAAGTCTTATAAGAAGCACAAGAAAAGGACCCTTTTCTTAGAGATGCAATTTTAGGAAGCTTTTTCCTTAGGGTTGGCAAAATAAAAAAACCATTTGCTTTTGTGGGAAAAAACCACTATAATTTTAAACAAAAAGCCACCACACAAAAATCCTTACAAAAGTCCAGTTAACAAACTATTATTAACGGAAATACATAATTATTTTATTAAAAATAGAAATAAAACAGTACTTATTCTAGAATACTGAAATAACATAGATAATGACAATACCCAATAATTTTACAAGTTTGGGAATTCTCTCTGAATGAAGCCTGTTTTTAAGTCATTCCAGACAAATCTATAAGTATTAAATATTGCCTACAAAAAAGCAAATGATGAGGGACAACTATGGAGATGTAAACAAAATCTGTCATTTTAATTAAATTATTATCTTTTTTTTATTAAATAATTAAATTTAGATTTGACAGTTTGCCACCACTTACTATATGCTGGAATACTGTTTAATTTAGAAGCTTCAAACAATGATTTCAGTTCAGTGTCTTTTATTCATAACAGCAGGTAATTTTGTATGAAATCAGTAGATCATTCCAATAGATATTTTTTGACTGCCGCCAATTTGCTAATTTGCCGATTTGATATTTAAATTTGAGGTGAGGACAGTCAAAAAGTCAGAAAAACACAAAAAGAAACTAAGCTCTCTTAAATTGTAATTTTCTTAATCTGTACCGTAGTGTTAACTTGTTTTTAATAAATAAATTCAACTGACTTAGTTTAATTTTAATATTGCATTTTATTTATTCTTCAACTTTAAAAAAGGAGGAGGTTATATGTTCAATGTCTATATTTTTATACATTAGTTTGTTTGTTCTTTGTTGTATCAACTGATGTTTTTTTAATAATATTCTTTTTATTATTTTGTTGTATACATTTTACTTTTGTTTTTGAGTGAATTATTAATATTTTATATTTATATTCTATATGACTTTAAATTCTTTATTGTTTTATCTTTAATTTTTTTTGTCCCATTTATAGTAGGTATCTCTTTAATTTGTGTATATTCTTATAGAATAGTTATTATGTATTTTTATCTTGTATGTTGTTTTTTTTTTATTTTAACTTTGTCAATGGAAGTCTTTATATAAGGAAAATATTATTTTTAGGTAATATCTCTACTGTTTTGAATTTAAGTTATTTTTATAACTTAAGTATTTTTTCATATTTTAAAGGAAAAAAATGCACAAAATGGATTAACATGCTCAGAGCTTTTAGATGTTGCTATATGTATATTTTTATAGTATACAACCTCCGATATTACCACATTTTATATAAAAGAACAATGAATCTATACCGGGTGGCATATCGCCAGAATAGCCATAGGAAATCCCATGTAATTTTTACACCTTTAAATATTGGCTTCCCTAATAATTTTACAACAAAATTGTATTAGACTATTTTGAAGACATTGATGAAATAATCTCCCACACTAAATGTTGTTATTTTCTAATAAGCCAATTAAGACTTATTTAAGAAAAACTATTTATTAAACAGTTGCATACCCTATACATACCATAATGAATCCACTAGTAATGCATAAATAATAATAAATAACTAATAGAAAGTAAAATGTCAAATAAAAATTTGACAAGACATTTTATTCATTAATGGTGGATTCATTAAGGGATGTATCAGGTATACTGGTATACAAATAGTTTTTCTTAAATAACTTTTAGTTGGCTTATTAGAAAATAATGAAATTTAGTGTGTGAGCTTATCTTATCAAAGTCTTTAAAATAGTCCAATACAATTTTATTGTAAAAGCAATGGGAAAGCCAATATTTAAGGGTATCAAAATTTACTTGGGGTTTCCTTAGGCCAGGCTGGCAATGCACCACCCGGTATATTGAATGTATGTTATGCAATTCTTTCTTAAGTTTGAATACTCTGTTGTAGATGTAGTCATGGCCTAAAACTAGGTCCCATAATTATAAATACTTTTTTAATTACTCTTTGAGAGAAATTAAAAAACTTTTTTGTATATACTAATTCGCTAATTAATGGTACACAGAAAAACCACAGATTCCTTATATCAAAATTTGAGGATTTAACAACACATACCTATATTCATAAGTTGATAATAAGGAAGGTACATGGTGTCAAAGTAAAACATATTGTTAATTTATCTAGATAATTTTTGATATGAATATTTTAATAAAACTCGGTATCTAGGGGCTTTTTGATATGAATATTCAGATCTGATATTAATTTTTATGTGTAAACCAAAGAAGGCTGACTACACTATTTAAATTTCTCTAAAACGTCCCAACTTTTTTGTGCTACACTGTATGTTCAATCTAAGTAAACCAGAACACTCCTCAATGATTTCTACACAAAAAAAGGTATACTTTTAAGAATGGCTTTGATCAACCGTTGTCAAGATATTTTGCATTTAAAATTTTATTTATTTATTTATTTATTACAATTACAATATCAATAATTAATTACAATATAAATTTAAAAGAAAAACTATAAGTAACAATGTGCACAATGGACATAGGTCTGTGTGTGCACATTTAGCATCAGCATAAGCTATACATAATCTTTAACATTTTATTTAAATAACAATATATATTATAAGGTGGTATGACTACGATGACTATAAATGTTCTGTCAATACACTATAAAAATGCAATAATTTGTTTGATTCTTTGCGTGTTACTTTTTATCCACAAATCCATTTTTTTTAAGATTTTTAAATTTTGTATTTTTAAACTGTACCCACAGTATATTAAGTATTTTAGGCGCCACATAAGTAATGGATCTTTGTGTAGCATCAAATCGTGTATTAGGTAATGTTAAATTTCGACCTACATTTGCTCTTGTCATAATACTATGATTGATGAAGCTGTTAAATATGTTTCTGGTAAGAGAAAATCTTAAAACATTTTCAATGTACAACTGATCAATTGTAAAAACTCCAGTATGTTCATATAATAATTCAGAGGAATATCGTCTTGGTTTAAATGTCATTATCTTTAGAATATATTTCTGTGCAATAATACCATTTTTTAGACACGATTCGACCAATGACTTATAAACTGTTGTAATATTATCTTTATTTAAAATGTAACGCAGTTCATTAAATTTATATACAAGTTTTCTTAGTTTATTCTTTGTGTATTCTGTATGATTATTCCATTTTAAAAATTGGTCGATAAACAGACCCAAATATTTTATGCTCTCAACCGACTTAATATTGCCAGAGCATTTACAGTTACCGGCCAAATCACAGTCAGAAGAGTGAATCTTAATGTTGTTCCTTATGGGTAGACCTCTTTTATCCATAGAAAAACACATAAAATGTGTTTTATTTACATTCAGAGTTAGTGAATTTAGATCTATCCATGTTTTTATATGGGTCATTGCCTCTTCGGCTCTCTCAAAGGTCTCAGGCCACGATTTTCCCTTACACAGGACAACTGTATCATCCGCAAAACAAATAATTTTGCTGTTATGTGCAACATTTGGCAGATTGTTAATGTAAACTGAGAACAAAATAGGTCCCAGTACTGTCCCCTGCGGCACACCACGCTCCACTCTATTGTAAGAGCTGTATACTGAATCTAATTTGTAATTAGTCTAATTGTTTATTTTTAAAATTTAGGTGCAACCAACCGCTTTATCAATAAGAACTTTGTATTCTTCAGATAATAAAGCTTTTTTCTATTCTATTCTATTCTTCTAACTTTACTCTTTGAAATCTGTTACTTGGTTTAAAGCAATCAAAAAATGCCCTTGAAAACAGTGTGCCATACCTGCAACTGCCTCATGATAAACGAATTATTTAATGTATCCTTTCATATACTTTTTGGTTGCACTAAACTACTTAAATGTAAATATCTTTAAAATGGTTGCTCTTTTTACTTTTTACCCTAAAATTATTATCAGATCTAAATAGCTCATGTCAAAAAACCAGTGAATACACTAATATATTCAAAATGTATCAAAAATTATCGAAAAAAATTCAAAATATTTTTTCACTTTGACACCCTGTATCTTCCTTATTATCAACTTTTGGATATAATTATGTTTGGTTAAATCCTAATATTTTGACATAAGGAATCTGTGGTTTTTCTGTGTACCATTAATTAGCGGATACCCCGTATATTTTGGATATAAAAGAATAAAGCATCTAAATGATGTCATTTTCATTTAAAATGTCTTAGTTCATCCATTTTTTAGGCATTGAGTTTATCACTGGACATAACTATATTCGATCCACACACAAATATAGCTGGTAAATTTTTTATAAGCATATACGACCTCATGAATATATTGGAACCTCGATCACTCACCAGTTGGTACTGCGTTGATCTACTTTTTAACGCATGCAAAAACCACAGTGCACGGCAAAGTCTTTTGAAAACATACCAATTTTTACCATGCTTAGGTCGACTGATTGGTGATCAACTTACTACAGATAAAAAACCAGATTACTAAGACTTATGCAAGAACTAACTTGCGGCATTAAAATATATGGCCAGATTCCCCATATAAAACATTTAATTTGTACTCTGTGCAAATGGATTGAAACACAAGATTTGGATATCAAAACTCTGTCACTTGGTGTATTAGTTAATTTGTGTTACAAGAATTTGTCGACTCTGTATGTTTTTCAGAAGAATGTCGATCTCAAGAAGTTTATAAGAATGTGCCTTGCATTACAGGTAAGCTTTAATATACATGGTGATCAAAATTAAGTCGGCATTATTGTGACGTAGACTTTGAATACATAAGGCCACTTTACGTCACTGGGACAAATCTACCATATGGAACTATTCTCTTAAGACCATAAGACCGGTGGACCAAAAAGACTATCTTTGTATTTTTAAATAAACTAACTTTAACTTAGTACGGGCACACCCCCCACTAGGGGTAGCCCGTACGGGGCTTAACTAAAACTAACTTTTACTTTACTTCACTTCTACTACCTACTTCTTATCTAATATTTTTTTATTTCTTTCTTCCAATGATTAGGACAATTTCTGTATATATACAAAGTTAAACTCAGTATTTTGGTGACTTAGCACGTTGTTGACCTAGACTCTGTTATTGTTTGGTAACAAAAAACCTTGCACTATTTTTTCGATTGTTTTATTTTTTTTATTTTTATTTTTTTTTTTGATGTGTTGGTTAAATTAGTGAAGTTTTAGTATTTTAGGTTAACGTGCTGTAAACAGAAAAGCAATTGACTTCGGGTTTTTGATAAATTGCAATAAATGTACTTTTTTAAATGAAACATCATGTATATTATATCATATTACCATTCGAAAGATCTATTAAGGAGCTTTAAAAAAGTCCACATGTGATACATTTAATTTTTAATAGTTTCGGAAATATGGCCTTCTTCAGGAATTTATTAGTATTCTGGCATTTTTAAATGAAACACCCTGTATATTGCATCACCATTAAATAGATATTTTAAAGAGCTTTAAGAAAATGTCACATTTGATATGTATTTTTCTCCTAGTTTCGGAAATATGAGCATCCAAATCTTGGTGTGTTTGATAGGTGTAATAAAAATTACATGTAATTTTTAGGTTGGATTACCAACATGACCATATTTCCGAAACTATTTAAAAAATGGATACATCAAATGTAGTACTTTTAAAGCTTTTTAGCAATCTTTGTAACTGTGCCAAAATATACAGGGTATACTATTTAAAAAAAAACAACTTTGTGTTATAACTTTAAAATAAAAGTCCATGGAACAAATAAAGGTGCGCCACGTAATTCTACGTGAAAATCCCCAAAACGTTTCTATTTACTTTTTTTTCTATCACTAATAACAAGCGAGGCCTGGCCAAATTGACAAAATTTTAAAAACACTTTGTATCTCCAAATCGAATTAAGTTAGCCATGATTTATTTCACCACTGAATTTGTTACAAAAATCGAAATAATCAGATTTGTTTTATCTCTTTTAGTTTTTGCTATACTCACGGTACGGTGGATTGTTGCAAGTCTGGACACGGCTATAAAAATGAACCACTGTTCATCAATAACACACACTTACTATAAACATTTTGATTTCTTAAGTTGGTATTTTTTAGGGTCCTGTAGTGGCAGTGTATGTCTGTCAGATGACTATAATCTTAGAAAATGTTCCTGGTTTTATTCCGGCTGAAGTTTTACCTAAACTTATTGACAGTACTTTTATAGCTGTAATGGAGTCGTACAAGAAAAAAGACAGTATTTTACTTAAGCAAGTCGTCGATTTTTTTATGGATAACCTCAAGGATAATCGCAACATTCAGTTAAATTGTTATGGCAAATATGGGACGCGTGTCGAGAGTATTTTAGAAGTAAGTATTTTAAATTTTTTGGATTTTTTAAAACATGTGTTCTATTTATTTTGCGTCTAAACGGTTAGATTTTTCGACTTGAATAAAGAGCACCTGTTTTAAAGGTTTTGCATCGGTCTCTTAGAGAGCTTGTCTAAAAATAGAGTAGCTATCAAACGTCAAAAATTGTGACCTCTAGCGGCAATCAATCAATGTGAATTAGTACTAAAATGATGGACACCGATCGACTTTGAGCAAAAATTATATGAAGGGTGGGTCAAAAAATCGACTATTTTTAACACGCTTTTATTAGCTTGGGTTGTATGTATGTATGTAGTATGTAATGGAATGTTTAAGCTTAATTTTCACCAACTTCCATTCGATTTCTTTGAAACTTTGCACACGTATCAAGGACCCATCACAATGCAATAATCTGCAAACAGTATCCCGTTATCCTGATTAGGATCGCCAGGATAAATAAATTCCTTTATAGATTGACGATAATGACGTTGTCTATGTCCTTTTGGAATATTTATGACAATTAAATCATTTCATTTCAAATCATTTCATTTCATTTTCTTGAGTTGGGCTTCGACAGTTCACAAGATGCAAGGTTGTACAGTCGATCATGCAGTCATTTATCTGGGCTCTCGATTGTTTGCGGCTGGACAAGCTTATGTTACACTTAGTCGTGTGAGATCATTAGACGGTGATAATTAGATTACGAAATAGTTCGTGAAACATTTCAATATCACATGTCCGCAGAAAACTAATTGATATATCGAGCTAAAAAATGAAAAAATAATAGTTTCAAAAATAACACGCTTATATGCAACCGAACTAAAAATTAGAAAATAATTTTTCATTACAAAGAGTTTGTATTACAGTAATAAAAGGTCAAACAATGAATCATAATTATATACCTCAAAATAGAATTATAATAAAATTTAAGATAATAACAGAATAATTCACTTTAGAATAAAAGCGTGGGGTGCTTAATATATTAAATGTTATAATTATTTCATTTGTAAATATCTTAAGGGAAAAGTTATGAAAAAAATAGTAAAATGCACCCCACGCTTTTTACTCTGAAGTGAATTATTCTGTTATTATCTTAAATTTTATTATAATTCTATTTTGAGGTATTTAATTATGATTCATTGTTTAACCTTTTATTACTGTAATACAAACTCTTTGTAATGAAAATTATTTTCTAATTTTTAGTTCGGTTGCATATAAAAGCATGTTTTTTAGTTTCTTTAAACTATTATTTATTCTTTTGATTTCTGACACTAAAAAATTGGTTCCTAGGCAACTCCAGAGAATGCTCGGCAACCATGAGATCTTAATTTTAATATTAAATTCCGCCTCATTACAGTTATTCATATTTTTCTTATTCCCATAAAAAAATACTACTTACTACATACTTTTTTGATAAATCTAACCATTTAAAAGATTTTTGTGGTCAAAGAATAAAAATTCTATGAAACATAACTTTTTGTTTTGAATTTTTTAATTTTAGAAAAAATAATTATTGACAATTAAATTTCTACTACTTCTATCGGAAATGAAACGCTCTGCAAAAAGGTTTTTTATGCTTTTTTATAAATCTATTCATTAAAAAGATATTCATGATTAAATATTGAAGAATATTAAAAAACTCGTTTAATTTCCGATAGACATAGTAGAAACTGAATTGTCAATAATTGTTTTTTTCAGTACCTCATAAAGTTCAAAACAAAAAAGTTATTTTTTTCGAAATTCTTCAATCTTTGGCCTTAAATATCTTAGTAATGGTTAGATGTATCAAAAAGTATAAAAGATCATTTTTGTAGAGAATTTAATTCGCTACAAAAACTCTTTTAGAGTTTTTCTATGTGATTCATGAATGGTGAGTTATGATTTTTTTGAAGCTGTTCCATTATTCAAGTAATCATTGGAGCATTATTATTTTTAGGTCATTGACAATTCAGATGACACAACCAGAGATCCGGAATGCCTCTCAATAGTCTTAGATTTTATTCACTTTTAATCGAACTAAAGGTCCCTCAGATATCTTCGTTATATGCAAACCTAATTTGCTTTTCACTTAAGTGGATTCAAGAGTCCACCGTATCATATCAAGCACTGGCTCTACTAAGGACTATTGCTGTCAACGTCGATAAAAAAGATAACAATATTCTGGAGTCACTGATTGTGGGACTGCCGATGTTTCTTTTGGTGCTTAATTCTCTTAAGGATGATGGATTTTCAATTCATTCAGAGTATAACAAAAGGTAAGAGATGGGGAGTGTTATTGGCTATTTTATGGGGGTTTTACTTTTAAAAAAATAAGTAGGCGACACAAGACGTATATAAAGCTAGCATTGTAAAGTCAGCAGAATTCTTTTTTTTTTTTTGCTTAAAATATAGTGCTTATATAATGTTAATTTAGTGCAAAAAAATGACGCTCTTCCCAGGTCCCAGAGAATCGATACAATGCTAGCTCCAGATAAAGCTAGCATTGTATACGCAAAAATCAACTCTAAAACAAAATATATAAGTAACCTTATTAGTGCTGGATGAGTGCTAGTATTATGAGAGGAGTACAGAAACTCTATTGAAATCACCGAACGGGCACGATAAACTATCGAAACTAATAAATAAATATTTTATTGACGGACCAGGCCATTTTATAATAAATTCTGTAGGACAATCTAATTATAACAATATTATAAATACTATTAAAATTATACTACTAAACAACATTAAATACATTTATAAAACCCTAACAAAAAATAAAATAAACTAAGGCAGTCATTAATGATCTCAGCAAGACAGGCCCCAACAAGATTCTACATCGATACATCACTATAGAATATTCTCCTCCTCAATCGGGCTTTAACCTGAGTTATTGAACGTAGGAAGAAATCAATGTTATTGGCAAACTGGTTTGCATTTCTGCAAAACCTAGTTAGTGATGAGAACATTCCATAGTTCGTTCTATGAAACGGTACATGAAATAGGTTACCATCTCTAGCCACTCTCTGTGGAACATTAAAATTAATCAAACTCAGCAAAGTAGGGCAGTCAATGTGACCATTGCCAATCTCAAAAAGAAGGCAAATATCCAAGAATACTCTCCTCGAGTGAAGATCTGGGAGTTGTAAAGATTGTATCAGGTCACTGTAGTTTACCTCATCTATGGGGATCCCCAATTTAAATGCAACAAATCTTAAAAATTTTCTCTGCACTCTTTCCAAGAAGTCTATATGTATCCCGTAGTATGGAGACCACACCTGACAGGCATATTCCAATAAAGATCTTATATATGAGCAATACAAAGCAGTTTACATCACTAAAACCCGCCATAGTTCTCTTTACAAAACCAAGCATCATTATTGCACGATTACAGATGTATTGGAGGTGAAAATTAACCCTCATTGCAGTATCAAAGTATACACCAAGGTCCTTGATGTTGTTCACTGTTTCAAGAGTGTAATTACCAACATTATACTGAAATGTTATGATATTGTTCTTTTTATAAAATTGTATAACCTTGCATTTGTCTACATTTAAAGTCATTCCATTCAAGCTACACCAAAGAGACAAAGAATCAATATCATTCTGAATAAGTAAACAATCATTAATGGAATTAACTGTTCTATACAATTTTAAATCATCAGCGTATAACAATATATTAGAGTTTTTATAAAGCTGGTAACATCATTCATGAAGACATTAAAATGTAATGGTGCCAAATGTGCTCCCTGAGGAACGCCCGATGTTACATTATAATATCTGGAGATACTATTCCCTATCTTCACAGCTTGACGTCTGCCGCTCAAATAATCTACAAACCATCTGAGTAATGGACCAAAAATTCCTAGTAACTTTAATTTCTCAATAAGGATATGATGATTAACTTTGTCAAATGCTTTAGAAAAATCTGTATAAACTGAATCTACTTGTAATCTGTTCTCTCCAGTGTCTTTTAGGAATTGTTGATACTGAAGAAGTTGATTTACATTTAACAAATCCATGTTGATCATCAATAAACACACTTGAAAAAGCATGACACAATTTGGACTCAACAATTGACTCAAATACTTTAGCAATTAATGATGTTTTGCATATTGCTCGATAATTTGTAATAGCAGACCTATCACCACTTTTAAAAACCGGTGTATTATAGGACAATTTCCACTGGGTGGGAAATACACCCTCTAGAAGGGAGAGATTTAATATCTATAAAATCTATTTTTGATAAAATAGTGAATGAGTGTGAAAATCATGGTAACTGATGCCTAAGATTACTAATATATTTTGTTTTTAAGTTGATTATTGGTGTATACAATGCTAGCTTTGTCTGGAGCTGACATTGTATCGTTTTTGCAGGCCTGGGAAGAGCGTCAAATTTTTAATTTTGGCACTGAATTAGCACTATATTTGGAGAAAAAAATTAATTCTGCTCGGTTTACATACGTGGCATAAACGTTTCACGTCAACCGACGTTACGTTATCGATTGCACGAGGCGTCTTCAATGATCTTTGAAGAATACTCGAAGAAATATTCCTTCCTAAATTTAGTCCTGGGCTAAGTTCAATAATTTGTTATGTTTCTTTTTGCAGATTAGGTGCTCTTTTACAATTACTCTCGGCTATGATACAAGTTAAAGCCATAAGAACAAAAGTAACTGAAGTACTTAATGAAGATATGTTTACGAAGATATTTTTTCCTCTCTTGGGTGATAATTCGCCTAGACAGTGTGAGAACACTAGTAGTGCCGACGCTATAAATTTATACGTTTACGCCTTGGCGCTGGTGGCGGACCTTGTTGAATGCGATAAAAGTTGGACGGCGTATATGAACAATTTATTGGGAAATAGGTATGTAAGTTGGTATCTTTCTTGCTTGTATAGGGTGTTCCATTTTAGCTGCACTTGGGGATATCTCATTTATTAAGAAAGATAGAACCTTGAGGTTTTCGCGACCCTGAGCTATTTCTTTGTGAAAAGAAAGATGTCACAAACCACAGCTAATTTATATACAGTGTGTCTAAGATATGGATCTTAAGCATAGGAATCTCAGTACCTGTTGGAGATACAGCTTAGGTTAAATTAGAAAAAAGTTGTGTTTTTTAAAGCTTATTAACATGCCGTTTAAAAACTTTAAAAAATTTCATGGCCTGCTGAGATATTTGGCAAAAACAAAAATTTGACTATATGGATTTTATTTTTTCTGACTTTATTTGAAGAGATATGAAAAAACTAATAAAACTTTTTCATTGGCACTTTTTAGCTACTACATGATGATATTTTTAGATTTTATATCCGACGTTTCGTTTTCAAGAAACCATCATCAACTTTATTTTTTATATGGCTCGAAAAAAGTACACCCTGTATCTGATCCCATTTTTTATTACAAAGTCAACGATGTATCACATGTCATATTTTAAATTTTTGTTAAAAGAAAACTTGTTTTTTTTTTTTTTGAAGTAGGCCTTGCAAAAAATGCTTTGACTTTAATACCTGTTACCTTGTCTGCAACATAATTTAATGTCATTATAAAACAGTAATTATTGTTACTGTTGTCCTTATTATTGTTTATTGGTGAATAGTTAATATATATTGTGTTATTATCGTCGAATATGCCGGGTGGACATTATAGCCATGAATAAAAATTTTGACATGCTAACGAAAGTATGAGCACTAATCATGGTATCTTCAATCGTCGCAATACCGATTATTAGGCTCAACAAAATCCGTGGGTTGAAAATATCGAAACATCAATCATTAAACCAACGTTTTGGGTTTAATATGTGGTGTGGAATTTTAGGAACTAAAATACTACGTCCATTTATTTATCATAATTCCTAATCTGCAGAAATGATACTTTTATTAATTTTTGCGGCACAAAATGTAGCACGTTAGCATGTCAAACTTTTCTTCATGGCTATAATGGCCATCCGGCATATTCGATCATAATAATACAATAGATATTAGCTATTCACTAATAAACAATAATAAAGACAACAGTAACAATAAGAACAATTGCTCTAAAAACAACTTGACAAACAGGGTAATAACGATAATTACTAATTTAAAAATCGGAAATTAGGGTGATCGGAAATTTACTTTCTTTTTTAGGCAAATTGAAGTAATATTAGCTCAAGCCATCTGCCAAAGTCCTGCGGATGTTAAGAAATTGGCTCTCGAGCTGTCCTTTAAATGTTCAAGCGGAGTTTCGGTGGCTCTGGCAAATCTGCAGTCCATAATATCATCAGGTAAAAATACTATCCAGATCCTTAACTTATTTAGAATATAAACTGTCACTTTTGAAAATGGAATGATTTTATGTATCTAAAGTATGTTTATATAACTTAAAACTCATTATAAACCTGTGTAAGTTAAGGTGTCCTATTCATAGGGATTCCTATCGACCACCGATTACACAAAATGCCAAGAAAATAATCGGAAAATCCATTTTTTTACTTTAATTGCTCGTAATTTTGTAGGTATTGATTGTAGAGAAAAATTGTTGAAGGAGAGAAGTTACGTTATTAATTTTCTACAAGAGAGGATTAGTTATATAATCGTAAAATATGTTACGTTTTTTGCAAAACAGCAATAAGCAAATAGGACATAAAAAAACATGTTTTGCATCATTTTTTTCATCCTTTTAGATTTTTAATGAGCACCACCATATTTTTGCAGATAGAACTTCCTATGCCATGATGAAAAATGGTGCCAAATTTCGTTTTAACCATTTTGATAGCTTTCTGAACAATAATTTTGAAATTTAATTTTTCTAAAATAAAATACACTTATACAAATTGGGTAGAATCCAGACAATACATCATATACTGAAAATGTCAAGCTTTCAGAAGTTTATTTAAAAATCGGATATCTATAGTCACCCTTAGATTTTTTAATGTGTTTATTTTCAGGCAAAGATACATGCAATCAAGTTAGTTCTCCACAACCAAACGAGCTTTCGTTTAGCCTGATTCCAGTTATACAAAATGATAGATTGGAAGGATTATTGAATAATGTTGAGGTTTGTCTAGTCTAAGTCTCAATACTGTATCTTTATACAGGGTGTTTCCCAATTGCGGTAGGAAAATTTATAGGGCGTATTCCTGAGCCAATATACGGAAAAAAGTTCATATAAACATACGTTCAGAAATGCTTGGTTTCTAAGATAAAGGGTGTTAAACTTTAAAAAATAATAATCTTAAATATGCCTTATCCGATGGACTCTTTGTTTGACCTCCGGACAGTGCGGACGTGCGTAGAGGACTACAAAGTTCTTTCCGGGGTGGCGGTTAGAGGTGCCGTACGGACGTTTTTACCTTTCGGGGATCAAGGAAAGATTCACGCTAAATTGACGGCATCTTTCTTCTGGATCTAAGCGCTGTGAGCGATGATTCCTATAAGCTGATGGTATCCTGTTTGGTGGTGAACACGAGGTATTTCTCAAATGGCGGGAAATAAATGGGCGTACCATGGGAACTGTCAAAAAATATAGAATAGAATAGATCGCCTTATCCGATTTTTATAAAATTTGGCTGTGGTATTTGTTAAAATAGGAAGTTAATTTAGGCCTAAAAATTTAAAAACCCATGTATTCATAAACTTTTTTCATAAAATTTTCCTAGGAATTCACCCATAATTTTTTTTACCGCAGTTAGGTATAGAAGGAACAGTTTAAAAATGTAAATTCGGTGCTCTTTGATAAGAAAAACAGTCACAAAAAGTTTAAAGCAAATAAATCGGCATGCTTGTCTTCGCGGCCGCCTTTGCTATATTTGTTTTATGATATGCCGGTTGATGCAGCTGGTCATCGCACTATGGGATAGAAGTTAATTTTTTTGTTCAAAATTCTGAAACTTGCCAATCTAACTTAAAATGGCTTTTTACTGGAAAAATATTATAAATAATTACAAATGCTTTTTGGAAACCTTATTATATGTTATTATAAATTTACACCCCCTTAACATTATTATTTTTTATTGTTCAAAATAAACTAAAATGTCAGCTTGTTTGGTTAATTTGGTAGTATTCTAATTAGTAATCCGATGATTATTATCTCATATGATATACAGGGTACGACAATAGGTAGGATTTTTTTAAATGGAATACCCTGAATATTATATCACCACCAAAAAAATCTTTTAAAATGCTTTAAAAAAATACTACATTTGATGTGTCTATCTCAGTTAGTTTCGGAAATATGACCATCCAAATCTGAAAAATAATTTTAAATTATTCTTAGAAGCGTAATAGAGATACATCTTCTTCCCAACTTTTTTATTTTTTAACGTATAAAATAAATAAAAACACTGTTTTGTTGGGTAGATTCTGTAGAATCCATATCTTTCATCAGAATGCTTTTATCTTTTAGGATATATAGTGTAGGACAAAACATATTCAATTTTAAAATGGAAAACCTTGTAAATTATAAAAATCTTGTATCTGTCCTTACACTCCGAAGTAGCAAAAAGTAGGAAGGCAATTGTAAGTACAAAAACTGATAAAGAAAAAGGTAAACAAATCTTTGACAAAAGTAGCGAGACTTCGCGAGACTGCATCGGAAACACAACAATAGCTCTTAGTATTTAAACTCTTTTACTTTTTTAGTTAACAAGGCTAATAATAAACTAAGTAGATTAAATGTTGTATATTTATGTTTACTTAAAATACATTTTTAAGTTTCCTATTACCCCAATAGAAGTCGTCATATACTTTTATAATTTTGCGTACATGTAGTTTGGAGTATCTACTTTGAAATACACAGCATGAGCCATTAAAATTTCAAAGTTGCTTTTTGGCCAAAATAATGGATTTCTATCCCATAGTGTATCGGCGCGTCGCTGTAAAGGATAGCGGCGCCTTTGTATAAAATAGTCCGATTGCAGGCGGCCTTTTTTATGTTTTTTTGTATTATTTTCAAAGGGTACCGAATTTGCGCTTTTAAAATGTTCTTACTATAACACCCTGTATAAAATTATACCCCAAGTGGTATATACAAAGTTTATGATGTAGGACTGATATTTAAATTCTAGAATTAGGTATGTTTTAGGCTTTATTAGCCAGAAATGATATTGGAAATTTGGCAACATCAGAGCTAATGGAATTGTATAATTATAAACTGTCTAATCTAGCGCAAGCAGAAAGAGCTGCTTTGATGAGTCTTGAAGCTACAACAAAACATTGTACACATTTACAGTACAGGTAATTCATTTGGTTTTTAGAATTAGGGCCAGAGTTTGGCTGATTTAAATAACTTTTTGAATTAAAATCGTCATTCGGTGTTTTTTTTTTTCATATTTCTTTATTTAAATCATATAATAGAGACATTTTGCACCCCTTATTTTGCAATTCCGTTGTGGTTAACGTTATTCTGAGACTGCGCAGTAACGCAAACATGATCCGTTATCGTTATTAAACATACCGGACTCCTTTAATTACGGATGAATACCGAAGAGCTTATCGTTATCGTTATCGTTATTGTTAAACTGCGTGGTTGCCGGATTGTAGAAATTTTAATATCAATTATTTAAAAGATTAAAATTTTAATGCCGTATTTATTAAAATATCATTTATACTTAGGCTCTAATTAGCGAAAAATCTATAGCAGTAATAAAAATCAAATAGTGTTAAGAAATTAAAACGGACTTGCACTTTTACGGATATTCTAAATCAGTAATTAATTTAGATGTTACAATTTGGCACACTTGCTTTTTATTCTACTACCAAACCTAACCTTACTTTTTGTGTTTTGCTTATACTGTATTGTTTGCATCTACTTTAAAAAACGAAATCAACAGAAGTGTTTGCATATATTTAAATATGAATTTATATCTTATGAAGAATAAAAGTAAATACTGATTTTTCGTTAACTTTAAAATGGGTGAACCACAGGTAAAAATAATGTTATGTGTCGAAAGCGCAGACGCAAGATATATTTCTTAAAAGAGGCTGCAAAATCTCTGTCTAAAACTGCTGCCGTAATCGTTATGTTTAATAACGATAACCATAAGAAGGCCAGAAAACGTCTGTTATTTTAAGAGGTTTTAAGAAGGCCAGAAAACGTCTGTTATTTTAAGAGGTGCAAAATGTCTCTAATATCATAATATAGATGTATTTCCTAAAATTAAAACCCGACACAATGCTTTTAAAAAAATAAGAGCATTTCAATGAAAGATCATATGATTAAAACCAAGGAAACTAAACTTTTTAATTAAGGAGCGCTTGATCACATTTGGGCCTATGTTCGCTAAATTTTGTGACATAATCTTTTCCCGTAATTCTTTGTTTACAATTGTACTGGAAGGTTTTTTCGAGGTTTTGGCGTTGTTTTTTTGCTTTTTAGTTATTGAACTTTTATATATGTTTAGTTTTTACTGTTTATAGTTAAATTAAGTAGTTATTAGTACCGCAGTTAAAGAGAATTTTAAAACTTGTAAACAGGGGTCACTGACCTTTGGATATTTTTTTACAGGAAATTTACGTTTAAATCGTTATTAAGGGTAAGATACAATTTTTTTATGTTTTTTAGTGATTTTATTTTATGGTATGCAAGTAGTGGTTTATTTTGTCACATAAAAAATATTGTGGCAAAAAGGTGACGTCACAAACATAACCTATATTTTCGGACAAATATAAAAATCGAGCGCTCCTTATTAAAAAGTTTATCTTCCTTGGATTAAAACTAGGGACCGGATTATTTGCAACATAAAAAGCTTGATATACAATAGGCCCTTAACCATTTATACCTAAAGTAGCAAATTTTCGGTTTACAGGGTGTCCCATTTTGGTTGTCCCTTATGGGAACTTGGAAACCATAAGAGATATTAAAAATCTGATACCCCATCCTCGAGCTCTTTTTGGAGAAAACATTTATGGTAAAAACAGATCATCGCTATCGCGAAGCGTTTCAGAGATACAGGGTGATTCTCGATTTTTTCACTTTTTGAAAAGGCCCTGTAGCTTTGTTGTTATTACAGATACGAGAAAACTAATTGCACATTATAAAGACACTTTTTTCCGTAGAATCCAGTGGCGTAGCCAAAAAATTTTTTGAGCTGTCATTTTTGACATATGACCCAAACATGTTTTTTTTTATTAGGGACACCCTATAAATGATTAGGTAATTAAATTGCTTGTTTTTTCTGATTAAAATAATATATCATAGTAGGTGGTTTAATAAATTTTTTACGTCAAATATTGGAAAAATTATGATTTTAAAGACGCATTGCGGCTTCTATCTGTTTTTTAAATTGTTTTATATTTTTCTTTAAAAACAATACTGCCATCCCTCAACTCAGGAGACATTTCCGTAGAAAAAAAAACAAAAAATTAATTAATTAAATTTTTTTTTATTATTATTTTTTTTTCTACGGAAATGTCAATGATCTAAAAATTAAAAGGATTGCTAATAGAAAATGATCCCCATATATTTTCAATAGACCTGCGCAAGAATTTTTTACCCCACACTGGGAGAATTGCTGTACACCTTTGCACATGCGCACTTGTTATAAAGGTTAGGATTTTTTATTTAAAACCCAATATAGTGTTGGCAACATTGACAAAATTAGCAGTATTTTAATAAATATAGTGGTTGCAACACTGAAAACGTTTACCTATGCGGTGACAGAGTCACACTCATCCTAATTTAATTTATAATTTGGGATTTCCCGATCGTAAAATCCAGGTAAAATTGACGCCGTCGACCGACCAAACCGACCGTTATCAGGTATATTTATTTGGTATTTGGTGTTTTATTTGTGCGTTGTGAGTAATTCTTGGTGTTTTTTAAACTTTTATTTAATTTAAGTTTTGCATAACCAAAATTAAATAATGAGTAAGTAGCGAATTTCCTGTTTTAAATAATACTCTTTATTGCCATGCAGTCAATTTTTTAGAGATCAATAAATCCATTATTTTTTGAAATAGTCATGGTTTGGGTTATTTTTTTTTAGCGGGAAAAATTGTATATAAGGATTATAGAAAAATATATATGGGGTTCCATTTAAAATAACAAACTTGCCCTATATACGAAAATTGACCGTTTTCGTAAGAAATAAATGTCACAACCAAATGGCAAGGATATAAAAAGAAACTTAAAAAAATCTAAGGCTTTTCGCGAAAACCGCATTTTGATAATTTTATTTCTTTTAAAATTATTCGCGGTGAAAATGGGTTAAAATATAGTCGGACACCCTGTATTAGCATTGGACTGATGCATTTATAATTACACAAAATAAAATATGGCAGTTTAATTAAAATAATTTGACATATTTTCAAGTTATAACACGTAGCCATAAGCAATTTCGTCGGCAATATCACGATGTGGCGTATCTCAAAAAGTAGGAAAATTGACTAGAGCTGATGTAATTGCTTAAAAAAGTTGCTTCTTAATATTACAAATTGGCATATGTTAGATTTTGATATCTTTAAAAGTTATAGAAATATAATACTAAGCCTATTTCATTTTACTAAAAAGAGTAGTACAAAAAATACCTAAAAGCACCCTCGTGAAATTTAAACATAAAGATACGCCGCTTTGTGATATTGAGGACGATTTATACCATATAATATCTTGTAGATTGCTTATTGCTCGTATGTTAAAAAAGGAACATGGGTATCTTTCTGTGGAATGTTTTGAATAAAATTAAATAGTCCAAGCGATTCCATTGCGCTTTAAGCCTAGTTTAAGATTATTACATTATCAAGTTTATTTCAAGTTGGCATTTGTAGGCAAATTAAATCAATAATTACTTACTGGGTACATTACCAATTTTAATATTTGTGATTCGCTTTTTTTTGTGGTTTCAATTACAAATATAAGGTCAGTTTGGCCCCTAACCCCAAAAATAAACAATTTCAATGGCATTACACGCCAAACTTAACTGAACGACAACTGCTACGCCAACGGGAACGAAATATCAGTTTATGAATTGAGATTTATTCCTCAAACAAGTTACACCAAATCTAATTGCTTTTATAATAAAATACCAACTATTCAGTTTTGTTGTGTCAAGGTAGTGTTAAGAAGGAAGATAATAATACATAAAATAGCGTGCAGGTTTGAGGTTAAGTAAAAGTGGGTCCTCATGAATCAAAAAGAAGGTGTTTTAGTAATAAAATGGAATTTAAATTGAGATCAGTGCTTCTAAGCACTCTCGTTTGCTAAATCTTAATAAAATCGGCGATACGACCGAAAAATAAAAAAATATACAACAAAAAATAGTCCCCAATATAAAACCGGTTTACTTTTTAGGGACTGCTATGAAAGACGAATACAGACTTAAAATAAAATATTTAAATATGTATACCCCAAAATTACTTGGTATATTTTCTTTATAAATGAATCATATACAAAATGTTAAACCCGGTCCTGTTGTTTGTTTTCGGCTAGTCAGTAAATGTTTATTGCGCATGCCCACAAGTGTACTGCGCGGTGCCCACGTAGGGGTTATTGTGATTTTCGCTGCATTCATCCATATTTATTTTTCAGATCATTGGGAAATGTCTCCTGAGCTAAGGGTTGACAGATTCCTTTTAAAACAAAAATATAAAACAATTTAAAAACGGATAGAAGCCGCAATACGTCTTTAAAATCATAATTTTTCCAATATTTGACGTGAAAAATTTATTAAACCACCTACTATGATATATTATTGGAATCAGAAAAAAACAAGCAATTTAATTACCTAATCATTTATAGGGTGTCCCTAATAAAAAAAAACATGTTTGGGTCATAAGCCAAAAATGACAGCTCAAAAAATTTTTTGGCTACGCCACTGGATTCTACGGAAAAAAGTGTCCGTATAATGTGCAATTAGTTTTCTCGTATCTGTAATAACAACAAAGCTACAGGACCTTTTCAAAAAGTGAAAAAATCGAGAATCACCCTGTATCTTTGAAACGCTTCGCCATAGCGATGATCTGTTTTTACTATAAATGTTTTCTACCAAAAAGAGCTCGAGGATGGGGTATCGGATTTTTAATATCTCTTATGGTTTCCAAGTTTCCCATAAGGGACAACCAAAATGGGACACCCTGTACATAGATTGGATTTTATTCCTTTTCTTTAAATTTTCCCAGAAATTGCAAGATTTTTTGTAATAATGCAAAAATTTCCATTTTCGTGAAAATGCCCGCGAAATTATTTTAAACACAGCATAGACCGATGACGTATGCAGTTGGAGTATGCTTACATCACAAAAGATACAAGTTACGACATTCCTTTTCTATTGCAGTTTCCTTTGTTGGCTTATTTATGTAACGTGGAGCTTTTCACATAAGCACTGGCAACGTTATGAAGTTGATTGAACCCAAAAATTGTGGAATAAATTTTAATCAACTTTAAAAATTATTTAAAAAAAAGCTTTAGACAATTTTGTTAAAATTTTAATTTTCCCGTGTTGGGGACGTATTTAAATATTAATTAAAATAGTGTTTTTACCATTGTAAAATTTTGGCCAAGGGCCTATTTGTCCAAAAAGTCTGAAAACACTCAAATATCTCTGAGGGTTTTGAACAAAATTCTGTACTCAAAGGTAAAAACCATCCTCTGATATCAGCCGCGATGTTGCCAAATCTTTAGTTTCACAGAAATTAATTCAAAGTTTTTACATTTAAATAAGATACCATTTTTTTAAATTTTATTATTGGATTCCCGCTGTTTTTTGCTATACAAAAGTATAAGTCCAGTTTTCCTCTTTAAATATTAATAGCCAGGAGGAACTAACCACACTTATGGTGCTATGGTGAAGCTCTTCGTCGTTTGCGGTTTGCAAGGCTGGCTGGGAAAAACCCCAAAGGCAATATTTACTTGAAATTTACCAAGGAGCCAGAGAGTTTTTTTATCTTTGGACAAACCACGAAGGCTAAAAGCTCAGACGAACAAAGAGATACAGACGCGTTTATTTACATTCAAATCTTCAGTACACAATACATCACATTCCGTTCAAATGTTTTACCTCATTAAATATTTGGCAACAGCGCACTGGACGTGTAAACGGCACAGATGCCGGCAACATAGTAACAGAATGAGCCACGTTGCCAAACGTAATTATTCGGAATGAAAATTTTATGGAAAACTTTGTGGGGACCAATAATATTGGACTCTCTTTAATTATACAAAATTTAAAGTATATAATATATAACTATATATCATTATTTAAATAAAATAAACCAATACAAATATTTTTCACATAAGTTGCACAGTAAATTATTATTGTCTGTGCACCTCCATTCCATATTTAATTTTTACGGCGAAAGTAAACACAGGACAATGAAAATGAAATTACAAAATATCCCAAAGTATAATAACTAATAATTCGTTGCAATAATCACAAATAAACACTTTAAATTAAAAAGCAAAATTAATCTTATCACCTCTAAAAAAACGTTAAAATTGTTTATCTTTGTAGTTCTCCTTTACCGCCAAATTGAAAGAAAATCGCGTCTTCCCATCTACGATCGGGCACCTGGTGATAATTAGCGTAATCTTATAAATATCACGGCAAAATTACAAATATAGTGTACGACGAACGTATCAAAATATCGCGACAGCCCAATTTTGAGAGAGAATTCGTAGGTATAAATCTGGCAACTCGGGTTTGTTCCTGGTCGTATGGGAGTAGCAGCGGAGAGTTTTACCAATACACCTATTCTAACTTGTTCATCCCCACCATTACCTCTATCTCTTTTGCTCTTATATCGTAATAGCCAAACAATGTATGCTACAACGTTTAGAATGATTTATGAATGACTGGCCGGGTCTGTATCTATATTTACAGTTTAAGGCTAAAAGCCTAAATACTAACGTACCGTGGGTGTCTTAAGCGAGGTAAGAGGAAGTTTGTTGACACGGGACTTAAATACTTAAAGATTTGGGGGGAAGGAAAGACCTGCGCGGGCAGCAGATTCCACAATCAAGAAACTCTAGGGATAAAAGAACGAACAAAGTGGGAAGTTCGGGGCCTGTCCAGTTGGACCGTATAGGGATGCATACGCGCGGAACCACGAGTTTCTCTGTTGGGAACCGTGAGTGGAGGAACTATACTGGACAATTCTTCAGAGCAGAAGCCATGGAAGTACCTATAAAAAAGCGATAAATCCCCCACAGCCCGACGATGGGCAAGAGAGGGAAGCCTTTCTGTAAGTGAAGGATCATTAATGAGACGAACACCTCTTCTTTGAATAGAATCAAGAATGCTTAGAATTGTGGGGAACGCCATGCCCCAGATATGAGAACAATATTCCAAGGGAGGTCGGATTTGGGACACATATAAAGTGTATAAATTAGAAGGGGAGAAATACTTTGTGGCTTGGAAAATAAATTCAAGCTTTTTTGAGGCTGCCGTGGCTATAGATACAATGTGTTTATGCCAGTTAAGGTTACTTTCAAATTTGACGCCCACAAGATTGAAGGTGTCCTTGCTCTGTAAAACTTGGCCGCTCATAAGTAGAGGATGAGTATTTGATGACTCTTTTCGCGACAAGGAACATGATTGTGTTTTGGATGCATTAAAATGGACAAGATTTTTGGCGCCCCAATCCAATATTAAATTAAGATCCTTGCGAAAGAGATATCTGCATCGCTCTGCGTTTGTTTTCCAAGTCAGGTTTAGAGATGGGTTTAGGAACCTGAAAACTGGAGTGAAGGGTACTATCGTCGGCGAAACTATGAATGGAATTAGTTGTGGACGAGAGAAGGTCGTTGATGTGAAGAAGGAACTATGTTGGTGCCAGAACTGAGCCCTGAGGGACTCCAGCATTTACTTGTTGAAAGCTTGAAGAATGGCCGTCCACAATAACTGATATACGAGGATCAGATAGATAACTAGAGAGCCAAGTACAGAGTTTAGTTGAAAGACCATAGGAGGGAAGTTTATTAAGAAGTGCGGCATACCAGACCTGGTCAAAAGCTTTGGATATATCAAGTTTTAAGCTTGTGGATTCTGAATAAAAAGACCAGCTTGGATCGTGTGCTCTAACCTATGGATGGAGGATACACAATAAGCCTAAGCAAGTTGCAGTAATAGAGGATATACAATTCACCTTCAAACTAATCTAATCTAATAATTCATCATAACTGTATTTTAGAAAAAATATGATTTTAGCTTAGAGAATGGCTTAAGTATACAAATGCATATAATCCGGTTTCTAGTTATAATGTAATAATTGATATAAGATGCCTTTATGCTGTTTAAAAACCAAAGCAACAACAAAGGATATATGTGACGTGACTAATCCAATCAGAAATGTGCGCGGGTATTCACGTTAGACTGTTTCTTTTCCTCACAATGCCTATGTGTTAAGTTATTTAGCTGAATCGGTAAATTGTTGGTAGCAATTTTATTTTAAAAAATGTATGCAACTCCCCATATTATGAAAATTGGACACTTTATGTCAGAGCTTGGTGATACGGCCGTTAGAAACTTTTTTACATTTTTTGACATTAATAATTTTTATTTTTCTATTTTACAGGTTAGAAAGGCTGACAGCTGAACATGCCAAAATGATGCAGACTGAATTTTATGTCGTTCAGAAATTAGAAGAATCACTTAGGAAAAAGGACGAAATAATGAAGGCAAATAAAGAACTACAAAACAGGTTTGTTGTAGAGAATATTAAAATCAAAGACGTACATATAAAAACAAAGAGGTGTAATTTACATTACACACATGGATATTTTTTTACTTTATTTTATACCGGGTGTTGCTCCGTCGAGCGGGACATAGGGAATCCCATATAAATTTTGAAGTGGTCCAATATTGGCTCCCCTAATTATTTTAGAAGAAAATATAATTAGGATTTTTTAAAGAGCACGAAAAGTTGTACCCAGTGTACAAATTTCAGCTCTTTTCAGTCCGCGAGCTAAGAGATAAATCCTAAAATAAGTTACGAATCTCCTATCTTCTTACCCGCCTTGTATTATTAGAAGTTTATAATAAAATACTAGAAAAATTATTTAACCTCTTACTCTCAATTTGTTAGATCAATGTCACATCATTCTTAAATAATGAACTACTTAAATCAAGAAAAATCACTATTATAAAATGGTTTTACCAGGGAAATAGTTATCAAAGAGTAGCGGACATGTTTGCAGCCTATTTTCCCAATAGGCCAATACTAAGTAAATCGACAATAGAACGGACGATAAAAAATTTGAAACTACAGGCACAGTAATCAATAATTGCAAATGTGAAGAAAATCGACGTGATCTTTCGCCAAACGATTTTTTCTATGGGGACATTTAAAAACTAAGCTACCAATAAAAAATATGAAAATTTAGTCCAGCTAAGGAATGCTATTTCCGCTGAATGTGCCAGAATATCGATGTACCAACTAGCCAACGTAAGAAATGAGTTTTATAATCATTTGGGTTATTGTCTGGCAGTTAATGGAGGAATATTTGAGCATTTGATTAAATCCTGATATTTTCGTCATAAATTGACTTCTAAATGTAGAAAAATTTGTTTTATTGTCTTGCGTAACTGTGAGTGCATGTGTTGGAATTAGCTGTAAACTAAAATGAAATGCGAGGATTCTTTTGAAATTCCCGTATAAAATTGTTCAGTTTTGGCAATGACATTATAAATTAATGATCTAAATTGTCACTAATAAATCGATATGGTGTTTTTATTGTTGATTTCTAGCGTACAGGGTGCATAATGAGATACTACGTTGCAGAAGTATTAAACAGTTTACTCTTTACTGGTTGGTTGAAAAATGCTCAAATTTTCATTTTGGGTGGAATTTACTGTGCTTTTCAATAAGTCCTAATAGCATTTTTTTCTAAAATAATTAAGAGAGCCAATATTTGACTACTTCAAAATTTACATGGGATTCCCTATGTCCCGCTCGACGGAGCAACACCCGGTATAAGGACTAATGGTATATTTATTGTTGTATGTCGCTAGGGCCTTGAAATTTATGTTTTTATATTTCAAAAATGAACTTCACTATATCAGATGGCTGTACTTGGCGTAAGTTGTGGTATGTGTTCTCCGTAACTAACCCCACCGCTATATCTATCTCTGTTGCCCTTATAGCCAAGCTTTGGTCCCAATAGTCGATAGTTTAAGTTATACAAGGTTAGTAGAAAAAAACCTAAATGGTGGATTATCTCAGCAACCGTCAAATGTAAATTCAGACATATAACATTTAATGAAACACGTAGCTTACTAACAAACTTAAAAAATAGCAAAAGCAATAAAGCATTTGTTGGTTAGCCCTTTGGCAAGACTTATAAATAAAGCCATATCACTGGAGATTTTTCCTGATGCATTTAAGATAGCTAAGGTTATACCCGTATTTAAAAACAAAGGATCATTTTGAAAAAATAATTTATTCTTTCAAAAACAGTTTGGCTTCCGAAATAAAAAATCAACCACTCTTGCCATAAACTGTTTTGTAAATCTTATTCAGGAGAGCCTTGAGGATGGTTTGGACATTTTTGCATCCTGTCTTGACCTTACAAAGGCTTTTGATTGTGTGCAACATGATATCCTTATTCAAAAACTATCCTATTATAATATCGCCAACAGTTCCTGTAGTCTCTTAAAGTCCTATTTGTCAGATCGGTATCAATGTGTGTTTTGCAATTATGAAACTTCAAATCTAAAACAAATTAAATATGGCGTCCCACAAGGCTCTGTCCTTGGGCCCGTTCTATTCCTCATATTTCTAAATGACCTGCCAAATTTTCAGGAGTTCATTGAGCTAATTCTATTTGCTGATGACACCAGCACCTTAAAAAGCTACCACCCATCTAAACTTCAGGATTCTAATATCATGGATACACAAAAAACATTGAAAACTGGTTCCTAGTTAATAAGCTTTGTCTTAACTTAACTAAAACACAAAATATAAATTTTACCCTAAGACAGGGCCCAAACCAACTACCAATTGATACTTGTAATGAAGTCAATTTCCTCGGAGTTACACTGGACTCGGGACTGACTTGGGAGGCACACTTAAACAACCTATGTGGGAAGTTATCAAAGTCTTTTTATTTGATAAGAACACTATCCAGCTGTGTGTCACTAGACACCTTACTATGTGCCTACCATGCCAGTTTTGGGTCTAGGCTCTTCTATGCTCTACTATGCTGGGGACATTCTGCACATGCAAAGAAGGCATTTGCCTTACAAACAAAGATGCATCCGAATAATCTTGGATGTTGGTTACCGGGATGACTGTAGGAATCACTTTACGTCCCTGGGAATACTCACACTTCCGTGCCTTTATATCTTGCATTGCCTTGTTTTTATAAAACAAAACTATCACCTTTATTCAAGTCACCATCAAGTACATAATTATAACACTCGAAATAACCGTAAAATAGTGCATGAATATCATAGACTTGCAAGGTCCAGAAGCGGCACGAACTACTACGGTATTACCCTCTTTAATGCTCTTCCCATCAACATTAGAAACTTAAATGAACATGCCTTCAAACGAATAATTAAAGCGTACCTACTGAAACACGCTTTTTACTCAATTGAAGAGTTTCTCAGCAGCAACTTTGTTCCTGGTACCTAATCTTCTATCATATGTTATTTATATATAATTTTTTTTTTTTTTACTAATGTATGTTAAGTGTGCTGTAGAGATGGTAAAGAACATCTTAATGATGGTTTTTTTTTTATTTTAAATGTTAATTGTAAAAATATTTTTGTTCGTTCACTGCTTGAAATTTATTAGTATAGTTTAGTTTCTAAATTATTGTATATGAATATGAATGTTTTATATCTATTGACGTGTAAAAATACTTTGTGTATATTGTTACCAATAAATTTTGATTGATTGATTGATAAATGAAACAAATTTTATACGAAGGGGTAACTGAATATGAAGAATTTAAAAATTATATTTTCGAGGTTGCCAAGTTTATAGTTTTCTCCCTGGGTTAGGGAGTTAAATAAAAATATGGAATACCCTATTTTTTATTATTGTAATCAATAGCCTGTATCAACTTTATTATAACCTGATATCATTGAGTTTTTACTCCTGTCAATTTCGGAGATATGGCCATCATGCTTCTTTCAAATTGAATACAGAAACGAGTAGATATGGTCAATTATCTCAGAAACGATTCAACCGAAATTCGTCAAAATTAGTACAGGGGAGTAACCAGGGATTCTAAATTCAGGAATTGCATTATTGCGATGTTTCCACGATTCTTAAAAAAATATAAGAAAAAGGAATAAGAAAATGTAACTATGAAACATCGCAAATGCAATTCCCGAATTTAGAATGTCTAGTTGCTCCCCTGTACAAATTTTGACGAATTTCGGTTGCATTGTTTTTGAGATAATTGACCATACCTAGTAGATAGTTGAAAGCAGCATGATGCCATATATCACAGCCTTCTTAAACTTCGAGCCGTGAAGTAAGAAAGGCAACGTTGCAAACAACACTGTACAGTATGAATATTGGAATGAGTTCCTAATAGATTACATGCTAAATATAATTAATTTTTTAAGTGTTTTAAACAAAATACAAGTATTAATTTTTTTTATGATATTTTAGACAACATATAGGTATAATTTTAAATGCTATAGTTGTCCTAAAAAGCAATAATGTGTCTGCAAAACTTATCAGGAACTTGTTCTGCCTTATACAAATTTGTTGGTAAGGATTTAAAAATTTCAAATTGTAATGATGTTTTCTACCTCGCTTTATGCATTTTTTGCGAACAGACCAATGTAGCTTTTTAAAGTTAACTAAACATTTATTATTTAGTAATATTTGCAATACTTAAAATAAATTGAAAGCATGTGTGTTTAGTTATAAATATAAAAGCTTAATAATATAGAGTATTACATAAGATGCGCTTTAAAATAACAAACGCTTTAAATTAGGTTTTCCACTATATTTACCCTAAAACCGCCTTAGGTAAATAACTTTCAGAATACTATTTTTTGGTGAACTTACCAGGATATTTATGCCATTAGTTTATATAGTCCTTAGGATATTGCTTGGGGTAAATAATTGTTTTTGGTGCACTATACACACTATTCATATCAAATAAAACCAATTTTTTAAAAACACACTTAGTTAATTAGTAGCCCGTAAAATATATTTGTCCATTTACCGTATAGGTACTACTTTTACTTTTAATAAAAATACACTTATCCGGTCAATAGCGCACAACCAGGCTTTCCTAATTTCATCGTTTATGGAGAAATAAAATGTTGTTTGATAACCCTCTGTTTTAATATAGCTTGGTTAATGCGTTTTGCAGCCCGAAACGCAACACGTTCGTGCCATAATGTACGCCGTACGCCCCAAATATACGCGCACATTTAAAAGTAAAAACAACGATTGACATATTGGCACTGGTCCTATTTTTTTAAATATAACAATGAATTACTTATTGTTCTTAATATAATAAATACACGCTACGATTTAACTTTTTAAAACAGAAAAAACCTTTTAAGCAATCGTTTAAACTTGTTTCTGTTTACTTCTAAACATTACTTGACATTCCTACTGTGCTGTGTTGCCAGATTTATCCTTCACGGCTTAGAGTTTAAGAAGACTGTGCATATATCCAAAATTGACGGGAGTAAAAACGATAATATCAGGTCATAATAGAGTTGATACAGGCAATTGATTACAATAATAAAAATTAGGGTATTCTATTTGAAATTTAAAAATTCTCTAGCCTAGAGAAAAACTATAAACTTGGTAACCTAGCAACTATAAATTTTAAGTTTTTCATGTTCAGTTTCCTCTTTACACAAAATTTGGTTCATTTATGTTTGACTGTTGCAGAGATAATCCACCTCTTCGGTTTTTCTACTAACCCTGTAAATAGCTTAAACTGTCTATGTTTGTTAAAATGTCTTCGATTACAATGAATCTGATCGTCGTATATCAGTTATTGTGGACGGCCATTCTTCAAACTTTCACCAAGTAAATCCTGGAGTCCCTCAGGGCTCAGTTCTGGCACCAACATTGTTTCTTCTTCACATCAACGACCTTCTCTCGTCCACAACTAATTCCATCCATAGTTTCGCCGACGATAGTACCCTTCACTCCAGTTTTCAGGTTCCTAAACCCATCACTAAACCTGACTTGGAAAACAAACGCAGAGCGATGCAGAGATCTCTTTCGCAGGATCTTAATTTAATATTGGATTAGGGCGCCAAAAATCTCGTTCATTTTAATGCATCCAAAAGACAATCATGTTCCTTGTCGCGAAAAGAGTCATCAAATACTGATCCTCTACTTATGAGCGGCCAAGTTTTACAGAGCAAAGACACCTTCAATCTTGTGGGCGTCACATTTGAAAGTAACCTTAACTGGCATAAACACATTGTATCTATAGCCACGGCAGCCTCAAAAAGCTTTGATTTCTCTTTCGAGCAAAAAGTATTTCTCTCCTTCTAATTTATACACTTTATATGTGTCCCAAATCCAAATGTGGGAGATTTATCGCTTTTTATAGGTACTTCCATGGCTTCTGCTCTGAAGAATTGTCCAGTATAGTTCCTCTACTTACGGTTCCCAACAGAAACTCGTGGTTCCGCGCGTATGCATCCCTATACGGTCCAACTGGACAGGCCCCGATCTTCCCACTTTGTTCTTTCTTTTATCCCTAGAGTTTCTAGATTGTGGAACTTGCTGCCCACAGAGGTTTTTCCTTCCCCCAAATCTTTAAGTATTTAAGTCCCGTGTCAACAAACTCCCTCTTACCTCGTTTAAGACACCCACGGTACGTTAGTATTTAGGCTTTTAACCTTCGTGGTTTGTCCAAAGATAAAAAAAAATTAAATCTTTTAATTTTTTTAGTGTTGAAGCTGAAAAAGGTAAAAGTAAAGCATTTCACTCGCAATTAAAAATAAAAGAAAAGGCGTTAGGCGAATGCGAAGCTTCATTGAAAGAGACTGAAAATAAACTTGCGGAAATAACTAAGGCCAAAGTAAATATGGAAGAGCAACACGCAAATTAAAGCAGTCTTACGAAAAAGTCGTAGAGACTGGGCGAAGACATGAAAAAACGTGCAGAAGAAAGAAGAATTGTTGCAGCAGGCTAATTCGACAATTGTGAATTACTCGATGGTATGTCATTTTGGTATTTAAAGCTGCGTCTAGACTTGCAACAATTCGCCGTGCCGTTCCACGCTGCAACCCCACCACATAGACGTGGACGGAAATCACGTGGTTTCAAGGGCTTGGCGAATGATTCCGCAATGAATCAGAGCTTTGAGAATTGTTGCAAATCGGGACGCGTCTTAACATTTGGCAACACATGCAATTATTCACATCAAAGCGCTATGTATGTCAAAAAATTTTGGTTTCTTTTTTTCATTTTTATACAGGGTGATTCAAAAATCGATCACGAAACTTAAGGGGTGATTCTACTTGACAAAATAAGGGTAAAGCTTCATATAATTTTTTTTCAAAATGTCATTCGTTTTCAAGTTACAAGCCCTCAAAGTTCAATTTTTATTTTGGTTTTTCGCCATATTGCATTTATTTTTTTAACCAATCCAGTTAATATTTGGCACACAAATCGAGCTTTACAGATTCTAAAAGTTTAAGACAAAAGTACTTTTTTTTATTACCGCCAGAGGGCACTTTACCTAAAACTTAAAATTTATTTACATCATAACTTTTTTATTTTGATAGATATCGTAAAGTTAGGAGCGCCATTTTATAAACAATCAAAAACTTAAAAAATAAGGTACTCTTTATTAAAGTCGATAAACCTCACCGTTTAGGCACCAATAGACATCAAAGTTTTCATCAATTTCAATCAAATTACCTACCTACATACAGGGTGTCCAGTAACTCAACCGACAAACTTTACGGAGCGATTCTACAACAGAAAATAAGAAAAAAACTATAGTAACATATGTTCTAAATGTCTTAGATTTTGAACTACGGTGTGTTAAATATTTAAAAAAAAACTTTTTTGGCATATTTTTGACAGGTGTCTTGATTTTGAATAGTTTTATACAGGTTAAAACGACCATTGAGAGCTTTAGGATTGAAATTAAACAGTTAAATCAAATATGCTTGTAAATTTTTTAGCAGTCTTGTTTTGACCTCCAAAATACGCCCTTAAAACATTTGTAGCAAATTTTGAAACGCCCTGTATATTTCATGTTTTTTTTTTCTATTTTCAGCAAGTTAAAGATTTGGAAAAGACCTTAACAGAGAAACATAAACAGTTGGAAGACACAATAGCAGCATTGCAAATGAAATCCGCCATTCTTGAAAGCATAACCAAGATGGCGAATTCTCAAATTTAAGAGATTTCTTAGATGTATTGTGGTATCTTTAAGATAATGATAAAAATGTATTTTTAAAAGAAATATTGACTGAAATGGTGGATTGCTAGATAGGTGAAAAAGCTCCTTGAATATGTATCTCCCTTATACACTTCGAAAGTGTATTTGATCGTATTGATTTGTAAATATAATCATAATAATGTTTTAATATAAATAGTCTATGGCTAAAACTATGTGATATTTTATCTGTATACAATAAAAAGAATCACGAACAATGGTATTTTTATTGCTCCCAAACAAAATTATTCTAGTTTTAATTATATAACGTTATTTTTAAGTTGGTACTTTTCTTTTAACACCAATAATAGAATTCAAGAAATGTCCGAAAATCCCTTGTTTCCGAGATACAGGGTGTTAAAGTTTTAATAAAAAATCGTTTTTATCATAACTCCTACCACTTCAGATATGTCCACTGTCCACAAGATTTTATACACTTCTTTTGACCATTAGATTACATTTTTTGTTGTAAAAGTTTAAAAAATAAAATTAACAGTGTTATTCAAAAAGATTTGTATTAATTTTTTTGAAGAAAAAAATATGCCAATGCTTTTGCCGCACTCACGCACAGCACATGAACTTGTGCTGTGAAACTTACCATTTATTTAAAAAAGTATTACTTTATGCCCTTATTATATAAATTATTAATAGTTGACCGATCAAATCAAACATATTATGTAAAATGTTTGATAAAATACCATAAAATTATTTTATTTAAACTAATTGCTCCAATTGGTAGATATAATATGTTGATCCCAGTTGAAATTTAGCGCTAAAATGTTTTAAATAGCAATACTTTTTCTCTAATTCAAAAAACGTGCAAATCAAGAAGATAAACTTTTTGTTTATCTCCTTGCGTGCAAATTACCATATATGGTCTAACTTCATACCTATAAATCAACATCAAACTTTTTTATCAATCTGTCAACTGCGTTTGTCAATCAAAATTTTCGCGCGGAATGGTTGTATTATTTTGGTATTGGTCAATTTGTATGTGATTTGTATTCCGTGTTGCTGATTCTTAATTTGTACCGGTAAAATTTTTTTACGGTAAAAATGCAAGATTTTCTTAACAGTTTTAAAAACCTGGTGAAGTGTGAAGAAATTCGCACGGATAACAATGTATTTAAATTACATTACAAGTTTTCCGTGATACTTCTCATAGTTTTTTCAATTTTGTTATCTAGCAAACAATATTTTGGTGATCCTATAGATTGCGACGTAGAATCGAAAAAGAAATTATTAATATTTACTGTTGGGTTACTGGAACGTTTATCACGAAAAATGTGAATGGTAAGTCGTTTTAAGAACGTGTATGTTGGTAGATTGCTGAAAAGTATTTAAAGTTTTTGTGTGTTTTTTTTTACTAACTTCACAATCTCTAACAAAAAAGTAATTGTTTACTGATCAGATACCAAGCCAATTTTAATGATTTTTTTGCATATTGGGGTTCGGGTAGGTGTTTTTGTGGCAATGATTATGAATCTTTAGTTGGCAATGTTTCATTATTAAGATATTCATCATCAAACTTTAAAAACCAAGCTGTCACTAACATTATCAGACTGAGTGTATTCCTTTTACCTTGTAGAACCGTTCTGAACCGTTCTCTGAACTGTCAATAGTGTCAAGAACGGTTCTACAACATAAAAAAATGTCAAAAAATTGTAAAAGGAACACTTATGGTGTCGTTCTGGGCGGTTCTGAAGCATAAAAGGAATTGCTGTATTCCTTTTATGCTCCAGAACTGCCCAGAACGATCACCATAAGTGTTCCTTTACAATTTTTGACATTTTATGTTGTAGAACCGTTTTTGACACTATTGACAGTTCAGAGAACGGTTCTACAAGGTAAAAGGAATACACTAAATTAGTGTATTCCTTTTACCTTGCAGAACCGTTCTGAACCGTTCTCTGAACTGTCAATAGTGTCAAGAAGGGTTCTACAACATGAAAAAATGTAAAAAATTGTAAATGGAACACTTATGGTGTCGTTCCGGGCGGTTCTGAAGCATAAAAGGAATACAGCAATAAATACAGCAACTGATAGCAGCTAATGCCAATGCCAAAAACATTGGCGTTAGCTGCTATTAGTCTGATAAAGTTAGTGAGAGCTTGGTGAATACAACTGTTAGTTTACTGTATTTCCCCTTTTTTTGAATTGGCTCACGATATTTTGGGTAATTTTCTAGAAACCTGCAGCAATTCCGATTTTAATGAATTTTGGTATACGGGGTTTTTCGGGGCGCTGATTAAGAAATTTGTAAGAATTTGGTAATTATGCCGTATAGTGTTTTCTGTTGTTTTTATGATTTTTTAAAATATTTTGACTTACATGTTATCTTCTAATTGTTCTTAACCATAATATAATGGCGCTGTCATAAAATATTTTGAATTTTTATATAAAAAACAAAAATTTGGATTTTTCGAAAGCTTTTTACTTTTAATCTGAACATTTGGCAACAATGGCTTATCTGTTCAACTTTACGAATACGAGTTGTATACGTTAGGGATTTTTTAAATTAAAATTTAAGTGCCCCAAATCATGGTCAGCTTGGCAACACCTTTTGTTTTTAAATTGGATTTAAAAATTTTATAAATAAGGAACTAAAAAAGTAATAATTAGGGCTGGCAAAAACCGGAAAAAAACAAAACCGGTCAACCAAATATTTAAAAACCGGTATGAAAAACCGGTTTTTAAAACCGAAAAACCGAAACCGGTTTTTAAAACCGAAAAACCGAAACCGGTTTTTAAAACCGAAAACGGTTTTCAGAACCGATACACCGAAATCGGTTTTTAAAACCGAAAACGGTCTTTAAAACCGAAAACGGTTCTCCAAACCAAAAAGGCTTTTCTAAACCACAGTTTATAGAAAATCGGAAAGTAATTATTCTCTATTAATCGTTTTTGCGTTGATTATGGATTTGCCCATGAGCTGTGGTGTTAAGTGATAATCATTATTCATCCTAAAATATTCTTCAAAAGAAATTGGTTAAATATAAATAAGAATAAAAATATAACATCCCTGTTAATAAAATGCAAGATTCTAAAAGGTGATGTAAAAATTCCATACATACATACATATTTTTTTTTCTTTATTTAAAATTGGTATTCTATTTTCAGTGTTCTTTCTTGGTTTATTGGTTAATAAAAACTAGAAACATTTTCTTCTAAAATGCGCCGTTTTCTGGTTATTTGCCTGTCCTGGTTAAATGAACCACCCTGTATTATCTGTCAAGCAATATACGCTTTTACAAAATGAATGGTTTTTCTTTTTTAGATATAAACCGCAATCAACCAATCCGATTATCCAAAAAACCGGTATTCGAAAACCGATTATCCGAAAAACCGGTAAATGAAAACCGCTTTTTTAAAACCGGTTAACCGATATTCGAAAACCGGTTTTCAAATACCGTTTAACCGGTATTCGGAACCGGTTTTCGAATACCGGTTTTCGGTTTTGGCCAAAACCGCGGTTAACCGAAAAACCGGTTTCGGTTGCCAGCCCTAGTAATAATATCTCTGACATATTTTCGATGTTGCCAAATGCTCTTCATATTTTACTTACAATAAATGACGTTTCTTTAACCTTATTTGAAAATTTGCGGGTATTTTATTTCTGGGTTTTTAAGGTTAGATAAACGATTTTGTAGGCAGAAACAAATTATAAGACTTGATTTTTAATTTGTTTCTGGGTCTTTACGGTTAGATAAACAATTTTTAAGGCAGAAACAAATTCTGAGATTGAGTTTTTAATTTGTTTCTGGGTCTTTACGGTTAGATAAACGATTTTGTAGGCAGAAACAAATTATAAGATTTGGTTTTTAATTTGTTTCCGGGTCTTTACGGTTGGATAAACGATTTTGTAGGCAGAAATAAATTCTAAGATTGAGTTTTTAATTATTTTCTGGGTCTTTACGGTTAGATAAACGATTTTGTAGGCAGAAACAAATTATAAGATTTGGTTTTTAATTTGTTTCTGGGTCCTTACGGTTGAATAAACGATTTTGTAGGCAGAAACAAATTTTAAGATTAAGTTTTTTATTTGTTGCTTGGTCTTTACGGTTAGATAAATGATTTTGTAGGCAGAAACAAATTATAAGATTAGGTTTTTAATTTATTTCTGGGTTTTTAAGGTTAGATAAACGATTTTGTAGGCAGAAACAAATTATAAGATTTGGTTTTTTTTTTCTGGGTCTTTACGGTTAGATAAACGATTTTATAGACAGAAACAAATTCTAAAATTGAGTTTTTAATTTGTTGCTGTGTCTTTACGGTTAGATAAACGATTTTGTAGGCAGAAACAAATTCTAAGATTAAGTTTATAATTTTTTTCTGGGTCTTTACGGTTAGATAAACGATTTTGTAGGCAGAAACAAATAATAAGATTAGGTTTTTAATTTATTTCTGGGTTTTTAAGGTTAGATAAACGATTTTGTAGGCAGAAACAAATTATAAGATTTGGTTTTTATTTTTTTCTGGGTCTTTACGGTTAGATAAACGATTTTATAGACAGAAACAAATTCTAAAATTGAGTTTTTAATTTGTTGCTGTGTCTTTACGGTTAGATAAACGATTTTGTAGGCAGAAACAAATTCTAAGATTAAGTTTATAATTTTTTTCTGGGTCTTTACGGTTAGATAAACGATTTTGTAGGCAGAAACAAATAATAAGACTTGGTTTTTAATTTGTTTCTGGGTCTTTACTGTTGGATAAACGATTTTGAAGGTAGAAACAAATTCTAAGATTGAGTTTTTAATTTGTTTCTGGGTCTTTACGGTTAGATAAACAATTTTGTAAGCAGAAACAAATTATAAGATTAGGTTTTAAATTTGTTTCTGGGTCTTTGCGGTTAGATAAACGATTTTGTAGGCAGAAACAAATTATAAGATTAGGTTTTTAATTTGTTTCTGGGTCTTTACGGTTGGATAAACGATTTTGTAGGCAGAAACAAATTTTAAGATTGAGTTTTTTATTTGTTGCTTGGTCTTTACGGTTAGATAAATGATTTTGTAGGCAGAAGCAAATTATAAGATTAGGTTTTTAATTTATTTCTGGGTTTTTAAGGTTAGAAAAACTATTTTGTAGGCAGAAACAAATTATAGGATTAGGTTTTTAATTTGTTGCTGTGTCTTTACGGTTAGGTAAACGATTTTGTAGGCAGTAACAAATTAATTATAAGATTAGGTTTTTAATTTGTTTCTGAGTCTTTATGGTTAGATAAACGATTTTGTAGGCAAAAACAAATAATAAGACTTGGTTTTTAATTTGTTTCTGGGTCTTTACTGTTAGATAAACGATTTTGAAGGGAGAAACAAATTCTAAGATTGAGTTTTTAATTTGTTGCTGGGTCTTTACGATTAGATTAACGATTTTATAGGCATTTCCTACTCACTGCCGCGTAAGTGAATTATAGGTAAAGACTGTATAATGTTTTTCAGCAGCTTTGCAGAAAAGTTTAGAAGGTTTAGGAAATAGTGCTGATACATTCACTCTTTTATATTATCAATGGATATGCTTGATTTTTTGCATTCAAGCTATGTTGTTTTACATTCCGAGATATTTGTGGAAAGCATGGGAAGGTGACCGTCTGGGACAGCTTGTTAAGGAACTCAGTAAGTATTTTCGATTTTTTGCAAATTTGCAACATACAGGGCATGTGATAAAGGGGGATATTCTAAAAACAAAGTTTTTGGGATGACACAAAAAGTGTCAATTCTAAGGCTTAAAATACAAATAGAGTAGAATTCATACAAGGAAAAGCCAGAGGGGTTATACAAGTAAAGACGGCAATCAACTATTTTTTTCTTAACGTGTCGTTTAAATAGTGTGAGAGGAATAAAAAGGGGAATAATTTGAAAATGAGACAGAACATAAAAGAGCTGATGATGTTGGTGGCTGCTTGTATGAATTCGACTATACTGCCCTTTATTAAGAAGCGAACTGCACATCACCAATGGGCTTGTTGATACTATGAAATTATTTCTTTAATTTTAGTATATTTCCGTGTTTATTATGTCCTGTTAACATAATAAATGTCACTGAATACTTGCCGACTATGAGTAATTATTTGTAATTTATGTAAATATTTTTATAAACACATTATAAATATTACTTTAAAATAGTAGATTATTTTTAGTGGTAGGTAATGAAGGAAAATATTTTTTACAGTGTGTCCATTTAAGTTGTCTACATAACTATGGGAAACTTTTTTATTATTAATTTTATGAAAAAAATATTCCTATAAAAAGTTCTGCATGGGCCAAAACCTAAAATGCAATCATTACATATCAATTTGTATCAGTCATATAAGAGATTTGGCCAAAAATATAATTTTTCCTTAAGAGTAAAGTACCTGTATCATTGCTAATGTCAAAAATTGGTATAATAGCGATTTTCTGTAAACTCGTAATCGGCTTGTCCTGACCGATTTTTCCAATTAAAATATTTAAATAAATATTACTCATCAACTCCTAATAAAAGTTTAATCCTAAAACTTTACGGGCCCATTATTTTTAGAACCATAACTGCTTCAATTTTTTTTTAGGAATGATAGAACCTCTAAAAATACAGTTCTTTGGCTATCTCCAACACTGTATTTTCGCTCAAAAATTAGGTTTACGAAGAAATTGTTGAAAGTACAGTGACGGAAATAAAATTTCGTACACTTAGGTTAACATTTTATGTCAATTTTCAATATTTTGGTAAACTTGGCTTTTTACCTTTTTCTCACCCTAATTAATATTCAATAAAATACATTACTTCAAAATAAATATATGGTTTATTTTATTCAAATATTAAAGAAAAAACACTGGCTTAATATTTCAAAGCGGCACCATTTTTTCCCACTAATAAGTTTAAACGTTTGGGCATTGATGCAATCAACATTTGTGCATGGTGAACATTGTAATTATTCCAGGTTTCTTCAATTTTATTCTACAAATCATCACTGTTTTGTGGATGGAAATCATTGTTCTTGTTAATTTCCTTTACGATATATCCCCAAACGTTTTCGATTGGATTGATATCAGGGCTTCTTGAGGGCCAAGGTAACAATGAAATGTTATTTTCTAGTAGTCAGTCCGAAACTCTCCTTGCTGTATGGACGGGGCAGTTGTCAATGCTGGTATATAAAATTTTCTTGTTCAAATATATTGTTTACCGATGGCAACATAACATTTTGGAGTATGTGTATATAAGCTTGACTATTAAATCTTTCTCGAATATGATGGCATATGCCGATCCCTCTGAAAGACATATACCCCCATACATTAACAGAAAATCTTCCACTTGTTCTAACATTTTGGGTATATCTTTCTTCGTACCGTGTATTTTGCGGCCTATACATTCTAATCTGCCCGCTATAATAAGATTGAAAAATCTTCTCATCGGTAAATACTACCCTTTCCCAAAAATCCATACCTTGCCGTAAATACTCCAGCGCAAACCCCATTCTTTGCTCTTTATTCATATCGGTCAAAAAGGCTTTTTAGCAGCTACACTGCTTTTCAATTCCGAATTTTTCCTAATACGATTTTTTGCCGTTCTTACTGTCCCAGGAAAATTAGTTTGGTTGTGTGCTTCTACAGCTGTCTGAAATGGATTGTTTCATAAAAAATCTATCAGATCATTATCTTGATTTTCGTTTGAAATTTTTCTTCTACCACTTCCAGTCCTTCTCTTCAATGATCCTGTATTTTCCCATTTAGTTCTGAGGCTTTGAATAGTGCGTTTTGGTTTCCCAACTTGCTGAGATATTCTTCCCAGAGAAACACTTTCTTCGAATAGAGTAATTACTCTCGCGTTCTCTAGTTCATTCATTTTCCAAAATTAAAAAAGTAAAATAATATACCTAATTTTGAAATGTGTGACATATAACAATTTGTCAAGTAAGGTATATTTCCTGTGATCCAGTTACGCAAAAGCCAACATCACACTGGGAAAAATAAGGTGTACGAGATTTTAATTCCGTCACTGTACATACATTAAACAGTTAATACATTATAAAGAAATCTATTTATTTAAATTATATTTTCGTAAAACAAGGTACCATTAGGAACTTTATTATATTTAGTAAACAATTGTGAAGTTGATATACTTGCCAAATGCAATGTTCTTTGAAATAGGACATAGATTTTCGACAAATGTTAAAAATATTTACCAAGGACAGCATTTTTACGAGCTTACAGAAATGCCCATAGGAAAAGATGTTTAGAATTAAAAAATAATTTTAAATATGCAATTTCGTTAATTTACAAAAAAAAACGATGTAGCAAATATACAGGTTTTTTTCTCTGACAAGGACATTTTTAAGAAAACTTACTACCTTTTTAGGTGGTCCTATTGTACCTGAAAAATGGTCAAATGCATACAAAGAAAAAATAGCAGCCTTCATACTGAATAACGAAAATCATGACGTATTTGCTTATAGATTTGCATTTTGTGAACTACTAAATTTATGTAATTTGGTAAGTTTTTTTCTAGGTTAAATTGTTTTTCCTACAGTATCATATTTATTTAATAAGGTAGTAATATACACTGCTTTTCTAAAGTCTTGCACAAATTCGATTATATTCAGGTAATATTTTTTAGAAAAAGCATATTTAAAAAAAATAAAACCGACTTCAATAAAAAAAACTTGAGTATAGTACACCATTTTGGGTGTTCCACCATGTTAGATTTAGAATGACGTCACCTTATTATTTTTGGTTACTCTCAGCAAGCCCTTGATATGATACTCATATTGTAGAGGTGTATTAAAAATTACTAGTCCGCCATTTTTAGAAGTCCGCCATATTGGATTTGGAGTTACGTCACTTTATTTTTCGAGTTACTTTCACCAAGCCTTTTCGTTTGATACCCACATATTGTAGAAGTGCATTTAATTAACTAATCCGCCATTTTTAAAAGTCCGCCATATTGGATTAAGAGTGACGTCACTTTATTTTTCGAGTTAATCTAAGCAAGCCCTTTCATTTGATACCCGTATTGTCGGGATGCATTAAAAATAACTGGTCCGCCATTTTGGGTGTTCCGCCATATTGGATTTAGAATGACGTTACATAGCTAAACATTCATTGTCATCCATACTAAACGTGTATACCAAATTAAAGTGACTATTTTACATTAAAAACATCTAAAATTTTGTGAGAAATCCAAGAATTTAATAATATACACTAATATACAGGATGGTCGATTTAAAAACTAAAGTTGAATATTTTTACACTGTAACACAGTGTAGGATGGGCGCAAATTAACAAAAAGCTTGATGTGTCGATAATTTTTTGCAAGATGGACGCAGTGTATAAAGCCGCGTCTAGACTTGCAGCAATTCGCCAAACATTCGTCCAAACTAACCAACCTATATGCGCAGCGCACTCCTTTGACGCTAAAAACCGACAAGCCCTTGAAACAACGTTAATTCCGTCCACGTCCGCGCTATGTGACGCGGTATGCGGCGTGGAGCGGCACGGCGAATTGTTGCAAGTCGGACGCGGCTTAAGCAGCAAAACAAAATTATTTGTTAAGCAAAAATTTAATATTTCATTTCAGGTCTTTCAAATTGTGTTTATGGATTGGTACCTTAGTGGAAAGTTTTCTTATTACGGGTACAACGTCGCGACAAAGCCCTGGCCTAAAGCAGCGAACGCATTGTTCCCGAAAAGAGCAAAATGTTTGTACACGAAATACGGACCTGGTGGTAGCGAAGTAAGCTTTTGATGCGCTATGCATATTGCCACTAAATATTTTAAATGAAAAATTCTTTTGATACTCTGGTACTGGATTGTATTTTTATTTGTCGCTACTGTCGGAGCACTTGTTTATAGGTGCCTCTTTCTTTTTGGCAAAAATTTCGCGTTTATCTGCTCATGGCGCAAGTTCGTAGTTTAAGTAGGAAAAAACCAGGGTCATCGGCGAATGTTTGTCGCATGGGCAGTTTTTTCTGCTGTACAATATGGGTAAAAACATGAATCCTATTATCTATAAAGAGCTGTTAGTTTCGATATCCAAAAATTAGGATTTGACATTGATACTACTTTGGATTTGTAGTTTATGCTGTACAAGAATTTAAAAAAAAAAGAAATTATTTAGATAAGAGTCTAAAATTTACTTTTATATACAGAGTGTTTCGTATTTGCGGTTAAAAATTTAAGAGCGTATTCCTAAAAAGTTTATATAGACATAGGTCTGGAAAAGCATTGATTCTCAGATACAGGAAGTTAAACTTTTTAAAAACTTCTGTCTTTTAAATAATATCTTAAATCATCTTTATTTAGCCATAACTTAGTTAAATGTCTTAGTTCCAGTGGCGTCTCGAGTGGCACACGAACAAATATTTCTATCAAAAAAGAAAAAAAAATAGACGCCACAGACTTTTGTGCAATGTTTATATTTTCTTTAAACTAAGCAAGTAAATGTACAGTGCGATGACAGACATTTTAAATGTCTATAACTTTCTTATTTCTTCACTTAAAATTTAAAAATACAAATTTTCCTTATTACGCATGATAAGAGGGGGTGGAGTTCAAACCCCCAAAACCTCAAAACCTTCCCTTATATACGCTCATGGTCCAGGGATATGCAATTAAGTGGATTTTTTGTTCAAAATTTAATCAAGATACGAAAAAGAACAAGAGATAAAAACTTTATTTTTATTGGTCTGCTTTGAACAAAATTAAAAATATCACGAAAGCCAAGTGGCATACATTTTTTTGTCTGAAATATTCGTTTAGGTGCGGCTTAAGATGCCACCGGATTTAATAAAAACAATCAAGTTCAGTGCCATTTTAGCAAAATCGGTTAAGGCTATTTAAGATATTAAAAACAAATAGCTTCTTTTTAAAATAGTTAATAGACAAATATTGCACAGTAAAATAAAGCCAGGCACTAATAATACCGGCCCTATTTTGACATCTGAGCTTGCGCAGATGCATGGTCGGTTTTAGGTTGTGCCTTATTTTGGTCTAATTTTAACTTTGGCTGCCGAGCACAAAATCGAAAAGTTTTTAGAAGGAAAAATACTTAAAACCTTTCTTTTTTAAATGTATTTCTTTAATTGTGTTAAACAAAACCCTACAACACAAAACAATAAAGAAAAGCAACTAAAATTTTTCCCCCTGTTTTTAGGTTAATGGTACTGTCAGCATGATTTGCAATAACTCTAAATTATGAGTACAAGCACTATTTAAATAAGGCCGGTATTAATAATTCCCAAGCTTAATAAGGCAACTTGCAATAATTCTCTATTATTATCACCATGTATCATGGAAATAACGCACTGTAGTACCTACGTTTATATGAACTTCTTTTATATAAAATTAGCTCATAAATAAGGCTCACTTTTTTCAACATAGTTAGGAAACACTCTGTATAATATCACAATAGGTACTTTCTATGTTGTTCTTACGAATTTATCTCTAATTCCTATTTAAATATCTCATAGATCTCTCCAATTTTGTGCCTTGTTCGTACATAATATGTTCACTCCAAAATGTGATACTTTTTGCCAAAAAAAAAAAAAATGTTCTAGGTGTTAAGTTTATTATTATTTTGTTAATTTAAATTTATTGTTTTTGTACAGAATTTGCATTTATTTTTTAGCGGGTAAGTGTCTTTATGTTTGTTTTGAACACTTTGGGTAGTTCTAGTATTACATTTTTGCTTCGTTTCTTTATTTTGTTAATAGTAAAAAATATATAAGAATTTCTTAAAATTATACATTCAAAATCTTTAAATATTTTATGAAAATCTTCTCGCGGCACTCTCATCGGAGATGCAATAGTGGAACTTGCCTTTATAAATTGTATATTTAAGTTAGATAATAGAATATTTGCGAAGATAATAAAGATTTTTTCATTTTCACCGCTTGATCTTAAATTAAAATAAAGTGAAATTGATATTTAAAATATATCCATTTTTATTTGAGAATGACAAAAGCAAAATCAACGGAATAACATTTTTTTATTTAAAAAGTCAGTATTCAGGGAACTAACTATCAATAGAAAAACTTTTTCTACTCGCGTGTGCAAAGTAGTTACTTTGCGCAGTCGTTTTGCGTGCGTAAAGTTGAACTTTGTGCACGCAATCTGACGATTAAAAAATGTAACTGGTATTGTATATTGCAACAACAAATAAAAGTCAGAACTGACAAATATGTAGGGTGTTCGAAAAGTTTTGAGATATACGTACATTTATTTGATTTTTTCAAAATAATTTTCACCACATTGAATACATTTTTCCATTCTAACAAATCAGTCACTGAAAATAGCTTTCCACTTTTCATTTGAAATTTCAGCCCATATTTTATCCCAGGCCTCCAGTAGCGCGTCTTCAGTTTTAAACTTTGTCCTTTCAGTTGGCTTTTGACAAAAGAAAACAACCCAAAGTCACACGGCGCCAAGTCGGGACTATAAGGCAGATGTTCCAAAAGTGTCAAGCCTGCATCTGTCAAAAATTGGCTGGTAAGTTCAGCTCGATGAGGTGGGGTATTGTCATGATGAAGGTACCACCTAGCGAGTTGCGAGTTTGGGCGAATCACTATTAACTTTTCTATAAGTTTTGAAAGGCATACTGTAGTATACCAGAGAGCATTTACGGTCTTCTGTTCTCGGAGCACAACACGTTCAATTATTCCTTTTGAACCAAAGAAAACAACTATCATTATTTTTTTACAGATGTTGATTTGCGAACTTCGGTCAGAGTTTCTTCACATTCGAGAACCCATATCTTATTCTGTTGTTTAGTTGGGACGTCGTAATAATAAAGATAAGTTTTATCTCCCGTGACGATCGACACTATGTCTTTAGATTTACCCTCCTGGAATTTGGACATCATTTTTTACACCAATTCACTCTTTGTGTCTGCTGCTCGGGAGTTAACTTGTGTGGAACCCAGAAGTACAAATTTTTCTAATAACCCAAGTGCTCATGTATGATCGTGTGTAATGTTGCTAAACTAATGTTCAATGTCTCTTCTAACTGTCGATAGGTAATTCGTCGGTTTGTTTCTATAGCTTTTTGGACGGCAGATATGTTTTCTGGGGTAACTACTTCACACGGTCGACCTGAGCGTGAGGCGTCTTCAAGCTAAATCGAGCCCCGCTGAAATTGTTTGTACCATCTGTATATGGTCGCACGAGATTGGCAGTCATCACCAAGTATAGGCTTCATTTCTTCTAAACACTGTTCTTGAAATAGCCCACATGAAGAGTTATATTTCAAAATTGCACGGCACTTGATAGTCGTCCACGACGCCATTGCGCTAAAATCGCTGGACACGAACTGGCGCAAAACTGATGGTTTACTAATAACTATGTAGGACTACGACATGTCATGACATGTACAAACACAAAACATTAATGTTACTTTCCTGCACCGTTTAGTTACAAAGTATCTCAAAACTTACTGAACACCCTACGTACTATCTAACGTTGAAAAATATTGGAAAAATAATATGTTTTCCTTTCCTACGATACTCGTAACACTTTGAACAGTTATTAGGAAAATATCTATTTTCTATTTGCGTGCGCAAAGTTAAACTTCGCGCACGCATTCTGACATTAGAAAATGTAATTGGTTGTTCGGGCAACAACTAATTAGCGTCAAAACCGACAAATACTATTTGACATTGAGAAATATTAGAATAAAAACAAATATACATGTTTCTGCTTTTCTAAGACACTCATAGAGAAAATATTGTTCCTAGCACTTGCGCAAAGTGTCATTTCTGCACTTGAAGCATATCAGAACTTCGCTTCGCGTTGCGTTCGAGAAAGTATTACTTTGCGCACTTGTTAGGAAATAAATATTTTAATTTGGTTTTGCCTACATCATTCTCAATGAATCACTATTTTTTTTTTTTTAGTAATGGGAGTGTTGTTCAAAGTTCAAATTCAATTAATATATTTTGATTCATAGATATTTTTGTTTATAAAAGATGTGTGATATTTAAGTCTTCCATATTAATTTAAGAAAATTGCCTCAGAAGTTTTGGATTTTGTTAATGCAATTAGATTATTCTAACAAGTATGCTGTATTAGTTTGTAAACAGTATTAATCCTTTTTTAGACTTTAAAATTAATTCATTATTGAAAAAAAACTTTTATTTAGTACAAAAAACACCCTTCCCGGCAAAAAAATCACCTAACACTTGTCAGGGCTTTATGCTTTGAAATTTCCTAATTAGGTAATATAGTTTTCCCACTTTAGTTATTAATTCTTTGGTTATCTGGAGCTTTATTTTTTGCTTGTAATCTAGTTTCTTTTTTATTTGAGTGGTATTTTGCTGGGAAGCCAATATTAAAGAAAAAATGTTTCTTTCATTTTAGGTTAATAAATTATTTGCTGTTTAAATGTTTTGAAAAAAAAACTGTTTATTTCTTAGTATTTAAGAATTAAAATTGAAAAAGGCAGTAAAAATAGAATGTAGCAAATTCTATGCTCAAAATATAATGTAGAATAAGATAAATACCCATTTCCAATACTGACCTGCAACAGGTTTGTAGAAGTTTTTATTTTTATAAAAGTTAAAGGAAAATAAAGAAATTTGTTATTAACAGTGTCTTTATTTATTGTATAGTATGTTGCTCTTTAAACTAATAAATATTTTATAATCACAAGCATAGAAGTTTCCTGAAAAAATATTTTCTATATCAAAAATATACAATTTTATACTGTTGTGCTCTGCTTATAATAAATCAACCTTTGAATATTTTTTTGATTTCAGCTTTTTGTATGAGTCAATGATTTCCTTTTGTTGTTTGTCCAGTTGTCTACGTAGAGCGTGTGGTAACATTTTTCTTTTACCTTTTTTATCTATAGTTTTGGTTACTTTTGGTACTCCCTTTTTGATATTTTCATTTTCTTTATTGGATGGTTTTGAAACATTATTACTACCATTCAACATAGATTTTAACAATAGTTGTTTTTGTCCAGGCTGAAAATAAAGAGTATGTTAGAAATACAACAATAATCCCAATAACTGTTTGTTGAATTTTTTTTAATTTTAAGTACTTACTCTGGGAGCACCCTCTAATTTGCCAACCTTCTTAGGAGCAACCAAACTAGGTGGTGCATGGACTATTTCTCCAAATTTAACCTGTTCTCTTTGTGGTCCAAAGCTATAGTCTTCCTCTTTTGAAATGATTTTTTTGTTTTTCTCAGCTTTTTGCGACTCCATTTTTGTGATTTTGTTAACCTAGGTTGCTTTTCTTCTTCTGCAATTTTTTTCTTTTTCTTTCCTTTCTTGTTTTTGCTCGCTTTTTTCTCTTTTTTAATTTTTTTACCAGTAGTTCTAATTCGTCTTTAGGTCTTTTGTCAACACCTTCCACCTAATATTCAGAGAAATAAATAGATGGTAATTATCTAGTAAAAAACTTTTGTCTTTGACTCAAAAGGCCATAATGCGTTTTAAACACATATTATTTTAAATTTTGTGGAAAAATTTTCTAAACTTATTACTAATGTTCAATCTTACCTCTCCTTTTTCGTTACGTCTAATATCCACCTGGTATTTATCTTCGAAAGCTGCCTCTCTTACAACCTCACTGCATACTCTATTAATTCTATGTTTGAATTCTCTATCACTCTCTCCTGGTAACCTCTCAAATCTTGGTATTTGTTTCTCGGGTCGACCTTTAAATTTATTAATTTGTTTTCTTTCTGAATCTTCATTATCTTTTTCTTTTTTCTTCTTTTTCTTAAAAAGCCCATTTTTTACTTTATTTTTCAGTTCGATAATTCTAGACAAACTCTTCGATATTTGTTGATCATCTGGGTTCGAAGGAGCTGTATTAATTTTATCTTTTATCCTAAAAATACAAGCAGAATAAACTGTGATTTTAAAAAATATCAATGGACGTACTTGGCAAATCTTTCGGCTGCTTGTTTTTCTGGATCTTTTACTCCTCTATGTTTTCTACCCGGTATTTTTCGCCCCATTTTTATCAATAATTATGTAAACACCACACAAGGAAGTTAGGTTAGGTTTATAAATAAAATAAGGTTAAGTTCAGGTATGTCATCAATCGTTAGAACTTCTATGGCATTCTTCCGAGGCTATTAGCCAGCACCGACCTCTAATGGCGAAAACCATTGGGAAACCAATGGTATTTACTATAAATTGCACAGGCTAACGAGTATAAATAAGACAAAGTGCTCAAAAAGTTTTAATAACCCGAAACCCAAATTTTTACTGTTGCAAAAAGGTACCAAAACATTGAATAAAATAAAATAAAGATAACTAATTCATTTCAAAATGATTTTATTAGTATGCTCTACGCGCTACGGCTCTCATGAAACGCATTCTGAAGTTTGGCACTTGCTACATGACCAAATATGGATATTTGCACGTTAAAGGCATGCTTGCCCGTGCTTGCCCTACAGTTCTTGTGCTTGCCTTACTATCTTTTGTTTGTGTGTGTCTTTATTCCACTTACTTTAAAATCATTGTTTTTACTCTATCGCATATTTGTATTCTTTACGCACGTAAAATTGTGTAAATCCAACCACAACCCACAACGCATGTTTCTTCTTCTTTTAAAATTATTGGAAATTAGCTGCGTACACGGAAATAGTATTTTTAAATATATTATAGAAAAAAACAATGTAAAAACGCTTATCAATAGTCTAAAAAAAATACTGCTAGAAAATAAATAAAGTAAGGAGTTTATTCCAAACTGGAAAAAATAAAATAATTTAGTTTATGACAGAGTTCATGAATGTATTTTGACACTTGACTTTGACTGACGTAGTAGTTGACCAAAACATGGAGGGTGTCGGAGCTTACGGAGGTGGTAAAGCCGGGGGTGCTTTTGACCCAATAAGTTTTGTTCAAAGACCCCACGTAATTTTACGTGCAGTTTGTTGGGTAAGTTAAATAAACTAAAATCTATTTTCTTTAATTGCTTTTCTCGATCACATTCATTTAAAAAGGGTAATTTTCAAAGTAATCGATTTGACAGTAGGTCCACAAAGAGGGATGGTATTGATTTTTCGAATTTTGAAATGGGTCATTCTTAATTTTCCATTATAAGTCTTATTTTAATTAATTACCTTCTTTTCATTGCCTCTTTTGTTCATTGAAATCATATTATCGAAATGTAAACATTGGTTTTATTATTTGTTATTGCCATTAAGCAAATATTTTGTTTTTATAATGCCGTCGAAATAAAATTTAAAAGTAAATTTACTTTATAGTTTTTTTATAGGCGCCCAATTTTATTTCTGTACATGTGTAAACATTTTATTATATTCTATTAAAAATTTTTTGAACTCTTGGTAAATTATTTTTTTGCTTATCCCTGAAGTTTAAATTTTTATTGATTCCAATGTCCTAAACATAAAACTTTTTAGATATGGAATAATGCTTTAAAATAAACATAATTTAAGTTAACGTAAATCAAAACTACATAAACTATTTTAATTTTATGGTTAAATATTGCTTAACCAACGTAAATATTTATTTATTACAAAATTCCTTACTTGCTGCTTTAAAATTATTTATTTAATGCATAAACACCTCGGAACATAGGAAATCCCATGTAAATTTTAAGAGGGTTAATTATTGGTTTCCGCGTACATTTTACTAAAAATGATTGTGTGATTTTCACCTCTAAAACCCCATTTGTCTAGTTATTTTACCCATTTTTTCCATAAAATTGTAAAGCTTCACTTTAAATCGTAGTAGTCTAGGCGGCGCCAAGACTATTGCAATCGAAATGATTGAAAGTGAAGCTTTGCGATTTTGTGGAAAAAACGGGTAAAATTAATAGAAAAATGGGGTTTTAGAGGTGGAAATCAAATATTGAGTACCAATTTAGCTTTCAATCAAGAATTAAGTGCAAAAAGAAAGGGAGAAATGGTGAATTCAGGTTAGTTTTGTTATCAAGTCTGGTGATGAATATCTCAAGAATGAAACGAGCCTGACTAAAACTTCTTGCAGATTCGTAATCTGTAACATAGTATAGAGGACCCAATAATTAACCCCCTTAAAATTTATATGGGATTTCCTGCATGTGTTTTGTTCAGCGCCACCCTGTAGTTATACTGAGCTATTGGCGACGGTATGGTGGAGACAGAGTTGACCACGGGTGACCCGGTCCCCCTCTAAAATATTTCCATCCCCTCCCACCTAAAATATTTCTGGAATGGAATGTTACAAGCACAGTTATTTTAATAAAACAAGAATGAGATGAGCATTTTTAGAAAAAAATGGAATTTTTGTTTGTTTAGTGGAACAAAAACTTTTCTATTGTACATTTTTCACTATTCTTATTTTAACAAATCCATTTGACCGCTCCTAAAAATTCATGGCCCACCTTTGGCCACCCCTATACCAGTCGCCACTATACTGATCTTAATAAATATAGAAATAATAAAATCACCAATATAATTTGACATTTAATGTGAACAGTGCTATTTCCATGCGATGACCTTCCAGAAGTTAACAAAAGTATTGTATTACAGCTTACAGTCATAAAACATTTACAATTTTTGTGGTTTAACGCTTTATTATTATTAAGGTCAACTGAAGTGAAATTTAATAAATTAATACACTTAAAATAATAAAAAAAAATAAACCTTACATTTTAAATTAAAAGTACAAAATTCCTAAGGTTTTTATTTACAGATTTAAAATTTTTATTAGGGTGTTTTTAAAGTTTGTAATTCCATTTTAAGAGGATGCCGTAGCACGTTAAATTAGCTAAAACGCGATTCGCTGCCGTTTTTTAAATATTTATTTTGAGAAAAGTTGTACATAGAAAAGTTTCTTAAAATGATCCAAAGATTATCGGAAAGTTAATTGATTTTTGGTAATGGTAATAATTAACACATTAAATTTCCCAAAATTACAAAACCGTAAAATAACCAACTTTCCGATAATCTTTGGATCATTTTAAGAAACTTTAAAATATACAACTTTTTTCTCAAACAAATATTTAAAAACGGCAGCGAATCGCGTTTTAGCTCATTTAACGTGCTACGGCGTCCCCTTAAAGTTATTTGTTATGAGTGTTGTTTTTATTTTGGTAATTGAAGATGTCAGTGGATGAAAGTGTTATGTGACCTTTGTTAATTTCTGATACTGTACTGTAATAAATTGATATTTTTAACTCAAAAGCTGTATTTTTTTTTTTTAATAAAAATTAATATACAGTCCTTGTCTAAAGTCAGGACCTTTCCTCCTAAGTTTTGAATTGTTTGGTATTTTTTATGAAAATTAAGAGAAATGACAGATATAAATGTCAAACTGATAGCTGGGCGCCATTTTGAAAAAAATTAAAAGAGTGGTCTTGTTTCACATTATTTTAAAGCTCCTGACGAGTACTTTACAACTACAAATGGCGGTACTTTGAAAATTACCTGAATACCTCATTTAGATGGCCATATTTCCGAATCTGATAAAGTTAGATACACATAATGGGTTATTTCTTAAAGCTCTTTTAAGGATTTATTTAATGGTAATATTGTTATTAATACGAAAGGTAGGACAAAAAGTAAAGATTTTTTAATGACATACTCTGTATATCATATCACTATTAAAAATATATTTAAAAGACCTTTAAGAAAATACCATATTAGGTATATCTAACTATATTTGTTTTGGAAATATGACCATCCAAATCAGATATTTAGGTAATTTTTAAAGTACCCCATTTTGTGGTAGGTAAACGTATTGGCTTAATGTCCTGGGGTTATAAAGTACTCGTCAGGCGCTTTAAAATGAAAAGACCCTCTTTCCATTCTTTTTTTTTTCAAAATGGCGCCCAAACTCTCAGTTTCACATTAATGTATGTAATTTCTTGCCTAAAACTTGGTTTATGTTGTCTTACTAAAGTCCTTAATTTTTTTTTAAATACCAAACAATTCAAAAGTTAAAAGGGGGTCCTTACTTAAGACAAGCACTGTATTATTATATGTATAATAATATTTGTCCGATTTTGATGTAAAATCCGTAAAAAAATAATAAAAAAACTGTCCTATCTAAAATAAAAATACTTAAGAACAAGTAAAAGTGACAACATCTTCATCCACTGACGTCTTCAATTGGTTAATAAAGGCGTGTTAATTTTATTTAATACTAGCTGACCCGTGCCCACTTCGTTGTGCGTTAATATTATTTTTCTTTGAACTTCAATCACTCACAAAATAAAATATAGCCTATAACACTCCTAATTAGTGAAGCTTTTTGATTGTAAAATAATTTTTATGATCGGTTCAGTATTTCCGAAGATTAGCCCCTACAAACAAACAAAGGTACAAACTTTACCTCTTTATAATATTAGTATACAGGGTGGGCCAAATTAAACTTGCACATTTTTTATCTAATAATAACTTTTTACTTACGGGACTTTTTCCAAAATTTTGTATTTAACCTCGTTGTAAAAGAAATTGTTTTAGCTATTATATATATATATATATATATATATATATATATATATATATATATATATATATATATATATATATATATATATATATATAAGGTTCATAGGCAATGTGTGGAAAGGAGATGGTATAAAGGTTTGGCCTGCACCGTAGCCCGGCCGTGACTCGGTTTTAAAATGTACCCCGCACCGCATTTTAACAAGTAAACAAACATCACCGACCAACGGTTGTACGCCACAAGATGTAACAATAAAACGATTTTTTTGTGGCGAGCTTGGTGTAGGGCTAACACACCAGCCTCTCACCGCAGCGATCCGGGTTCGAATCTCGGTTCCCTCCATCGGATTTTTAATAGCTCGTCACCTCACAGATGGTAATGGCAAAGCCTCTGTGTAGTATTCTGCCAATCCTAGGTAGTAGTTATTTTAAAAATAACGTCCGTGGTGGCACTACCGCGTTGTCTAAAAGGTGCTGTGAAATGCAAAACTGCATGTTTCAGTGCTTGGATAACGTTGACGGAACAGAGTAAAAATTGGGTTAAACATCCAATAACCCGGCACTCACGGTACACTGGTATTTAGGCATAAGCCTTCGTGAGATGTCACAAAGATAAAAAAAGTTACATTTTTTAATACTTATTAAATCACTTTTTCTTGTATTGTTTGTTTACAACAACTAACCTTTAATCACTAACTTTTAATTTTTATACGTAATGGACTGAAATAAAAGGTGACGCCCGGTAATCTCAAAGATTGGTTCGGAAAACATCGGCGCTATCCGATCCACGTATGATTTTTGATTGGGCACGTTTCAGACCGTACGAGACACGGTCGTGCTACGGTGCCGGTCTTGTGGGACATCGTTGCGCTTATGTGTGACCCGACCTTAACGCGGTATGTATACAACGGTGACGGATCGGTCCCGTTTTGTTGTTTTAGTTGCCTGTGAACCTTTTATTTGGCTGAACGTGTATAAATAATTAATTCTGGTTGCAGTATTTATTTATTTTTCTACTTTAAATTTTCCAGCTATTTTCTATAATCGTCTTCGGCTGCATTTCTTCTCAAGGATGGCAGCCAAACAAGGAGAAAAAGCTGGTCTGTCTATACAACGGAGATACCAACGCCTGCAACTACGGGGTCGGTATAAGTGTCATAGCGTTTTTGGCCAGCATGGGCTTTATGGTTGGAGAATACCTGTTCGAACAGATGTCGTCCGTCAAAACTCGGAAACATTACGTTCTGGTTGATTTTGGATTTTCTGGTTAGTAAATTGTAGTTCTTATACAGGGGTGTTATACTTGTTAAAAAAATATTGTTTTTTGTTGTCTTTTACTCAATTTTGTTTTAATTTGGCAATGTTATTTAATAATGCATTGAGGGGGTAATTTATCACTAACTTAATTTTATCTAATAAGTCCAGTGGCGTGTCGAGCGGCAACTAAAGGAATATTTCTAACCAGAAAACTGTACGCCACTGACTGTATAAAATTTTTGTGCTCTCTTTAGATTGGGCAAATAAAATACAGCTTTTATGTATCTTAATTTTTTTGTGTATTGTATCTTGTTTGGTTTAAGAAAAAAATAAAATCTACTTAATTGCTTATATTTAGACCATAAAAAAGCATTGCAGGAACTTTTTTTGTATTAGATTTATAATTTTTTTATTAGCAGTTATGTAACAACAACAAGAAGTACTGCAGTCTAACAATTTTTACTGAAGTTGAGTTTTCGAAATTTTTCAGCTTTTGAACCCCACCTGTATGCTTGAGAACGAAAAATTTGTGGACTCATGTTTATACAAACTTTTCTTTATATTTTCTGATGTAGAATCTGCCCTTAAACTTACCAATATTCTGTAATAACCTGTATAGTTTGGCGCAATTTTGGTGTGATGTATACAGGGTGTCCCAGACATAAGATTACCCACATATTTTGGGACACCCTATATAAAGTTGTTTTTACAGTTTGAAAGTTTTCTTGCTGCCATTTTTGTGTTTTTACTGGTTTAACATTTTATTTTCAGCTTTCTGGGCGTTTCTTTACTTTGTTGGCTTTTGGTACCTCTGCAACCAATGGGGAAAGCTGATGAGCCAGAAAATGGCATTGGAGTTAGCAATGTTAGAGCTGCAATCGCATTTTCTTTCTTTTCGATCTTCTCGTGGGTAGGTACAATTTTTAAAATTAATTTTTAATATGTTAAAGGTAAAATAAAATAAAACAAAAATAAGTATTGATAGGGGTGTCCTTTTTCACCATAATTAAGTATTAAAAAGTGTAAAATATGATAAGAACTAGGTATAGGACAAAGGAGATGCTGAAATCAATAATCCATATTATTTATAAGCAGAAAAACAAAGCAGTAAAAATTATTTTTATTATTCTTATATCTTTATAACATTAATTGTATACCCTAAGAGCAAACTATGAAAATGGAAGAAAATATTGCTATGACCTACTTGTAGGTACAATATAAATTTTAATAACTACTACTTAAGGTTAATTTTATTGACCTTGTAAGTAATCTACTAATATGTTAGCAAAATAAGTTTTAAAGGTTTATTAGGAAGGCAGTTTATTAAATTGTTGTTCTGTATCAATGAAGAGTATGTATGGCTATATTTCCAGAACTAATAAAGATAGATCTAACCAGTGTGATATATAGTGATGTCCAAGATAAGGATCCTAAGCATGGGAGTCTCAGTACCTATTGTAGATACAGCTTAGGTTAAATTAGGAAAAAGTTGTGTTTTTTAAAGCTTATTTACATGCCGTTTAGAAACTTGAAAAATTTTCATGGCCTGCTGAGATATTTGGCAAAAACGAAAATTTGACTATATCGATTTTATTTTTTCTGACTTTATTTGAAGAGATATAAAAAAACTAATAACACTTTTTCATTGGCACTTTTTAGCTACTACATGATGGTATTTTTAGATTTTATACCCGACGTTTCGTTTTCAAGAAACCATCATCAACTTTATTTTTTTATATGGCTCGAAAAAAGTACCCTCTGTATCTGATCCCATTTTTTATTACAAATTCAACGATGTATCACATGTCATATTTTAATTTTTAGTTAAAAGAAAAATTGCATTTTTCTATTTTTTTAAAGTTATTTTTAAGTAGGCCTTGCAAACAAATGCTTGGACGTTAATACCTGTTGCCGTATCTGTAACATAAATTAATATCATTATAAAATAGTATTTGTCCTTATTACCCTGCTTGTCGAGTTGTTGTTTTTAGAGCAATTGTTCTTATTGTTACTGTTGTCTCTATTATTGTTTATTGGTGAATAGCTAATATCTTATTGTATTATTACGGTCGAATATGCAGGATGGCCATTATAGCCATGAAGATAGGTTTGACATGCTAACATACTACATTTTGTGCTGCAAAAATAGATGAATTATGGTAAATACATGGACCTGCTATTTTAGTTCCTAAAAATCCACACCACATTAAACCCAAAACGTTCTTTATGTTTCGATATTTTCTGAACATGCGGATTTTGTTGAGCCTAGTAATGCATATTGCGTATAAAGACAACAGTACTACTTAAAAATAACTTAAAAAAACCGAAAAAATGCAATTTTTCTTTTAACTAAAAATTAAAATATGGCATGTGATACATCGTTAAATTTGTAATAAAAAATGGGATCAGATACTATTTTTTCGAGCCATATAAGAAAATAAAGTTGATGATGGTTTCTTGAAAACGAAACGTCGCGGGTATAAAATCTAAAAATACCATCATGTAGTAGCTAAAAAGTGCCAATGAAAAAGTGTTATTAGTTTTTTATATCTCTTCAAATAAAGTCAGAAAAAAAATAAAATCGATATAGTCAAATTTTCGTTTTTGCCAAATATCTCAGCAGGCCATGAAATTTTTTCAAGTTTTTAAACTTCATGTATATAAGCTTTAAAAACACAACTTTTTCCTAATTTAACCTAAGCTGTATCTCCAATAGGTACTGAGATTCCCATGCTTAGGATCCTTATCTTGGACACATTGTATAAAAAAATTACCCTGTATACCTTAAGAAATAATAAAAATCTGATTACTAATTGGTAATTATTTTGAACCTTAAAAAATCAAATAATTAAATGGGGTATAAATTTAAACTTCGAAATCCTATATCTCAAAAATACGTTCGTTTTTCAGGCGGCAAGCGCATTCTTAGCTTTTCAACGATTCAAACAGGGGAGCAGACGCAGCTTTTTCTTCGAACTTCGAAGCCGACAACATGCAGTCGGCTTATCCATCTTACCCAGGAGGTCCAGAAACGGATCAACACTACCAAGAGCCCCCTTTCTCCGCTGGACCAAATGCAAGAGGTAAATATCAACACAATATTAAAAATCTGGATTTGGATAGATCCGTAAAAAAATCATATACAGGGCTTGTCTAAATTCTTGAGGCCCCTTTTACTTTTGAATTGTTTTCTATTTTTTCATAAATATTTGAGGACTTTAGTAAGACAATATAAGCCAAATTTTAGGCCAAAATGACTGATATAAATGTCAAACAGAAAGTTGGTTGCCATTTTGAAAAAAATGGAAATGGGGTCTGGTGGCACATCATTGTAAAGCTCCTGGCAAGTGCTTTATAACTGCCAGAATATAAAGTCAATACCTTTACCTACCACAAAATGGCGGTACTTTAAAATTACCTGAATATCTGACCTGGATGGCCACATTTCCAAAACTATTAAAGTTAGATATACCTAATCTGGTATTTTCTTAAAGGTCCTTTAGATATCTTTTTAATGCTGATATAATATACAGGGTGTGTCATTAAAAAAATTATATTCTTTGTGTTACCCTGTATATTATTACCAATAAATAAATCAATCCTTAAAGGAGCTTTAAGAAAATTCCACATCAAGTGTATCTAACTTCATTAGATTCGGAAATATGGCATCTAAAAGAGATATTTAGGTAATTTTCAAAGTACCGCCATTTTGTAGTAGGTAAAGATATTGACTTTATATTCTGGCGTTATAAAGTACTTGTCAGGGGCTTTAAAATGATGTGCCACAAGAACCCCTTTCTATTTATTTTTTTTCTCAAAATGGCGCCCAGCTGCCAGTTTGATATTTATATCTATCTGTTGTTTCTTGTCTAAAATTTGGTTTATGTTATGGTCACTAAAATTTTCTTAAAATATTCGTGACCGAGAAAAAATTTCCCGAATAATTTAAGCACGTGCGGTATTCTGAAAGAAGATTTCACACCAACTGTTGTGTTAAACTAATACTCTTTTAAATTATCATTTGTAATGTTACAGGGTGCTTCAAAATTTTACTATAAAACCAATATTCATTACCAATTGCAATTGCTTAAAGTCATAATTTTCTTGCTAATCGTATTACGATCTTATCAGTGGTTCAAACCGTTATTATATTGATATATGCACTGATATATTACTATGCAGTAAGTCAAAATAGATGTAATTTTTTAAACCGTTGCTGTCATAGCCCAATTAACTTTTAGGTCTTATAACTTAGATGATTTTTATTATTTATGGCTGTAAATGTACTTAAGCTAAACTGAATATAACATTTTGTTTATACTATGCATATGAATGACAGACACACGTTAAAACAGTTTACGAAGATATGACCGAAACAAAGTTTCTAATGTAATTACGATGCAGTTCGCCCAGGCCCAGAAAAAGACAACTATATTGTCTCGGTAAACACATCTGTCCTCGATGTATTGCAAACAACAGTATCAATTTTTAGGCGAAGACACCAAATTTCAAAAACGAGTATTATACCAATGCAAGAGTATATGTTCTTGACATTTAAACAATGTATCAGTATGTCAAAGTTGTCACCAATTATTACCGCGGTATATACATGTGGTTGCAACACCTAAAATTGATGACTGTTAAATACGCGTACATGAATGCGTCTTTTTAGCGTCGTTATATACATATAGAATATTAAGAACAACAAGAAAATTTTTCAATACCACTTTGTTCGAGAATGCTTCGTTTCCAAATACAGGGTTAAAGTTTAAGGAAAAAAATTGGTACACTTCTTTTTAATTATAACATTACATTTTGTGCTGTAAAAGTTAAAAAAAATAATTACCAGTGGCGTTCGAACAAGATTTGTATTGAATTTTTTTCAAGAAAAATAGTACGCCACTGCGAATCAATATTATTTTTTAAATATTCATTTACTTTGGAGTTATTTTGGTGTCTTGATATTTTTTAGAACTTTTAAGTTCTGGTTAGTTACATTTTAAAAATAAACGCCATTTTGATGCACTGCGAAGTCGTTAAAATCTGATATGGTGTTTTGTATGTAAAATTCGTATATTTTCAAAAATAAATATGTAGGTTACACAAATATTAAAATATTTTTTAATTTATTCAAAATGGCGGATGTACGTTAAATTCTTTTACTAAGGTCGAAGAGAGACTTCTTAATCGGCGGGCACTCTAACATCGGTTCTAGTGATTTAAAAATCAAAAATTAGAATTTTTTGTGTTTGTTAATATTAAAATTTGTCAGTGAACCTAAAAACTTAAAAATAAATTCGCAGAATACAATGCTTGAAAAAAGTAAAATGATTTTTTTCTGAATTTTTCCGTCGTTTTTGCTTTGAAATCATATTTTTTTAAAAAATTTCGGAATTTTGTAGGTTTACATAAAAAGTACTTTTGGTAAAAAGATGTGTGCAAAATTTCAGGAAGATCAGTCAATATAATATAGGTTTTGAGAAATATGCGTTTAAAATTTAAATAGGTACATAAACATTTAATGATTATAGTGACTTACCGAGTCTGTAATATAAGATATACTGAAAGTTATGTTCTAAAATTTTAGTGTGTGGTGTTCTTAAAGGCAGTGCCGCATTTACCAGAAGGCTGAGTGGGCTGGAGCCTAGGGCGGCGTTTTTAGGGGGCGGCAGATTTTGTATGTAGAAATGAAACTGAGGACTTTTTTTTTTGCTCTCCAAAGTGTTTTTCAATGAAAAGGAAAATATTTGGGGCGGCGAAAATTTATAGCTTACAGGCGGCAGATATGTAAATGCGCCTCTGCTTAAGGGACTATGCTAATATATAAATAAAAAAATATGTTTATTATATTTACAGGTATCTCCCCCTTAAAGATTGATTAACACTGTGTTTTTATTTTTCAGGACCGACAGATTTTCAGGCTCCAGCCTATTAAAGAATTCCCAGCTAGTCAATATGAAGCTGCCCAATACCAAAAAAAATCTATAGGGCATTACAAATATGCCCTCTGTTAAGTATATTTTCAATTTGTACTTAGATCTGACACGTACACACGTGAGCAAATACCTGTTTCTTTTACCGAGTTTCTGTTTCCAGGAATGTTTTAGACTACTTTACAGTATTTTTCCGTATATAGTTATGATTAGTGTGGATTTTTACAAAGGCCTTTTTATATTTACTAGACTGGGCCAAAAAAACAAACATTTTTGTTGTAACAGTACTGTAAAATTATTGTTTAAGACGACGAAAAAAATATCGTGAAATTTTCAGCCCTTTGTTTGGTAAAAACTGTGGAAATTTGCCATTTTCATTTTGGTTGTATATTTTGCAAGGATTTTCAGTTGTTAATGTTTTTGGTTAGTTTAGAGACTTCACATATTATTGGTTCGGACTCGTTTTATTTTAGAGATTTTGATAGAGTTTAGTCGAATAGTTTTCAGTCATTCGTGTTTTTATATACATATGATACAGATGAGTGTCCGCTAATTAATGGTACACAGAAAAACCACAGATTTCTTATGCGAAAATATCCATTTAGGATTTAAACAAACATACCTATATCCAAAAGTTTATGATAAGGAAGATACGGGGTGTTAAAGAGATATAAATATTTTTTATTCATGCAGTTCGATAATTTTTGATATGTTTTAAACATTTTAATAAAACTCGGTATCCAGGAGTTTTTAGATATCAGCTATATTTATATCTGCGCAGTTGTAATTATAGCTAATACGATGTTATTGAAGGTACATACATACTTTCGGGTGCACTGAACAACTAAAACGTGAATACCTTAAAAACGGTTGTCAAGACCGATTCTTGCTAAGTATACCTTTTTTGTGCAGAAAGCATAGAGAAGCTTACTAGTTTACATACATACAGAGTAGTAACAAAAAATTGGGTAGTTTTAGAGAATTTTAAATAGTGTACCCATCGCCCTCTAGTCTACACACAAAAATTAATATTCGATCTGAAAAGCTAATGTTTAAAAACCCCTAGATACCGTTTTATTAAGATATTTAAAAAGGGGGAACAATTATCGAAATAAATTTACTTTTTCTTTTTACTATGACACCCCCGTATCTTCCTTATTATAAACTTTTGGATATTAGGTATGTTTGGTTAAATCTTAATATTTTGGCTTAAGGAATCTGTAGTTTTTCTGTGTACCATTCATTAGCGGACACCCTGTATACAAAGTTTTTAAAATGGTTTTTGACTTACGGAACCATGGAAAATGTTTAGCTCTACCAGGTACCTCATCGTCCTGTCCTGTTGTTTTAAGTTATGCCGATTAAAATAATCCAATAAATTTTGTTTACAACATACAATTCTTTTTTGTTTTCTCCTTAATTCTACGCCACTGATCTGCCTAAAATCAAACATGACCGAAAATGGCCCGACTTGACGTCACAGCCGCGTTAGCTAATATGGCGAATGTCGTGACCTTATCTCATCAATCGACTTTGGTTAATAGTAAGAGCTAAAAATTTTAGGATTATTTTCTTTCTACGTCATAAACAATATTTTTATAGTACCGTCAGAAAAAAATTGTTTGTTTTTTTGGCCCAGTTTAATATTTACCACATGTATTAAGAGCCCAAAGTGTTGAAAAAGTATTTATATAGAATGGTTCAATGTACAGTATAAGTAAATGTCTAAAAAAAGAAACATATTTAGTATTATATCAGCTTGTAGATCGTAATGTAAGGGTGCTTTTTTATAATATAGGTTCGATTTATGTGCACCAGTGCAAATGCCCACAAAAAAAAAATGACCCTGTATGTAAATAATTTGCTATTTTTAAAAAAGAGTTGTAATTATTTTATCTATCATCACCGTTATCAAAAAGTAAGGATCAAAATGAAATATTTCGATGGCCAACAGTTTAAGGTGATGTTTGAAAAAGAAGTATCCAAATCAGAGAATAGTATCGAGTATACTTATCAAGGAATTTCAGGTTTTAAATCATTGTACAGTTATTTTCATCTATCATAGGAGTGAGTTTACTTAAATTTTTGTTAGAGTTTTACTCTCTTCATATATTTATTTTTATCTACCAAAAGTTACTAACTAAAACTATAAGACTAATAAATATCATTGTTGCCAACAAAGACTTCTAGAGTGCTTGCCAAGATAGGACCACGGTCCTAGTACAGAGGTATCATCCGTGTGATTGAATTTCACTTAAAAAAAAAAACAGAATAAACCTATCCACGTTTTTGTCGTAAGCTGAAATTAAACCTGAAGATTTAGTAAAACTTAAATAATAATTATACATCGTTCTTATCATAAACCTCTTAAGTTTTTTTATGGCTACCTAAAATAGGGATATTTTAATTTGAGGGTGACGGGTGCAAAAACAACTGAACCAAGGTGTATCCTATAGGTCCAAAAAGTCGGATAACCATGGTTACAAACGCCGTCGACCAATAAGGTCTTTTCTTTGTTTTTTTTCTTACGTCAAATGGGTTGTATCGAATAAAATTTCGGCTTGCTGTTCGACCTTCGACCAGTGAAGACGTTCGTTGAAAGCTACAAAGCTTTTCCGGGGTTTCAACTGCTAAAGTCGTTGAACGGTCGTTTTTAACCCTCAGGGATCAAAGAAAAACTGAATCATTGGTTGAGCACATGCTCGTGACGAAGGAAAATGGGCCGACATATACGGGTTACATCTGGATCTGGAGGAAATTTGAAGTGCATTTTGTATCATCTAGATGTGCATTTCCGCAGATTTATTTTTTCATTAATCTGAGGCTTTAATAGGGTTTACAGCCGAACATATTGGAGACCCTACAAAAATATGAATAACCCTCTGCCTTGACTGGATTATCCAGGCTGTAAGCAGTGTAGAAGGGTTGATCTACCTGATGTTAAGTTTTGAGAAGGGATGAGGCCAGTTGAGAGATTTTTAAAATTACATACCTATTGGTTTAAAGAAATTTAATATTCTTAGTTACTATACATTATAAAAATTGCATTACCAAGTTGGACACAAACAAAATTGACGGGTTAAATGGTGAAATTACACATTTTTGCACATCTTTCTTTTTGCAATTTTTTACTCAAGAACAAGGAAAATAAGTAAACTCACTCCTTTGGCTTGTGGGGATTGTATATTCACAGCGATATTAAACACCAACCTTGATGTGAAAAAATAATTTATTTTGTAGTACGGTGTTAGAGCAGATAAATGTTATAAGAAGTGTTAAGTTGTGATTCTCCCTTGTGATTTGTACGTTTAGTTACGTTTTAAAGCCATCTTTTTGGCCATATTAGGATTATGATATTGTTTCTCGAATCGTAGAAAAGATAAGGAACAAGAGTTAACGTTGAGGCTATATACATACATATATATATACATTAGCGAATATTTTGCTGAATATATACTACTTATCAGTAAAAATTGCTACATGCTGTTTCATATACTATTTGCTACAAATGTTGACACATCGGCGTAAAACAACACACGAAAAATTCTTGGAATTTTATTAATGGATCGGGAGCATTTTATTGTTTCTTGATTGCTTCTGGAGCAAACCTTATTGCTTCCGGAGCAAACAAAGCTATATTTGGTCTGAAAATGCTGCAAAATGATACCAAATATAAGTAGCTACCTACACCTACGAGTAAACAGATTTAAATACTTGATGGCCGCAACAATCATTAACCTAAAATATTTTACTCTTAAACGATTTCTAGACAGTGCTGCCAAACTAGCGTTTACATTGCTGACATAAACAACACAATTTTTGACTTCAGGGAATGCTCCGGATGCAATAAGATATGCTCCCAAAAATAAACGCCCGGAGGTTTTTACGACCCAGCTTTAATTGGCGATTTTAAAGAGACTTCTGGTGGTCAATGGCGTAATCTAAGAAAGCAGGTAATCGACCATGTTTAACACGCGTTAATCGGTAACGATTGTGTGTTTTGATCTCATTGTCATCAAAAAGTTTATCTTTTGTGCCCATATTAAAACGTTCATTATGGCATCAGAAGAGCCATAATGAACATCTAAAATGAAAAAAACGTGTTTATATCACTAATTGATCTTTATGGGTATCACTCGCAAAAAGGAAGCGATAGAAATATTAATTTTCACGTCTTTCCAAACAAGAATATTGGCATAAAAATGAAAATATCCAACGCCATGGGTCAAGAGGAACAGATCGACCACTAACGAAAAAGTCGGTTGAACTTTCAAGGGCACTTCTCACTCTCACAAATCGATCTTCAACACACTTAACATGTCTGAATCTATACAAATTCACGGCTGTATCGAAATCCGAACAATATTTTAAACCGTTTCAATACCCAAAAACGGGATCAAAGCCGGCTACCTGCCTATTACCTGCTTTCTTCGACTTTGGTTACGTTTAACAGCGCCCCCACCGGAAGTTAAAACTGCCAATTGCTACTAACTAAAATTAAATGCGTATAACACTTAATTTCTAGGTGTTGCAATTATTATGATAAGTAGTATATTTATCTCTATATTGGTAGATTGTTTTGTGCATAGGCTGATTTGATTTTATATTGTGCGATGTATGCGACTACAAATAATAAAAACAGGCATTTTAAAATTGACTTTAAAAGTGCTAACATTAAATAAGTAAAAAATATGTATTTTTTGCAAAATGTATGCATTGAAAAGATTATTTGTTGTCTGTTGACATATTCAGCGATTTTTGTCTGTCGTCACGTGATTGCGTGACGAGACAACCGAGCTAACCATATATTTACTCCTGAGGGCAAAAGGGTCATCATGCCATCTAAAAATGGCGCAAGAGTATTTTGTGGGTTGATTTCTAAAGGGTTTTTTTATCCCACGTTAAGCATGTCCCTGTGCTCAGAGCAAATCTAACAAAACCCTAAAATAGTACAAAAATCCCAACAGTGATTGTCTATGAATGTGTCAACAATCAACTGGGTATAACATTAAGTTGCGTACATATTTTTTGCAGTACATACCCAATTAACAACATTTATAGACAAAATTAGGGACAATAAGTTTCAGTTTCTATTTTTCTAGAACAAATAGACAGTTGATATAGAAAATAAATATTTTAAAATTTAAAACTTTACCTTGTATGGTGGTAGGTGGTATTATCTAGTTAAAATTGTTCCTGTCTATGTGAAATTTAGCCCCTAGTTAAGTACCTTTGATTTAGCAATAAAATGACCCCTGAGAATTTAAAAGCTTTAATTTTAAATTTTGTTTTATGTATCGTTTGTCCAAAGTTTTTAGATTTATTTTAGATTTGATTTAATTTATTCTCTTTTAGGTGTAATATGAGTAATATGTAATTAATGAGTTACAAATAAATGTTAACAATAAACCAAGTATTTTATTTTAATGCTGCTGAGCAAGAAAGAAACTAAAACGGTCTACAGACTATGCAACAAGTTGTACTAAAGGTTGTACAACACGGTTGGATCACTTATACGGGCCACAGTCTATGCAACTGGTTGTACTACAGGTTGTAAAACCCAAGTAGATTCAACGGTCTAAACGGTAATCTCATAATGTGTAGCATTGTCGTCCAACCAGTTGTACAACACGTTTGGATCGCTTATAAAAGCCACAGTCTTTGCAACTGTTGGTACTTTAGGTTGTACAACACAAGTAGTTTCAACGGTCTAAACGATAATCGCATAATCTGTGGCGTTGTCGTTTAACAAGTCTGTACAACTTATCGTACAATAACTTGGATCCTCTCTAAGCTTTGCAGGTTGTAAAACACAAGTAGATTCCGGTCTAAACCCTAATCCCATAATTTATATCATTGTCGCCAAACAAGTTGTACAACACGGTTGGATCGCTTATAGGGTCCACAGTCTATGCAACTGTTTGTACTACAGGTTGTACAACTCGAGTAGTTTCAACGAACTAAACGATAACCGCAAAATCTGTGGCATTATCGTTCAACAAGTATGTACAACTTGTCGTACAGTAGGTTGTATCCTCTCTAAGCCTTGCAGTCTACGCGACTTGTACGATAGGTTGTATAGACAGTATTATAGACAATCGATGCAAAAACCTTCTCAAGAATTGGCAACACACATTTTTTAAACGACTTAAAGACTATGCGTCTTGTACGACAGATTGTATAGACAGTATAACAGACAATCGGTCCAACAAGTTGCATGGACTTTTACTTACAGACACATTCAATCTGTGGTACCTCTTGTTGAACGACAGTTTGTATAGATAGTATTCCAGACAATCGGTCCAACAAGTTGCATGAACTTTTACTCATAGACACATTCAATCTGTCGTACTACTTGTTGAACGACAGGTTGTATAGGCAGTATTACAGACAATCGGTGCTACAAGGTGCACAAACTTTTCCTTACAGACACATCCAATCTATCGTACAACTTGGTAAACGACAACCACACAGATCATGCGATTATCGTTTCGACGGTCGAATCTACTTAAGTTGTACAATCTGTAGTACAACAAGTTGGGGCTTAAAAATTAAGTCTTGTTTTTTTTTATTTATTTGGGTTAAACGGTTACATTAGTGACAAAATAGTTATTTTTGTACCAAGGGCGTAAAATAGCAATTTACGCCCGCAGCTGAAAGTTGTTGCCAGCTTTTAATGTTTCAAATGGTAATCAGTATACGAGGCGTTAAAAACCGCTACGAATTCCATGATTTTATTGGTCAAAAATTACACGTGATTATTGCGTTTTGGCGCGCTTTTCTTGTGTGTTTTTTAGTTCTGTGTGGTCACAGAACAACATTCTTAAGAGTCAAATAAAATCATTAATGCAATGTTAATAAAACAGACAAGATGCAAAATGAAAGAGTATCAATAATTGTGAGTACTTCTTATTTTTCAGGAAGTCAAAGGGTGAACAAAATTTAGAAAACATTATTAATCGAAAGCGAAACAAAAAATGTCAAGGTTCTGTAAAGTTAAATCATTTATGTATCAGCAAAATCACATTAAGAAAGCAGGCAAACAAACTTCATATCATAAGAATAATTACTCATTATAACATAACATAACATTAATTGTACAAATATTGTCATTTTATAATAGGTACTGTCGCAAATAAAATAATATACTCCCCACTTAGTTTACTAAATTATATCTATTTTTAAATAACTTTGTGATTTTTAGAGTGCCTTAAACCTAATATTATAAAAACTTTTAAAAAGGGACTATTGGTACTTAAATAAAATATTTTTACGCCATTTAAACTCTAAGTTAAACTATACAAGTTATTTGCACGTTATTTTTATTTAAAATTTATCAGCTTAAATTATTTAAAAAAGCCCGCGCTGTCAGCCGTCATGTTCGGACCAATAAGGATGCAACATCCACTTGACCAGTTCCAACCAATAGAATCTTGGAATGCATAGCGGTTTTTAACGCCTCGTATCAGTATACTTTTAACATATGTTTAATTAAATAAATTGTTGTTTTACCAACAAAAAATTGGACATTATTTAATTTTACTATTGTTTTATAAATTTATAAATGCGGGCGTTTTTGAAACTTTTTGCCCTAGGGCGTAAAAGCGCTATTTTACGCCCTCATTTACGACGGTCAAATCTTCTTAAGTTGTACAATCTGTAATACAAGTTGGGACTTTAAAATTAAGTCGTATTTTTTTATTTATTTGGGTTAAACGGTTACATTAGTGACAAAATAGTTATTTTTGTCCAAAGGGCGTAAAAGTGCAATTTTACGCCCTAAAATGGGGGCGTAAAATCGTATTTTACGCCCGGTCGTACAAAAAATACATTATTTACTTAAACTTTATTTTTATTTTTGTAAAATACAAACAATGATATGTAAGGCAAGTTTAAAAATAGGGTCGTTTACTTAATATATTCAGTTATAAGACGATATTTTTATATCGTACATAAAAAATCATAAACGACCCCACTATTCTAAATAATTATTATAAAATAATGCACGTTGCCTCAAAATCACACAAATTGTGATAAATTTCTAGAAGACACTTTATCACAGGCAGTAATATACATAATATACCTAACCAGCCTAAAAAAACTTTGATTAAAGCCATCAATACAAAATACATTCAATCACAAAAAGCATAATTATTTTTTAAGAGTATTATAATATTAGTTTGTTAGACCATAGACAATACTTTTTTTATAAAAGAAATGATAAATACACTGTATAACACCTGATTTTTGGAAACTGCATAAAACTAGATTTAAAATCCTTAATGTACCTTATGTTATTTCATTTCGTTTAGAAATATGAAACATTGAATACAATTTTTATTTTACTGTAGAAGTCGAAAATAAAACCTGCTAGAAAAAAGTGTTAGCAGATTTTTCGCGACAGCTAACATTATAGTCGTATGTAGATATCTAAAACAAATAGGGGCATATCTTTTCAAGACGATTTTTAACATCAGCCCAGAGGTCACCTGTTTGTATTAAGGAGAAGAAATTGCCGTCCAATTAAGTCAACAAATGTGTCAGAGTTTCTTTATGAGAAGATGTGTTTATTATTTATCAAATTACCACTTATAATACCACTAGTGCTAAATTTATTTTTGGAAATTTTTCCAAGGCCACGAATATTTTGAAAATTATCCCGAGCCGCAGGCTTATACTTTGAACTTTAAGTTTTATCATAAAATAAATGTTTTTCATTTAACCAATTGTAGTTACATATATATGTAATTTTAGAATTTATCATTGTTTATTCTTTTATATTATATATTACTTATATTACTACAGTTGGTAAAAATAGTTTATTTTAATTTTCTTAGACTTATACCTTGCATTCGTTTGCTCTTCACTTATGTCTCGTATTTTAGTCTTATGATATTAGAGAATTATTGCAAGTTGCCTTATTAAGCTCGGGAATTATTAATACCGGCCTTATTTAAATAGTGCTTGTACTCATAATTTAGAGTTATTGCAAATCATGTTGACAGTACCATTAACCTAAAAAAGGGGAAAAAATTTTAGTTGTTTTTCTTTATTGTTTTGTGTTGTAGGGTTTTGTCTAACACCATTAAAGAAATACATTTAAAAAGCAAGTTTTTAAGTATTTTTACTTTTAAAAACTTTTCTATTTTGTGCTCGGCAGCCGTTCGGTTTACAAGAACAGTTCCGAAGTTAAAATAAGGCACGACCTAAAACCGACATAAATAAAGCCAGGCACTATCCCTATTAAGAGAGTCCTTATCCCACCATGCATCTGCGCAAGCTCAGATGTCAAAATAAGGCCGGTATTATTAGTGCCTGGCCTTATTTTACTCTGCAATATTTCTCTATTATTTTACTAACTGTAGTTGTATAAAATTGTCATTTAGGGACTTAAAACCTTACATTATTTTATATTATGTTATATCTGAAATACTACAACTGGTACAAAATATCATTTTCTTTAATTATGTATGTAACTGACAGACATGACGTTAACACAAATTCAATGATTACGTCAAAAAAAAATTCCACTATAATTCGCTCCAGGGTACCCCAGACAGGAGAAAAAAAATTCCAATAAATACTTGTGTTGTCATGGTTATGCAACCAAAACTACACATTTGATTGGTCAAAAAACAGTAGTGTGGAATTTTCGATTAAATATTTTTTAGGCTGGTAATAGGTGTTAGGCAAGTTATTAAATTATCAGGATGGCCCCATCAGTAACCTTTCATAGGCACCTAAACATGTCGTGCCATTTCAAAAGGGTTATGGGGAACTTTTGCCAGTGCATGGAAAGGAGACGGTCTAAAGCAACAACAAAACGTGACCAGTGTATCACCTTATCAGGAAATATTACATGCCGGTAATCTTTGTTTAATCCCTACCTGCTAGTGGTTTACACACTGAATCGGTCAATTGAAAGCATCGAGCTGGCACGACGTGTATATATTGAAAACGTTTATACTTTTATTTAAAAAATAAAATAATAACCCTAAAATAATACTATAGACACAATATTACTCCAAAAGCTATTTTTAAGATAACTATTTTTAAATATATACTTAAAATAATAGGACCATCCTAATTTTTAAAAACTTTCTACGAGATTCACATTTTTTTTTAAATTTAGTTTTATACATAATAAAGTTTTCAAAAACCTGTAAAATTTTGCCCTTGATTTTAAAGTTTGAACTGATAATTCTATAGCTTAAATGTTTTGCCAACATTTGCAAATAAAAATTTGTTCAACAATCGGTAAAAATGGCAATGAATCAGAGACAATTGGACATAAAACTGTTTGGTAATTGTCTAGAAAGTTGCGGCAACTCAATTTTGACGAAATTTGGTAAACCGTTTTTTTTTTGGGCGCTGATCACGCATCTGAAAGTCCTTTTTTCGGAAGCGTTTCGTTCTCGAGATATTCATCATCAAAGTTGAAATTCAAACTATCCTTAGTTTCACTATATTCCACTTCTTTTTGAACAAAATTCTTGATATTACACTAAATTGGCACACAATATTTTATGAAAATCTTTTAAAAACCTGTTTTCAGTTATTTTACATGATTTTTCATTACATTCCAAATCTTTTATTCCTAAACCGCTGCAACCATGCATACACCTATGTGAATGAATTACATACATGGCGACTTGATTTAAAGTAAACCTTTTATATTAATATTAATAAAGAAAGGCATAAAATTAACAAAAAAACATGCCTTAAAAATGGGTATTTAATGTTAAACGAAATATTTCAAGTCAATTTAGTGTTATATCAGGAATTTTGTGCAAAAAGAAGGCGGAATATAGTGAAACTAAGGATAGTTTAAATTTGAACTTTGATGATGAGTATTTTGGGAACGAACCGTTTCCGAAAAAATTCTTTCAGATCCGTGATTAGCGCACCAAAACCCCCGCATACCAAATTTCGTCAAAATCGGAGTTGCCGCACCTTTCTAGACAATTACCAACTTTTTCCAAAACCTTGGCAAGTGAAAATGGCATTAGACATACTTTTAGGCACCATAAGAATTCTTAATTTTGAGAATATTTGTGTTTAATATTAATTTGGCAAGTTTTTTGAACACAAAAGAGATCTAAAAGAGTCATAGTCACAAGGCGCAACAAATAATGATAAATATAACATCAAATGACAAAGCTCTTTCTTTTTAGTGATTGTGGGTTTGTGCAAAAGCTGACAGCCAATCGAGGTGACTGAATAAAATTACTAGAATAAATTGAAATTTGAATCTTAGTCATGAAGACCAAAAAGAACTTAAATTATTTGGCTATTACTTTTAAAGAAGCTATAGTCCGTCACTAAAATAAATACAGAAAAAATCTTACTGCAGCCTTGTCATTTAATTTTATTTTAAATTAACACAACTACATTGCTTGTGCAATATTTGCATCTTCCACCTTAAAAACCTAAAAATTTAAGCTAAAAACCATCGTTTCAGACGAACGGCAACACTGCGGAAATTCAGCTACACACAACCGTTTAAAAACGACATTACCAATATTTTTCTTGTCTATAAAGCAATAATCAAATAATAAAAACCATCTGTTTAATTTATGTTTTTTACTATACTTGTTGAGCCATTTTAATTTAAGAATGATTTAGGAAGTTGATTGATTATTTTTTCTGTGATTTTGTAGTTTATTGATAACTAGCGGACCCGTGACCACTTCGTTGGGCGTTAATATCTGAACTTTTTGTTTAATCATAGTAAAATATAGCCTATAACACTCCTGAATAGTGTAGCTTTGTGCTTGTGAAAGAATTTTTATGATAGGTTTAGTGCTTTCGAATATTAGCGGCTACAAACAAACAAACCCACAAACAGTTACAAACGTTATCTTTTTATATTGGTATAGATAATAACATTTAATTTTATTGAACAGTAACTAGGTGTTTTGGTGACCATGGACCATGTTTCCAACATCTAAAGGGTGTTTTTTTAACGACGATATAACTTTAATCTATAAAAAATATGAAAGTAAATATATTGTGATCGAAAACATAATGCTATGTAAAAGAACAACTTATTACATTAACGTTTAAAAATTATTTGCGGCATGTGGCCACCGCGGCAGTCTACCAGATAGGCTATTCTTTTAGTCCAATTTTGAGTGACTTTTTCGAGTACTTCCGGTCGTATATCATGAATAACACGAGTAATGTTGGCTTCTATCGTTGCTGGTTTATCAGCATACACTAATGACTTGACGTAGCCCCACAGAAAATAATCTAGGGGCGTCACATCACAGGATCTGGGTGGATAGGCAACAAGGCGATAGTTTCGTTCGCCGTGTGGCATGTAGCGCCATCCTGTTGCATCCGCATCTCGTCTGGATCAATATCATCCATATTTTGAAACAAATATTCATGAATCATGGTTCGGTAACGTTCTCTATTGACCGTAACGTTCTGTCCAGCCTCATTTTTAAAAAAATAAGGTCCGATGATCCCATTAGCATGTAAACCGCACCACACGGTCACTTTTTCTGAATGTAATGGAGTCTGTTGGATTTCCTGTGGATTAGCATCACACCATATCCGGCAATTTTGTTTATTCACAAATCCAGAAAGCCAAAAATGAGCCTCGTCGCTAAACAGAATCTTACGATAAAACAACGGGTCACCTTCCAGCTGTCCTAATGCCCAGTTAGCGAAACGACGACGCAAGCCATGATCTTGCGGCTTTAATTCTTGCACCAGTTGGATCTTATAGGGGTATAGATCAAGATCTTTCCGCAAAATTTGCCAGGTAGTTGACGGACAGAGCCCAACTTGTTGCGACCGACGACGAATGGATAACTTTGGATTCTCTTCCACACTTTCACGCACAGCGGCAATATTTCTTTCATTACGCACATTCCTTCGACGTAGTGGTGTTTTCACATCGTGTAAAGAGTACGTGGTACGAAATCTATCCACAGTACGACGAATTAGTAACTCAGATGGACGATCGTGTGGCCCATAAAATTCACGAAGTCTTCTATGAGTCTGGCGAACTGATGACTGATTTTCAAAGTAAATTTGGATAATTTGGTAACGTTGGTCAAGCGTAAGTTTATTCATGATGATTTGCCAAAGTATACTGAAAATAAATTTTATGAACAGTGTCAGATTGACAGTTAAGTCTGACAGTTGTTGCCATGTAAAGTTCTATCCAACCTAAAAAACACCCTTTAGAAATAAAAGTCACTAAATATTGCTGCATACATAAACTGCCATTGTTAAAAAGGGGTAGTTATTTTAGTCATTTTATAACGGTTGTGGTATAAGCCCACAGAACAAATTTAATAAATAAAAGATGAATCCGAATATGTCCGTTCGTCTGAAATAAATTATAACAATAAAAACTATGAGACCGTTTTACGTAACTAAATTTAAACTAAAGCAAAAAGCAGCAGCATCACTAAAACCTATAAATAAACCTAAAAATTGGTAAATTAGGAACTGAAAAAATTATGTGCCTAAAGATCATGAACAGGAAAACAACGTTTCAACTGTTAAGTACATCCAGTTGTCTTCAGGTAAATACCATGACCTAAAAGCAATCTGGCAATCACTTAGTCAAAGTTATACCCAGGTGCATTAATTTTTCGTATTGACCCGAAGATGTCCTACCAGTCGAAACGTTGCATTCGTATATTTTATTCAAAACGCAGTTTACACGCAAAATATAATATCGATTATTAAATGCAGTCTAAGCACTAAGTGCCATGGGTGTAACATTTTTAAATATTAGTCATACTTGTACTTATGTTTGCTTAAAAGTTGGTGAAATAGAAAAAATAAATAAATAAATACCAAAAATTATACCGGGTGTTCTCAAAGTTGAGTCAATAATTTTAGCAGACTCATATAGAATAGTTAATTGACCAAAAATGATTTACATAAAAAGTTCCAAATAAAGCAGTTATTTAAAATAATAAAAATTTAAAAGCTTTACCAAAAACTTGATATTTTTAACCAATGTGGTTAAATATACAATTATTTGTTCGCTATTAGTGCTCAGTATGCTTAGTTTTTGCTGTTACTCCACTTTTAGGATTTTAGCATGATTTTCACTTCAATGGTACTTCATTTGTACAATAGCAAAGAATACAAATCCAAACAACCTCACAAGTGAGATTTCAGCATACCCTAAAATTTTAGTACCTACCCCGACCACCAGATACCGAAAGTTTGAACCGGACCAATCAAAAAATTGGTTGACGCCCGTGTCGAGTTTCTATTGGTTGATTGGACTACTTTCGCTATCTGCTGGCCAGGGTAGGTACTAAAATTTCAGGGTACGCTAAAATCTCACTTGTGAAGTTCTATGGATTTATATTCTTTGACAATAGTGCTGATAATGCCGATTTTATTTTAGGATTTTGGGTGTTTTATTTAAAAATTGAAAATGACATTAAAACAAATAAATATATGCTTTTACCAAAATATTATAGTAGGGGAGCCCACGATGCTAAATGGTGATTTACCCGAGCGTCATAGAAACCTATAGGGTTGCAAAGCTTAGATGATAAAAAGAAAAAAACATGTTATATACTATATACCTTTTCACTGTTGGGGAAGCGGCTAGAGACTTTTAAATATGTCAAAAAAAATACTGTTATTCTTTCGCCCTGTGGAGATCGTTCGGACAGGAACCGGATTATATACTTTTCATTATCCTTGAATTATTTTCTTCAAAATTAACACTTAAGAATGTTAAAATGACGTTTTTTTACAACTTTGTAACCCTCTGGTTTCTTTAGGTCACTCTCAGATTGTCAGATTAGTGGAATATACACTGTTTAGCATGTAATTAACTCACCATAATTTAATCTGACGCGCTTGAAAATTGCTTATGGATATATTTTTGTTTTTACGATTGGCCCTGTATATGGGGCTCATATTTGGTGAAGGATTCTTAACCCGGTACAAAGTATTCTCCAAATCTGCTGCTCTGTGGTAAATCCCGAAATCCCTTTTGGGCTCCTCCACCATTATTATAGGGAAAAACACCCGGTATACAATATTCAAATATCCACCAACAAAAAAACCATAAAAGAATTGTTATTTTCTTAAAATTTCTTACACATTTTAGAGTTTAAAGTAGTGTAACATGCCCTAAATTAGCAGAAATAACCATTTCCATCACAGATTGGAAGACAACTTGAACGTTTGCAGTGTCAGTGGCAGTGCAGAAGTGAGGGTATAACACTTTCCTCGAATCCCCGTTTCGCAGAATAAATTTGTGCTGGATAAATAGTGCGCCTCTGTCGACATCTCTGTCAGGTCCTAAAATTAACAAAATTCAGCTTATTTTATAGTCGAAGATTCGAAATACTAACGTACCGTGGGTGTCTTAAGCGAGATAAGAGGGAGTTTGTTGACACGGGACTTAAATACTTGAAGATTTGGGGGGAAGGGAAAGACCTCCGTGGACAGCAGGTTCCACAATCTAGAAACTCTAGGGATAAAAGAACGAACAAAGGCAGAAGTTCGGGGCCTGTCCAGTTGCACCGTATAGGGATGCATACGTGCGGACCCACGAGTTTCTCTGTTGGGAACCGTGAGTGGAGGAACTATACTGGACAATTTTTCAGAGCAGAAGCCATGGAAGTACCTATAAAAAGCGATAAATCCCCCACAGCCCGACGATGGGCAAGAGAGGGAAGCCTTTCTGTAAGTGAAGGATCATTAATGAAACGAATAGCTCTTCTTTGAATAGAATCAAGAATGCTTAGGGTTGTGGGAGACGCCATGCGCCAGATATGGGAACAATATTCCAAGGGAGGTCGGATTTGGGACACATACAAAGTGTATAAATTAGAAGCGGAAAAATACTCTTTGGCTCGAAAGAGAAATCCAAGCTTTTTGAAGCTGCCGCCGTGGCTATAGATACAATGTGTTTATGCCAGTTAAGGTTACTTTCAAATGTGACGCCCACAAGATTAAAGGTGTCTTTGCTCTGTAAAACTTGGCCGCTCATAAGTAGAGGATGAGTATTTGATGACTCTTTTCGCGACAAGGAACATGATTGTGTTTTGGATGCATTAAAATGGACGAGATTTTTGGCGCCCCAATCCAATATTAAATTAAGATCCTGCGAAAGAGATATCTGCATCGCTCTGCGTTTGTTTTCGATGTCAGGTTTAGTGATGGGTTTAGGAACCTGAAAACTGGAGTGTAGGGTACTATCGTCGGCGAAACTATGAATGGAATGAGTTGTGGACGAGAGAAGGTCGTTGATGTGAAGAAGAAACAATGTTGGTGCCAGAACTGAGCCCTGTGGGACTCCAGCATTTATTTTGTGAAAGCTTGAAGAATGGCCTTCCACAATAACCAATAACTGATATACGTCGATCAGATAGATAACTAGAGAGCCAAGTACAGAGTTTAGTTGAAAGACCATAAGAGGGAAGTTTATTAAGAAGTGCGGCATGCCAGACCTGGTCAAAAGCTTTGGATATATCAAGAGCAACGATCTGGGACTCACCTAGAAACTCAAGAGACTTATTCCAACAGTGTGATATGAAGGAAAGAAGATCTGCTGTAGATCTTTGTGGCGAAATCCATACTGCCTGTCATGCAAAATTTTGTGTTTTAATTATAATCTTATACTATATTTAAAAAATAATATCAAAATTTTTAACACACCCTGTATAATGGAAATTTTTGTTATTTCTCTACATACTAATATATCACAAATTTTTTTCTCACCAATTTTATAAATAAAGTCATGAGAAATTGCTTAAGAAATTTTTAAAAATCATTACTATTTTTTGGTACATTCTGTATTACTTAAACATATACAATGTGTTTTCTAATTGCAGTAAAAAATTTAAAAGCATATTTCTGAGCCAATATTATAAAAACAAACTGCACACAAACATAGGTCCGGAAATTCTTTGTTTCGAAGATACAGGGTGTTAAACTTTTAAAAGAAAATCGGGTTTTTAAAAATATTTTAAATCCGCCTTATCCGATTTTAATAAAATATGACTGTGGTATTTGTTGAAATGGGCAGTTAATTTAGCACTTAACTAATTTTAATTAGTGAGACCAGTGGCGGCGTGGGACGTATTTTAGCTAAAACTATTGACAAAAAAATGTACGACTCTGCCTTTTTTTGTCAACTTTTCCTAATGAAACACTAGAATTTTTGTTTCTTCATATTTTTACTTAGCTTGCTTAGTTTTCCAGAAAAAAAAATCTGCTAAACTGCACCATAGGGAATTTTTTTCTTTTAAAAATTAAGTGAAATAATTTCTTATTAGCAATTATGTAACAGCAACAAATACCTTATTAAATAACATTTATATCTATTTTAACAAATTTTACTAAAAAGTGTTTATAATTTTTTAAATTTTTTGAAAAGTTTATCACCCTGTATCTTAAGAACGAAAAAAATTTAAAAGACCCATGTTTACTTAAACATTTTTTTCAGAAAAATGGCTCAGGAATATGCCCTTAGATTTTCTTGCCGCAATTAGGAAACACCCTGTATATTTTATTGACTAGCCTTGGGTCGCTTTCAGACGGGCAGTCAATTTCGACTGCAAAAATATCGATTGCCAATTTCGACTACAACTGTAGTTGTAACTAACGTGTAGTCAGTAGACGGAATCGGCGACGATTAGCGGCAGAAGTTCGGTTGCAGTCGAAAAACGCCCGTATGAAAGGGAATCGCTTTTTCCATGGTTGTTTAATGAACTGCAAGTAGCACTTTCCGCGGTCTTCGAGTAGTGCGGTTCATATTTACGTAGAGGTCTACATAGACTTCCCGGGTAGGCGATTGAAGGCATCGGACGAGCGTGGCTGTACCCTTGGGGATCGAGAAAAGATTCACACTAAATTGGGGATTCTTTCTTATGGGGCTAAGCGCTGTGAGTGAAGATTCCTAAAGCCTGAAGTTTTTACGTTTTGGTGTTGAACACATGGTGTCCTCGTATGGTCGAGGAGGTGCGCACGCCTTGCGGAAATACGTCAGTAGTGAAAGTGACGGTTATGCGCGATACCAGTAGCAGCCGCTGGCTAGACAGTCACAATTTATGCATGTATAGAGAAAGAATGTGTTTTTAAACAGAAAACATAGCTTGAGCAATAAAATGAAAATCTGGGGGTCTAGAACTCGACAATCCAATTTTCCAACCACTTGACGATGGCTGTATGCACTATGTGTCAAAGCCAAAAACCGAAAATAGAATAGAATAGAACTGCAAGTAGCGACAATCAACCACAAACGATTCACTTTTTGCGGTCAACTTCGACTGCAAAAAGTCGCCCGTCTGAAAGCGGCCTTAGAATGTATTTAAAAAAGTGGTTGCCATTACACAGGGTGTGTCAAAAATTTTGAGGTTATTTTTTAAAATTTAAATTTAGCCTCGACCATAATTTTTAGGGAACCCTGTAGCAATAACTTTTTAAAATACTATATTTAATATAAAACAGTTTTTATACAGTAAACAGATGAGTGCAGGTCACTTCCTATTCGGATCTTAGACTATTAGTAAAATAATGAAGAATACGATTACACAAGCGAGGTTGAAATATGACTAGGTATAAGTAATTTTTCTTATAAAGTGATCCAGATTTAACCAATTAAATCATTTTACAGTAAAAAAATATAAATGGGATATTACCTTTATAATCAGGAAAGTAGAGTCTTAAATGCCGGTTCGAATAGAGAATTTTTCCCTAAAGAGATCAAACTTGTTTAGAAACAACACAAATGATGCTTCTCTAAAAAATGGATTATTCACAATTTGACCAAAAAGATTAAGGCTTTCTTCAAGTCTGTTTACATTTGGATCCTCCTGTAATAAAAACATTAGCATCACATCAATAGCTTAAATAATTTATTCATAAATAAATCATTTTAACATTTATACAGGGTGTCGAAGAATATGTGGGCAATCTCTTGGATTCGTATGGAACACATAAAAAGAGATATGTGCCCTTAAAGGATCCCACTGGAATATTTTTTAAATATGATAAACACCAGTTAGGACTCTTTAAAATAGTATCTGTCTAAACATAATATGCCTTCTGGTTAGTAACCAGAACTAACCCTTATAGTACTAATTATTTTTACACCCTGTATAATAAAGGAACAAAAATAGCATTTTTAAAAAGCCTCAACCCTTAGCTAAAAAAATTTACTCTTGCCTGATATAGTGAAGAGTTTTCGAGAAAAACAACTTCTTGAATAAATGAGGTTACATTTAATTAAAATAATTAATTTAGGTTCCCACTTTTTATGCATCCTCTAGCTTTAATTATCGAAGATTATGAGACGCTTGCTGCAACAATATTTTTATTATCGTGAAACTAAAAATTAATATTTTTTGATAAGTCTTTAAGTACCATTTGCAACGGAATAACCTAATGTTTTTAGATGTCCACACTAAACAAGAACTTCTTTTGGTTGAAAACGCATTGATTTATTAACATCTAACAAAAGTACTTTTTTTTTAACTAAGGATTTAAGCTACCCAAAAATACTTACTTCATTTATTTATTAAATAGGGTGTAAAAATAATTAACACTATTATGTAAGTGTTATTCCGCCTCTGGCGAACTAATAAAGGCAAATGTTTTACAAGGATACCATTTTAAGGAATCCTAACTGGTATTTATATTATGAAAAAATTATTTTATTATACCAAGTATTATTAAAGTTATTCAAGAAAAACCGATTTCCAGTGGGGTCCTTTAAGGACACATATCTCTGTACAGAGGGACTTTAGGAAAATATTTTACAGGAACTTATCACGTTATTTTTATATGTTCTATATGAATCCAAGAGATTTTCCACATATTTTTGGACACCCTGTATATAAATAACAACTTACAATAAGTGTCATATCATAACCACTTAATGAAATAACAAAAAGAACTGCCTTCACGTCGTCAAAGCAGTATATCCATTTTCTTCTTTGAGATCTTTGTCCTCCAACATCATACATATTTATAATCATATCTTGTATGCGGAACTGAGTCTCGATTATACCTTGAGTTCTCACTCTTGCTCTTAAGACATCAGTCGGATTTGGCACATATTTTGGATCACAGATTCGTTCCATGTTTTCAAATAAACTATAAAACAAGAAAAAATTCATTAGCAATGTTCTAAAGTATGGTTTTAATCTAAGTTCCGAATAGGAAGTGACCTGCATTCATTTGTTTATGGGATAAAAACTCAGAGTTTATGAGAAGCGGTTTAGACATAAGCAAGACCGGTGATAGCTTTTGTCAGGGACGTGAGGGTATGAGAATTACGATTTCGGTTGGCAGTTCTATTTAAAGTTCGTAGCATTATCAGCTGACGACAGAGTCGTGCCTTGTCGAAGCTTTGTTTGGTAAAAACTATGAAAATTTGCCATTTTCATTTTGGTTGTATATTTTGCAAGGATTTCCAGTTGTTAATGTTTTTGGTTAGTTTAGACACTTCACATATTATTGGTTCGGATTCGTTTTATTTTAGAGATTTTGATCGTGTTTAGTCGAATAGTTTTCAGTCACTTGTGTTTTTATATACATATGATACAGATAAGTGTCCGCTAATTAATGGTACACAGAAAAACCACAGATTTCTTATACTAAAATACCCATTTAGGATTTAAACAAACATACCTATATCCAAAAGTTAATGATAAGGAAAATACGGAGTGTTAAAGGGATATAAATATTTTTATTCATGCATTTCGATAATTTCTGATATGTTTTAAACATTTTAATAAAACTCGGTATCCAGGAGTTTTTAGATATCAGCTATTTATATCTGCGCAGTTGTAATTATAGCTAATACGATGTTATTGAAGGTACATACTTTCGGGTGCACTGAACTATTAAAACGTGAATACCTTAAAAACGGTTGTCAAAACCGATTCTTACTAAGTATACCTTTTTTGTGCAGAAAGCATAGAGAAGCTTACTAGTTTACATACATACGGAGTAGTAACAAAAAATTGGGTACTTTTAGAGTATTTTAAATAGTGTACCCATCGCCTTCTAGTCCACACACAAAAATTAATATTCGATCTGAAAAGCTAATGTTTAAAAACCCCCTAGATACCGTTTTATTAAGCTATTTAAAAAGGGGGAACAATTATCGAAATAAATTTATTTTTTCTTTTTACTATGACACCCCCGTATCTTCCTTATTAACTTTTGGATATTAGGTATGTTTGGTTAAATCTTAATATTTTGACATAAGAAATATGTGGTTTTTCTGTGTACCATTCATTAGCGGACACCTTGTATACAAAGTCTTTAAAATGGTTTTTGACTTACGGAACCATGGAAAATGTTTTGCTCTGCCAGGTATCTCATCGTCCTGTCGTCGCTTTGATAATTTTTAATTTTCAACATTTAAACTACATTTATGTTTTTGTTTTAAGTTATGCCTATTAAAATAATCCAATAAATTTTGTTTACAACATACAGTTCTTTTTTGTTTTCTCCTTAATTCTACGCCACTGATCTGCCTAAAATCAAACATGGCCGAAAATGGCCCGACTTGACGTCACAGCCGCGCTAGCCAATATGGCGAATGTCGTGACCTTATCTCATCAATCGACTTTGATAAAAACTATTTTATATTAAATATGGTATTTGAACAAAGGTTGACTAAAAAATTATGGTCAAGGCTATATTTAAATTTAAAAAAATAACCCCAAGATTTTTGACAACCTGTAAAATAGCATTTTTTTAACTCTACATAACAGTACTTATATATCACTAAATTTTTTTTGATGCTACTTTAGTGTGCGGCCTACCGATATATTTCTACTTTAGTATGCGGTCTACTGACCTGTCTCTGTTATAGTATGCGGTCTACCATTTAAAATACAAACCAAATCTATGATTTGATATGACAATAACCCTGACACTATCTCTAAAATTAACATAAGCTTAGCTAAACTGAATAGAGGCAGATTGGTGTAGTGTTTTATTTTTTATTAAAAATTCGTCACAATTATTAAAGTAATATGTACAGTTATCTATATACAGTTCTTATATCATTAGGAAATGCTATAAACAAATCTTATGACCCGTTTCTCCATATTTTCCACCAGAAATGATCCAGGTGAGATTGGAAATGCTGAATAGGTACTCCTCTCATTTTTTTCAGAATTTGTATTTTGGCGTCTAACCAAGACCTCTCGACCCCTTGTGTATGGGCTTCTGTAGCCGGGTCTAAATAATTTGCTTGATGATTAACTGGGGACTGTGTATACCCCACTTGATCCAAGTTCCTATATGCTGGCCACTCATCAGAGTGAATTACTGACCCAAGCTGCACTTCTCGTTGAATGATTGGAATTAATGTGTCCCTATCTCTGCCGCTCTACGAAAAAGTAGCGGCAGTCTGTTCCTCTTTTAGGGCAAATACCCAGGGGCTATACACTCTAGCACCATGGTTTCTATTGTTTTCAACCTCGGCGTCGCTGTCTTTAGATAATGCCGCCCGGTCTCCATTTAAAATGCGACCACCGTTATATTTCCGCCGACCAGCAAATCTAGCCTCATTAATTTGGATAGGATTATCCGCTGTGCCTACCATCTGACCCCGGCTGGTAACTTCAATTCAATTCAAAACATGCTTTATTGTCTAAGATGAAATCTTGTTGACAAAACTAATAACAATGGGACTGCAGACTTCTAGGCACATAATAAACCAATCTGTTACGGTAGCTGATGATTTTCCAGTAAGGTTCCTCATGCTGGTCATGGGGATCGCTTTGACAAAAGGAAAAACTAGCTCTAAAATATCACATAAGATTAGGTTCAAATTTATTCTATTGTTGATATCCATGTAGTGGAAAAATATGTCACCTCTCCTAACATGAATGCGTGAATTGACAAGCCTTCCTAAGACAATGAAGCACAGGTCTAAGTTGTCCTCCTAGATCCTGTTTTCTTTTTTGCTGCATTTCGCTTCCACACCGATGGCATTCTATATTTTCAGGTTCTTCTAAAGATTGGTGTTGCCGCAAAAAGTTGACAGCTAATCTTTCAGCAACATTATTACGTATCACTATAAGAAACTGAATAAACTAATTTTTTTAAAAATTTGCCCTTTGTATTTATGTGTCATATCACCATAATTGGGTCATTAATATTCTATTAGAATCAGGTCCCTGCTTAGGTACTAATTCTTACAATTGTATTACTCTTAAGTATTAATGGTTATTAGAATTATTAGAAAGACTAATGTTTATTAGAATTATGTGAATAGTAAATCGATATTAACCAAATAATAGGTTGATGCCTTGGAAGATCCCAAAACGCAGATAGACCACATACTGCCCAAATAATCCGTAGATCCCAAAACACAGGTAGACTGCATACTAAAGCGGCACCTTTTTTCTTTCCAATCATAAAAATAAAACCATGGAAAATTGTTTAAATCTAAAATATTGAAAAATTCTTACAATTTTTTGTACATTCTGTATTATTTAAACATACACATATTATTAGCTAGCCTTAGAATGTATTTAAAAATAGAGGTTGCCATTATACAGGGTGTTCTGAGTTTTTTAAAATTTAAAACACCCTTGACCAAAAATTTTTAGGCGCCCTGTAGCAATACCTTTGCCTAAATACCATATTTCATATAAAATAGTTTTTATTCAGTAAACAGATGGATGCAGGTTGCTTCCTATTCGGATTTTAGATTATAAGCTAATAGTATAAGTGATATTTTCTACTCACTATAATGCTGAATCATTTAGCTCATATTCATAACCCCTTGCTACAGCTAATCTGACTCCTCTATCTGACCATAACGCTTGCAGTGAAGCAGATACATCTGGCAACACTGTAAAACTCATATCAAAGCAACTTTCAGCTGCAAGGACATTCTTAGCATGAATCTAAAATAGTATAAGGTGTGTTTTTCTGGATAGAAAATAAACCTCTCTCTATTAGATAGGTGTTTGAATAAATACTATATTTACCTTATTTCTAATGTGTTCCAAATTTATCCGGAGCAAACCCATTCCAGCTAAAACATACTTCATAGAGGAAAGTAGATTATCTAGTACAGTTGGACGGAAGCTACTTAATTCAGTGCGAGTAAATCCATCAGCGTGGATTATTTTCATTTGCTTCACTAAGGTACTTTTCCCACTTTCACCAGCACCTAGAATAAATAAAATTTATAACATGAATAACAGGTGGAACAAATTTACCATAGATCACCATTTCTTTGTTAGCACCAGTATACAACTATTGGAGGGCTAAAAGAAGAACTTCACCATTTAAAATTAAAATTAAGCGACTTGGCAACATTGTAATTGCAATTAAGCACCCTCATAGGACACATTTTGAACTATTTTAGTGTAAAATGACACTTCATAGGTTTTTCTTGTCGTTGTTGCAGGTCATATTGTGTTTTTTAGATATTTTTTATTATTTATTGAGTAAATGCAATAAAAATATGTGGTAATTTTCTAAAAACCTGTGGCAACTCCGATTTTAACGAAATTTGGTATACGGGGGTTTTTGGGGCGCTGATCACGAATCTGATTTTTTGGCGGAAACGTTTCGTTCTCGAAATATTCATCATCAAAGTTCAAATTTGAACTAAGCTTATTTTCACTATATTCCCCCTTTTTTGCACACAATTCTTTATTTAAAGCTAAAGTATCACAAAATATCTGATTTTCACCTGTTAAAACCCCGTTTTTCTACGTTTTTACATTATTTTTGCATTAAATTGCGTGGCTTTTCTTTGATAATGCGGCAACCATACATACACATAGGCTTCATGGCACACTGGGATTCAAAGTATAGCTACGCAATTTAATGTAAAAATACTGTAAAATACGAAAAAACGGGGTTTTAAAAGGTGAAAATCAAATATTGTATGCCACTTTAGCTTTAAATCAAGAATTGTGAACAAAAAGAAGGGGGAATATTGTAAAAATAGGATTAGTTTAAATTTCAAGTCTGATGATGAATATCTCAAAAACAAAACGTTTCTGCCAAAAAATTCTTTCGGAGTTGCCGCAGGTTTCTAGAAAATTACCTTGAAATTTAATGCCTAATCCGGTAATTTCTGTAAATATTTTTGGCTATATTGAATCTAGATACCCATTTTTATCAGCTGTTTGCCGTTTTGCTACACTTTGCTAATGTTCCACTTATTTTTATATAAGAAAAACAACTAAATATTGGTTTTAAAAATAGGTATCCATGGTTACCAGTCAGTAAGTATGGTTACTAATAAAAACAAAGATTTTACACTGTTAAAACTTGACCAACTTTGATAATAGACCCTCCAGGGAATTCCCAAACATACAGACCTTGTACAACTTACCCAAAAGTAAAATTTTGATAACATTATTTTGTTGTTTAGCAAACTCTCCAAGCTGTCTATCGATCTCTTCACTTCGTTTCTTAGCTTTGCCTTCCTCACGTTCTAGCGTTAAACATGCCCCCATAGCAAAAACATCACGAAAATTACTTTTAGGTAATAGAAACCGTAAAATATAACAATAGTTTTAAACTGATCTCGTTTGATATGCCTTTTAAAACTTTAAATCACAATTTAAATGGATTTAAATGCTCCTCAAGGTCATTCTTCTGGTAGATGGATGCTGGATTCTCTGAATCTTTTAGGGATGTTGTTATTTATAACACTACTACTACTGTATTGCACTTGCTATCAACCTTACTGTAAAATTTTTAACAAAAAAAGAAAGAAATAAGAGTAATTGTTTAAAATATTGCTATATGTTAATAAAATCGTGCAAACAAAAACTGTAAACAAGAATTTTTTTCAGGTTATTTCGCGTGGCGCTATCTGATGGCATTGAACTGTACCTAGCCAGAACTAACAAAAAAAAAAGTGTAGTTTTCTAGTCAAAACTAAAATTGATATGTATGCGTGCTATAAGCTCACAGATGTCGCTATCAGACATTATTTATTTGCTTTTAAGGCCGTCTGACACGATCACTTTTAGCGGATTTCTAGTAGAGTTCCGCATGCGGAAATTTTAGAGTATATACCTACTAGAGGCAGCCTTGCGACGTTGAGGTGCAAACGAATGCGTGAGCAAGGTATTTAAAACAAGTATTTTTATCTATTTTGCTCCAGCGTGCTGATTGTTCAAAGAAAACGTATAAGTGCGACACTATTTGAACCTGAACAACTATAATATATCTTCATTTCATAAAAAACAAACTTGACAACTTTTCAACTTTTTATTGATAGTGTAACTTGACCACAAAAATTATATAGTACACACTTAACACTAACTTTGATTTTCGACGTGGACATACGATAATAAAAAGTAAAATAATCGACACGTTCAAAAACCCAAAAATTTTCCGTGAAGTATAAAGAAAATCAAACAACCCTAATTATAATTTTGTGTCAATATTATTTTAAAAACTAATATTATTTAAATTTTGTAAGTAAAAAGTTTTACATAATCCTTTTCAAAACAAATGATTAACCATAGTAGGTGACCACTAATAATCAACATACTAAAGAAATTATTTCAATTGCTTTAAAAAGTAAGAATATTTATATATTTTTTTATTCACATCTACAGGGTTTTAATTTATATTTTGACCACCACTTACAAGGATAACAGAAAAAGATTAAACAAAACTTGTTGTACAAAAGTTTTTTAGATAATAGCTTTTAAACATAGCAAAAGAAACACATGAGCATCAAAAAATTTAAAAATGAAGGGATAAAACTTTTTTATATGGAAAACGCTGTATATATTGTCGCCATTAAAACAGCCTTTTAAAGAGCCTGAAAAAAATGTTTAATAGTTTCGGAAATATGGTCAGAAAAATGGCAGATATAACTTTCATTAGGTTTGTTCCAGCAGAATGTTGGAAACATGTTAGCAACAATCGTAAAACGCAGAAATTGTTACGAACATTAGTCAGAAATGTTGGCAACAGTTTTCTGCTGGAACGAAAAAATAAACAAGGCGTGCATACTGCTTATACATCAATACAAGAAAGGTTATGTTAACAATTTGTCAGTAATGTTTGAAGAAAGTTTGCAAACTTTTCAAACAGTTTCCAACATGTTTCCAACATCTTAAAACTACTGCTGGAACAACAAACAGTTGTATAATGTTACAAACATGTCACTTCTGGAACGACAAATTTGACGTGCGCAGAATCCGAACGGTTGCAAACATTTCTAACAGCCTGCTGGAACAAACCTATTATATCTTTTATTTTTGAAATTTAAGTGGCCATATTTCCAAAACTATTAAAGATGGGCATATTAAATGTAACAAATTTTTAAGGCTCTTTGAAAGACCTTTTGAATCACCAATATACAGGGTGTTCCATTAAAAAAAATGTTTATTTCTTAATTTTTCTTAACTTTTTCTTGGTCATTTGTTCCTTTTGTTATGCTCATGAGATAAAACTTTTATACAAGATGATTCCTTTTATTTTTTTAGTTCTCGTTGTAAATGAGTTTCAAAATAATATAAATGAAAACCCTGTACTTCTAACTCGTAATAGGGAACTCCCGCCAAATATAAGATTACAGCATCAGTTACAGTAGCTTAATTAGGCAGGAAATACCATGCTACTACTTATATTATCGCAAAATTCCAATATTAAGAGGTAAACCTACAACACCCTGTGGACTCTTGTAGATCAAGTAAGCCAACAGATTCCCAAGTTTTCAAAATTTCTTTATCACAAAAAAGCTGTTTAAATCAAACTGCTCCATTAACATATATACATTTAAATTTCTAGCACAAAAATACTCCTAACAATCTAAGAAACATAATTCTTTGCTTAAATAGCAAAATTTATAAAGCAACCTTAAGTAAAAGCAAAACTGTTAAATTAGTAAAGCAAACTGTTACGTATGCGGCCCAATATACTGGGGATACAACAAATAAGGACTAGAATAAAAAGTAAAAAAAATTAAGGACATTTCTAACATGAAATTGTGAACTTAAAACAGAAAGTATTAAAATTGTAACGTATGTGAGGTTTGGTAACTACAACCGATCAAAAACGTTATTTTAACGTCGTTAATATGAGATTTTCTTCATAGCCTTCTCTTCTATTGAGCAGTAAAACTACATGTTAACTTGTTCTACATTGAATACAAAAGGTTTCTTGATATCCCTTGCATTTATTTACAATCACAACCTTTTATTGATATTTTCAAAAGTCCTCAGGCAAATACTAAAAAAATGTATTCATAAATAGAAGGGTATCAAAAATAAAGTCTCATGTTAGTCATGATACTTTTTAATACTCTCCTGAAAACGACTTATCAGGTGAAACGTTGTGTTAAATAAAAAAGTCCATGTAAGTCTAAGAAATATTCAACCTAATTCCGATATTTCCGGTTGGTTCATAAAGATTTAGTTTTCTTTTCTGGGAACCCAGCAACACGCACAGAACCAGTTGACGCTTCCAATCTTGCATCACCTAAGAAACCTTTTAAAAATATTTTTCAAGGCTCAAGGTCGAAAAGGTTAATTGACCCTATGCGTAAACGATTCTATTCCCAGATACCTAAATCAAAGGACTTTCTTGTGGCGGGTAACCTAAAAAATATCTTTTACTAAACCACGTATTTTTCAAGAAGTGTTGTTAATCGATTAGTTACCAAACCTAACTGATCTAGAAACCTCTGGTATGTCAATGTTAAATCCATAACACAATAGGTGCATTCAAGAGTACTCAGCCTCTTTACCACTTGAGTTTCACAAGTGTCAAAATAGTCGAAAGTAAATTAATAGGATGACTTTATTTTGACAGTTTTGACACGCCGCTTATCTACCATAGTTAAATGGCCGAACTGTACTGCTGAATGCGCCCAAGACCAAGACGAAAGTTTAAATATCGCAAAAACAATAAATATAGAGGCTGCTACCACCTTCAGTTGCTAAGGCAACTCCCCAACTACCTACAACTAACCAGAAGTTAGAATTTCGCACATGCGCGCGAGAAATTTTAAAAAGTAAGGTTATATCGACAATTCTTTTTCTTACGCTTAAAATAAATATATATTTATAACTTCTTGGTTCAGCTTTCTTTTATATTTTTCCTTTATTTATGGCTTTTGCGATTAAAAAGTCTTGCGTTATTCATGATATACATCAATGTAACATCACTTTTTATTTATTCTTATTTTTGAGAATATTTCTGTAACAAACAAACTACCTTTTCTCAGTTGATGCGATAATGCTTTCCGAAAGTAATAAAATATTTTTAACCCATAAAATATTTCACCCTGTGCAATGTTGCATAATTCCTATGTTACATATAAACACCTGTCATCGTGCCTTCAGTTGAAATATTAATATCTCTTATCAATTAACACATTGACGACAACCATTTTTAAATAAGTATATTTTCCCGAAGTAAGTTTTTATGTACATTATAACATTACTCTGTTTTTAGACAGGGTGTCCCATAACTTATTTGTCATGGCGTAACCAATAATACTTAACATCAAAACAGATTAAGATGTACAGGGTTTTCGTTTATATTTTGCCACCTACTTTTCACTATAACCAAGAAGGAAAAAGACGTCTTGTATAAAAGTTTTCATATTTTTCATTTATTACCTTTTGAGCATAACAAAAGGAACAAATGAAAATCAAAAACTCAAAAAAATGAAGAGGTAAACTTTTAAAATATGACATCCTATATATTATATCATTATCAGAAATATCTATTAAAAAGCTTTACAAAAACACATTTGATATATAACTTTAACACTTTAATAGTTTCGGAAATATGGCCATTTAAATCTGGATATAATTTCCATTACATCTACAGTCTCAGCTTAGTGCCGTAGGCGTAGGTAGATATAATGGAAATTATATCTACTATTTTTCAGATTTAAGTGGTCATATTTCAGCTCAAAATTATCTCTATATCAAGAATGTGAGTACACAATCGGACTATTTTATACAAAGGCGCCGCTATCCTTTACAGCGACGCGCCGATACATATGGGATAGAAATCCATTAATTTTGCCAAAAAGCAACTTTGAAATTTTAATGGCTCATGCTGTGTATTTCAAAGTAGACACTCCAAACTACATGTACGCCAAAATTATAAAGGGATATGACGACTTCTATTGGGGTAATAAAAACTTGAAAATGTATTTGAAGTAAACATAAATATACAACATTTAATCTACTTTGTTTATTATTAGCCTTGTTTACTAAAAAGTAAAAGAGTTTAAATAATAAGAGCTATTGTTGTGTTTCCGATGCAGTCTCGCGAAGTCTCGCTACTTTTGTCAAAGATTTTTTACCTTTTCTTTATCAGTTTTTGTACTTACAATTGCGTTCCTACTTTTGCTACTTCTGAGTGTAAGGACAGATACAAGATTTTTTTATAATTTACAAGGTTTTCCATTTTAAAATTTAATATGTTTTGTCCTACACTGTATATCCTAAAAGATAAAAGCATTCTGATGAAAGATATGGATTCTACAGAATCTACCCAACAAAACAGTGTTTTTATTTATTTTATACGTTAAAAAATAAAAAAAGTTGGAAGATGTATCTCTATTACGCTTCTAAGAATAATTTAAAATTATTTTTCAGATTTGATGGTCATATTTCCGAAACTAATTGAGATAGACACATCAAATGTAGTATTTTTTAAAGCATTTTAAAGATTTTTTGGTGGTGATATAATATTCAGGGTATTCCATTTAAAAAAAATCATACCTATTGTCGTACCCTGTAGTATCATATGAGATAATAATCATCGGATTACTGATTAAAATACTACCGAATTAACCAAACAAGCTGACATTTTAGTTTATTTTGTACAATAAAAAATAATAATGTTAAGGGGGTGTAAATTTATAATAACATATTAGTTTTAGGTTCCAAAAGCATTTGTAATAATTTATAATATTTTATCAGTAAAAAGCACCTCATTTTAAGTTAGATTGGTAAGTTTCAGAATTTTGACCAAAAAATTATTTTCTATCCCATAGTAGCGATGACCAGCTGCATTAACCGGCATATCATAAAAGAAATATAGCAAAGGCGGCCGCGAAGACAAGCATGCCGATTTATTTGTTTGTAAAGCTTTTAAAAGACCTTTTTAATGATGATATAATATACAGGGTGTCACATTTAAAAAACGACCTTTTTATTTTTCTTGATTTTTGATGGTAATTTGTTTCTTCTTAGCTCAAAAGAAAATAGATGAAAAAGTATGAAACTCTTATATAGGACTTTTTTTATCTTTCTAGGTTATAGTTCAAAGTGGGTGGCAAAATATAAATGAAAACCCTGTACAAGATATGAGGGTCCAGGTTCCAAGTGTACATACAATCTATCTTATTTAATACAAACATGAGATAAATATCCCAAAACTAATTTTTTTAGAGATGAATTTAAATAAATCCTTTTTTCAGGTCATGACTACATCCATAACAGAGTATTCAAACTTAAGAAAGAAGGCATTGCATTCAATTAAAAGGTTTTTGTTCATTTTTTACAATTAATAGGTATGTAAGATTGAAGAATGTAATTTTTGGAACTAGACCCTCCCATACAAAAATTTGACATTTTTAGGTGGATTATCTAAAAGGTATTCAGACCTAACCAGAACTAACCAGAACCAATGCGATGCATTTTAGTTCAGCGGTTTTGCGCCCGTCACACACAAATAAAAATGGCCTCTATTTTCTCAATGGCCCAGTAAATATAAGCACAAATTTTATAAAATAACTCCTTTCTATTCAACCTATAAAATAAAACAGCAGTCCATGCATGTGCAATGATATTTAGTAACTTTATTTTTTAACTAGTGACAAATAGGATATTGGCAACATTGTTACGTCGAAATTTTCTAATATGGCCGACTCTTTTAATTTGTTTGTGTTATATTTTGTGTTTCTTGACTTTTAAAATTATTTTCTGCGATTCTGTAGTTTATTGACAATAAAAACCTTGAATATATTATTGAACAACGATGATGTGTTTTCTGCTTATAGTTGCTTCAAAAATCATGTTTCCAACATCAGTAAATAAAAGTCACCAAATATTGTTGCCATAGGTACTTAAACTGCCATTTTTGGAAATTAGTAATTCTAGTTAGTTTATAAAGGGTTTTGGTTACGAGACAACCCGTGTAAAGGTTATGTTCTGTACACTCTGAAAACGGTAATAGGACTTTTTAATTCTGTACACTCCTTTAAAATTATTCTTTGTGTTTTAATATCTGTCGCATTGTTACCAAATATCGTTATATAGCAAAAATAACAAGCTACCCTCACGTCTTATCACAGTCAAATAAAAATAAGATTCTATAAACATTTTCCGAATAACGATTTATTAAAACGTCGAATCTAGAGGGCGTTGCGATGTTGCACCCAAGTTTTCTTGGTGTGATCGAACCGGTGAGCCAGCCATTGTTGTTCTAGTAGTTGGAAACGATCTTTGCTTAGATACAGTGGCTTTCCCCGTCTGGAAATGGAAAAATAAATCGTAAATATAATTTGGAAGAAATCATACATACATTAGTCTAACAACAAGTAAGAGTATAATGTAGTTAAATTAATATAACTACTGAATTTAGGCTACCTTATACAGGGTGTCCGCTAATTAATTGTACACACAGAAACCACACATTCCTAATGTCACAATATAAATATTTAACCAAACATACCTATGTATATCCAAAAATTGATATTAAGGAAGATAAAGGGTGTCGAAGGGAAAAAATATTTTTAATTTATTTTTATAAGTTTTCAGAGCTATTCTTACAAGATATGCCTTTTTTTTGCCTAGAAAGCATAGGAGAATTTACTGGTTTACCTTAGATGGCACATACAGAGTAGCCCAAAAAGTAACGAAGTTTTAGAGAAATTTAAAGTAGTGTAGGTACCTCCTTCAGTTTATACATAAAAATTAATATTAAATCTAAATAATTCATGTCAAAAATTCTTCAAAAATATCCAGTTTCATTACAAGTATTGAATTTTTTTCCTTTTTACCAACTCTTGGGATACTGATATGTTTGGGTAAATCTTAATATTTTGAATTAAGCAATCTGTGGATTCTCTGTGTATCATTAATTAACGAACACCCATGTATAATTATTAGGATTTGAACATTCCTGTACAAATCTGATCAACTATCAAAAACAACGACATAATACCCACAACCTTTACAATACTCACTTTAAATCTCTATCCTCCTCCTCAAAATCGTCTAAATACAGTGAACCCCACAGACACGCCCTGTGCCCCCTAATGACTATAATATATGTAGAAGTGATCACTAAAAATACACCGGTACCGGCACCACACTCTTGCGCGTGCGCAACCGCTTCGCAAACGTTCTGCTGTTTGCAGCAGTTCTGTTTCAGACATACTATCGTACCGCACAGGAGACAGATACTGGTTTCCTGGGCGACCGAGTGGCACTGGCTGCAGGGGCGTTCGTGATAATACTGAAACAAGAATTATTAAATTAGCTTGAAAATGTTGGAAAATTGATTGAAAATACACTAAAGAGCAACAAAATTTGATAATTTTGAGTTGCGTAGGTTTTTAAGAAAACTTGCTAAAAAAAAGAATAGCTATCAAAACTTTAAAAATTATGAATAAAAAACATTTTTCAATTAGGTAAAGAGCCCTCTAGCGGCTCATCAATCAACGTGAATTATTATTTTATCATTATAATCAGTTTTGCTTACGCAAACAATTTAAAAAATAAAAAAAATAAAACTTTGTGGGGTTGTAACTTAAAAACCAAAGACGTTTAGAAAAAAAAATATAAAGCTGAACCCCAGAATAACAAGATACAGAAGCGACAGTAGCGTTTCGCGCCAAAAATGAGTAGGTGGAGGTCAAGATCGTTTAACTAGGTAAGGTTGCCTCATTACGTCACATATGTACCGCACTGCTGGTTCCTTGGCGCCAACAAGGATGTCTAGACGGATAATACTATGAGGGCGAAAGAGCGCGATATACAATATTTAAAAATCAGCTAGAATAATCATTGTTAAATAATTTATTGATAGGAAATAAAGAAATTACGGTAACAACTGGAATTAACAGTATTTAAAAAGTATCTCCTTTAATATTGACAAAACACAAACTACACTGTTAAAAACTTCATTAAATAATGAGCAAAATACATATGTGACGTATGGTCCGCCAAGTTGCAAGGCTTACGAGGCAACCCTAGTTAAACGATCTTGGGTGGAGGTAACACTGGTCAAATGTCAACGCATTACCGGGGGAGTTTAGAGCGGTCTGAGAATACGAGTCCGGTGTCAAAAGTTTATTATGAAAATATGACCGATTTGGGTATCTGTTAAAGTTTTTAATTTAGGGTAGCGTTTTAAACATCTCATACTGATTTGTTAATTAAAGTTGCCTGATTTATTTGTGTATTTAAAAGGTTATTATTCTAAGGAAACATCTGTATGTTTCACTCTTCAAGATACCCAAAACGGTAATAGATACATTTGCAGTTATATAATTGGCTTAGTTCTTTTATTGTTTTAATGCTTAATATTTATTTCATTATAAATTAATATAAAAAATACCAGTAAAACACGTTAGTACTTTAAACATATGCACATTTTTTAAAATAAAAATGTTTTTGCATTACATTTTTTAAAAGAATGCCTGCATGTAACCTTTCCGGATAGGGTGATGCATTGCGCTCTCTTTGTTGTTGCTTTAGACCGTCTCCTTTCCAGACATGGGCTTTTTGCCCGCAACGCAACGAATGTTTTAAAGTAGCACGACGTGTATGGTATAAATCTATTTTAAACGGATTATAATATTAAATCAGTAAATTCTCTCTAATAGCTGTTCATAGTTCCAAATAAAAATGTATGTATAAATAAAGTATTTGAATACTTATATAATTTGTGTCTATATTTTGATAGTAAATAACATATAATTTGTTTATCATAGTGCTTAAATAGGGCGTAACGATTCGATATAGGGTATACTTTGTGAACTTCACTTTAAACAACAATATGTTTAAAAAGGATTTAACAAAAAAACTACTTATGGATGATAAAATACCGAAAACGAAGAAATAAAGATAAGCTTCAGTACCATTCGTCTCGGGAAAAAATGGGTTGGGGTAAACACGGTGTAATGTTAACGCCTTATGTGGGGAGTTGGAAGTTTAGTCCAAGAAAGGAGCGACATCGAGTCGGTGAGCAGCTTACAGTGTTGTCACATTTTTAGGCTTTTGAAGGTTATGTTTGGAAGGTTGCATAATCACGGCAAATTTATCTTGCTGAATATGTTGGATCTAGACATGAACTTATGTTGCTAACTTCATTCTGAATGTTTATTAATATTTTAAATGTCATCTGTCACGTGATCAAATGATCCTGATAACTTGCAAGTAAAGGAACATATTACTTACTCTTTTTGGAAAAAATCTGCCATTCCTTAATCATAAAGTATTATTTATAAATTGTTCAAAAGTAAAAATAAGGTTTGTTCCAGCAGGCTGTCAGAAATGTTTGCAACCGTTCGGATTCTGCGCAGGTCAAATTTGTCGTTCCAGCAGTGCCATGTTTCTAACATTATACAATTGTTTGTTGTTTCAGCAGTAGTTTTAAGATGTTGGAAACTGTTTGAAAAGTTAACAAACTTTCTTCAAACATTACTGACATTTTTTAACATAACCTTTCTTGTATTGACGTATAAGCAGTATGCTCGCCTTGTTTATTTTTCGTTCCAGCAGAAAACTGTTGCCAACATTTCTGACTAATGTTTGTAACAATTTCTGCGTTTTACGATTGTTGCTAACATGTTTCCAACATTCTGCTGGAACAAACCTATAACCTAAAAAACTTTTTAAAACAAATACATACACATATTCTCTATAATAGAAATATTGTTATTCTGGGGCTAAACCATTATTTTATCATGTAAATAACCGCCTAACAAAAAGTAACAAAAAAATTTTTCCATTTCGAAGCACCCTGAATTTATTGCTCACCTGTGGATTACCAAAGCGATTTTTTAATACTTACTGTAAATATCTTTTCATATTCCCTAGGTAAAGCTAATAACCGTGGTGGATGCCACGCTATATGTTGATCTACTATAAACGATCTGGCAGCTATTTGGCTCTTTGATACGAAGGAGGCAAATTCATTGCACCATGACTGGGGTGAATATCTAAAAAAGAAAAAAAAACATTTTTTTTCCTGGTTATCAATGGTTTATTAAAAAAGAAGATAATGTTTGTTACGACCGCTAAAAAAAAATGCTGTTTTTTTAATCGTTAACATGAAGTTAAAGTGCTCCATTCTAGTACACCACATGAAGTGTTAAAAAAGTAACTTTTTTAACACTTCGAGGATTTTTTCACACTTTGAACTAGTGTTTTGTTTCAATGCCTACTTCAATAAACTTAAATATCAATTTATGCAATGTAACAGTAAACGCAACATCAACTGAACCAAACGGTCAAGTTGCCTTTGATTTCGTCATTATTTCTTTTAGTTCATGTGTCACTAGTTTTAAAATTTGACAGTTTGCAAATAAATTTCATAGAAATTATTGAAAATTAATAGTAATAATGAATTTGAATGACTAAGAAATTGAAAATAAATTTATACTGTTTTAGGATTATTTCTACAAAAAGTAAGTACATACAATTTTCTAAAATTAAATAATAAATGCATAGAAGTACAATTGTCTCTTAAAAAATAAGGAGGCTATAATTTTTTGTTGCAATATAATGGCTGTGTTCCAAAAATTAAAATTATTAGGTTTTGATAAATAAAACATGTAAAAATAGTATTTTGGGAAATTTTTATAAGGTCGTCAAAAAATATAGTATGTAACACATGCATTAAGTGTTTATTTTTTACTCATGGGATTGCTGCAAAAAAGTATCACTTTATGCACTTGTTACATAAATTACTATTAATATAAACTTATATAGTGTAACAGTAAACGCGACATTAACTTAATCAAATGATCAAGTTACCATAAATTCCGCCATTACTTACATAAATTTAAAATTTATTAGTTTAGCAAGTTTAATAGTATCGAAAATTAATAATACTAATGAACGAGTCAGAAATTAAAATTAAAAAATGTATACAGTCGTAGAATAAATCTAGTATGCAACCATGCATAAATGACTTTTTTTATTCATAGGATTGCTGCACTCACCTAACCGCTGTCCTGTCAAACTCACATTAATAAAAAGTCCCACCTTATGCACTTGTTACATAAGTATATCACTATCTAATATAGTTACTAAATAAACTTTGCCAGCCCTAAACTATAATTTCCAAAAATTCTTTTCGTATTTTAACAAATGTTTCTCAAGTGCAAAGCTTACCCTTGAACACGGACAGCGATAGTACTGTCCGAAACGTTAAAACAAAGACAATGGATGTCCCATTTTAAAAGCTCAAATTCGGTACTCGTTGAATATAATACAAAAAACATAAAAAAGGCCGCCTGCAATCGGACTATTTTATACAAAGGCGCCGCTATCCTTTACAGCGACGCGCCAATACACTATGGGATAGAAATCCATTATTTTGGCCAAAAAGCAACTTTGAAATTTTAATGGCTCATGCTGTATATTTCAAAGTAGATACTCCAAACTACATGTACGCGAAATTATAAAAGGATATGACGACTTCTATCGGGGTAATAAGAAACTTAAAAATGTATTTTAAGTAAACATAAATATACAACATTTAATCTACTTAGTTTATTATTAGTCTTGTTTACTACAAAAAGTAAACGAGTTTAAATAATAAGAGCTATTGTTGTGTTTCCAATGCAGTCTTGCGAAATCTCGCTACTTTTGTCAAAGATTTTTTTACCTTTGTCTTTATCAGTTTTTGTTCTTACAATTGCCTTCCTACTTTTTGCTACTTCTGAGTGAAAGAACAGATACAAGATTTTTTTTTAATTTACAAGGTTTTCCATTTTAAAATTTAATATGTTTTGTCCTACACTGTATATCCTAAAAGATAAAAGCATTCTGATGAAAGATATGGATTCTACAGAATCTACCCAACAAAACAGTGTTTTTATTTATTTTATATGTTAAAAAATAAAAAAAGTTGGAAAGATGTATGTCTATTACGCTTCTAAGAATAATTTAAAATAATTTTTCAGATTTGGATGGTCATATTTCCGAAACTAATTGAGATAGACACATCAAATGTAGTATTTTTCTAAGCATGTTAAAAGATTTTTTTGGAGGTGATATAATATTCAGGGTATTTCATTTAAAAAAATCATACATATTCTCATACCCTGTATATCATATGAGATAGTAATCATCGGATTACTGATTAGAATACTACCGAATTAACCAAATAAGCTGACATTTTAGTTTATTTTGTACCATAAAAAAATGGGGATGTAAATTTATAATAACATATAATAAGTTTTAGGTTTCAAAAAGCATTTGTAATAATTTATAATATTTTTCCAGTAAAAAGCACCGTATTTTAAGTTAGATTGGTAAGTTTAAGAATTTTGACCAAAAAAATTAATTTCTATCCCATAGTGCGATGACCAGCTGCATCAACCGGCATATCATAAAGAAATATAGCAAAGGCGGCCGCGAAGACAAGCATGCCGATTTATTTGCTTTCAACTTTTTGTGATTTTTTTCTTATCTAAGAGCACCGAATTTACATTTTTAAATTGTTCCTTCTATACTTCTAGTTTCATTAAGATTTGGGTTTTTGTTTTGTCTTGTTAAATAAAAATTCAGTCTTGTTTGAAATTTCAAATTTTTTTGCAAAACTTGCTTACCTATACATATCTGTACCCTGTGGCCAATTTAAAGCTACACTTGCATTAAAGCAATCCCAGTCCATGGATTCTGTCACCAATTCTAAATAGTAAACTAAGCGTACAAATTCACTCTGTGGTGTCCTAATTTCCGGCAGGGGATGTTGGTAAATGTGGAATTTTAATAACGATGCTATTCTTAAGAAGGGCAAACATAACTTCTGAACCTGCAACAAGAAAGGGTAAAACATTTTTAGCAGTTAGAAAAAAATAACCATTGCAGCTACCCCCAAATTTGGTAATTTGTAGACTTATAAATAATCCTAAATTACGTCAATTTTTATTTTTAGGGGGACATATTTTTGTTTCAAAATTTACTTATTCAAGGTTATCCCCTCCCTCACCAACACAAACGTCAAAAAGTTTATATAGGAAAAGGGGTCAAGTGGTACATCATTTTAAAGCTCCTGACGAGTACTTTATAACTCTATCTTTATAAATTACTGTTTTCTTTATTGTTGAACCAAGTTTTTCCACTCATTGGAACAAATTGATATATTAAATCATCGAAAATCATAATTTGATCAATCTTATTGCTTAAAATATCTAAATTTTATAATATATCCAAACCTTCTTTAGGTTAATTGCTATTTGTTATACGGAAACCAAGATTTACTTACTCTAAGATAGTACACAAGCAAAATCAGAGATTTTTGTAATAATTTTCGCCAAATTGAATCTAGATACCCATCTTAATGAGCTGTTTAACCGAACTTCTTAATTTAAGTCGCAGAAACTCTTTCCCTTACCTGCTGTTCCAATGCAACAATATTTAATTTTCCACTCCTGGCGCCATCTTCTGAGGATGGCCCGCTTTCGCTGGTATCGTCATCATCGTCCATATACAAGTCCGTATTTCCCAGACAATCATTGACCAACCCCAGCGCATCACAGAGGTTCTTGACAGCCTCGCTTGAGGCGCCACCACCGGCTTTATTTCGTTCAGTGCTAGTTAATCCACAGGAAACTTGCGCTACTACTTGGTAATAGAGCAGGTTGTAAACCATCTGCACGGTGGTGGTGAAATAAGCTGAAACAATAAATAAAATAGATTTTATCACAGTTTGTCCAAGTTAAGGAAATAAACGAATTCATGCAGTGTGCGCCAATACGCTAAAATAGGCAGGGACAAACTAAGGATGGTCTGAAGAAAATATACTACTACCGAAGCCGGAGCCGAAGATGCTAAATTTGCGAGCGTCGTAGTCTATTGGGTTGTAAAGCTTAGATGATGGAAATAAAACAAATGTTATACAGGGTGATTCAAAAATCGATCACGAAACTTAAGGGTGTGATTCTACTTGACAAAATATGGGTAGAGCTTCAAATAAATTTATTTCAAAATGTCATTTGTTTTAGAGTTACAAGCCGTACAAGTTTAATTTTTATTTTGGTTATTTTGCCATATTGCATTTATTTTTTAACCAATCCAGTTGATATTTGGCACACAAATCGAGCTTTGCAGATTCTAAAATTTTAAGACAAAAGTACTTTTTTATATACGGCTAGAGGGCACTTTACCTAAAACTTAAAATTTATTTACATCATAACTTTTATTTTGACAGATATCGCAAAGCTGGGGGCGCCATTTTATAGACAATCAAAAACTTAAAAAATAAGGTACTCTTTATTAAAGTCGATAAACCACACCGTTTAGGCACCAATAGACATCAAAGTTTTTATCAATTTCAATCAAATTACCTACATACATACAGGGTGTCCAGTAACTCAATCGACAAACTTTACGGGGCGATTCTACAACAGAAAATAAGAAAAAACTTCATATAAACATGTGTCCTAAAGTCTTAATTTTTGAACTACGGTGTGTTAAATATTTAAAAAAAACTTTTTTTTAAATGTTAGCTCAACACCAGACGGACAATGTGCAAAATGTATCGACGCTGAAGGCCACCAAAGGACCAGGGCGCCGGAACACACTTTGCCGTGTCCTGCGCAACCGTAGACATGCGCACGACTCAGTTGGTAGGTTCAGTAGTGCCCCTGGGTGGGGACGAGGTCATAAGTTGTCGCTCATAGAACCGTGGTTCGGAACCCGCGTTAAGCTGTAGGTCTCGTCTGGCTGACATCACCCAGACGTAAAAACACAGGGCGCACAATAAGCCGAGCAGCTTCAGTGCATGGTTTATTCCGGCCCTATTCTAATCTAATCTATTGTTTTTCAACCAATAGACGTACACCACGCGATGATAAGTGTTTACACGTTTCGCCTATGGAACTTGGATAGAGTTTAGAGCGATCAATTTTTAATGTAAGTATAGAGCCCTCTAGCGGCACACAGTCAATGTGAATTATTCCTAAAATGATAAAGCGCAATCGACTCAGTATATGGTCTAAATTTGATATTGGTTCTTGCCTAAGCAACCAATTTAAAAAATAAGCATTAACAAATAAACTATGAGGGGTTGTAATTCAAAAACCAATAAGATTTGAAATAGTAAATAAGGTAACAAGGGCATAAAGTGATACTTTTTTACGAATGGGAAGTTTGACAGCACGAGCCGTTAGGCAATCCCATGAGTAAGTAAAGACACTTGCATGTGTTACGTACTATATTTTTCCACAACCGTACAAAAATTTCCCAAAATACTCATACATGTTTTATTTATCTAAACTTATTAGTTTTCATTTTTGCAGCACGGCCATTATATTGCAACAAAAAATCCTAGCCACCTTATTTTTTAAGAGACAATTATCCTCTTCATAACTATACATTTAGTATTTAATTTTAAAAATTGTATGTACCTACTTTTTGTAGAAATAATACTAAAAAGGTATAAATTTTAAAACTAGTGATACATGACTTAAATGAAATTATGACAAAATCAAAGGTAACTTGACCGTTTGGTACAGTTGATGTCGCGTTTACTGTTACATTGCATAAATTGATATTTAAGCTTATTGAAGTAGACATGGAAACAAAACACTAATTCAAAGTGTAAAAAACGTTTCAAAGTGTTAAAAAAACTTTTTTAAAACTTTATGTAGTGTACTAGAATGGAGTACTTTAACTTGATGTTAACGATTTAAAAAATACCTTTTTTAACGGTCGTGGAAAAAAATTATATGAAGCTGTACTAAATTTTATCATGTAGAATCACAACTTTAAGTTTTCCTAGAAGTTGAGATTGAGGATTGGAGGGTCAAGTCTCTCTAATTGAAAAGTGAAATATATTTTCTTGTTTACTTACTTTGATCTAAATGTAATGGTAACAACAACACAAATTGCAGCAACAACGCTATAGGATCTTTAAGCAAAACTGGAACCTCTCTTTCTACGGGCGCCAGTGATGTTATCGGATCTTTGGATGGGAGGCCGCATAACTGCTGGAAAGTCATCCATGCCGGCCACCTGGCTATACTTCTTGCTACCCGAGCGTGGACGGCAAGTACATGGAGTAAAGGAACTAAAAAAAATTGTATATAAATATATAGGGTCACCATAATATATACATTCAGCCAATTCAAAAGGTTGATAAACAATTAAAGCAATAGTAAAGCTGGACTAATGCGTCAGCGTATCGGGAAATGTTTACAAACCGGAATACTTTGTATAATCTCTACCTGTTAGTGTTATACATGTTATAGACCCTCTCCCTTTCACGCGTTGGCATAAACGTTTTGAAGTGGCTGAAGGTTTATAAAGTTCTCTTCTTAAGGTATGGTTAATTCGTGCGAAAAGGTATATCTTTATTTTTTTGACAAGACGGTCAAAATTTATTTATTAAACCCAATTGTACTTTAAAATTAACCATTACAAGAATATTGTGTACAATTTTTATTAGGAAATTCATAAAAATTGGGCAGTGGCAGCAATTCTTCGGAAGCGTCTCGAAAAAAAATGAATTGGAGTGGCCATTATATCTCAGTGTTCATCATGTGAAATCAAAAAATTTAAGTTTGTTTGTTAGATAATGGTTTTTCTCGAAAACGCTAGGAACATTTTTTTTTTTTTTTGAAATATCAATTTTTCACTTTTTGGTAACACTTTGAAGTCATAAATGCGACTTTCGAGAAAAAAACGGCCCTTTTGTTTATATAAAAACTAGAAATATTAACAAAGTTGAAAATCTCTTCAGTGTTACCTTGTAAGATATGTCAACAAATAGTGATAAAAAATTTAACAGGATCAGTGCAGTAGTTTAAGAGTTATGATAATCACCGACTTTAAAAAAGTGAGTTGTAGATAAAGGTTTTTAATGTTCTAACCATAAAAAAAATTTAGTGAAACGTTCATAAATCATGGATGAGGCCTGCAGCGGGACTCCGTGCTCTATAGAATTCTACACCTCGCTTTCTATCGTAGATTTCTACTCGAGAAGTCGATAATAGCACTTTTTGGTACTCTGTGTCACAATAGACTAAACATCGGAAATGTTCGTAAAATGTCTATACCGGGTGTTGCTCCGTCGAGCGGGACTTAGGGAATCCCATATAAATTTTGAAGTGGTCCAATATTGGCTCCCCTAATTATTTTAGAAGAAAATATAATTAGGATTTTTAAAGAGCACGAAAAGTTGTATCTAGTGTACAAATTTCAGCTCTTTTCAGTCCGCGAGCTAAGAGATAAATGCTAAAATAAGTTACGAATCTACTATCTTCTTACCCGCCTTGTATTATTAGAAGTTTATAATAAAATACCAGAAAAATTATTTAACCTCTTACTCTCAAATTGTCAGATCAATGTCACATCATTCTTTAATAATAAACTACCTAAATTAAGAAAAAATCACTATTATAAAATGGTTTTACCAGGGAAATAGTTATCGAAGAGTAGCGGACATGTTTGCAGCCTATTTTCCCAATAGGCCAATACCAAGTAAATCGACAATGGAACGGACGATAAAAAATTTGAAACTACAGGCACAGTAATCAATAATTGCAAATGTGAAGAAAATCGACGTGATCTTTCGCCAAACGAGTTTTTCTATGGGGACATTTAAAAACTAAGCTACCATAAAAAATATGAAAATTTAGTCCAGCTAAGGAATGTTATTTCCGCTGAATGTGCCAGAATATCGATGTACCAACTAGCCAACGTAAGAAATGAGTTTTATAATCGTTTGGGTTATTGTCCGGCAGTTAATGGAGAAATATTTGAGCATTTGATTAAATCCTGATATTTTCGTCATAAATTGACTTCTAAATGTAGAAAAATTTGTTTTATTGTCTTGCGTAACTATGAGTGCATGTGTTGGAATTAGCTGGAAACTAAAATGAAATGCGAGGATTCTTTTTGAAATTCCCGTATAAAATTGTTCAGTTTTGGCAATGACATTATAAATTAATGATCTAAATTGTCACTAATAAATCGATATGGTGTTTTTATTGTTGATTTCTAGAGTACAGGGTGCATAATGAGATAGTACGTTGCAGAAGTATTAAGCAGTTTACTCTTTACTGGTTGGTTGAAAAATGCTCAAATTTTCATTTTGGGTGGAACTTACTGTGCTCTTCAATAAGTCCTAATAGAATTTTTTTCTAAAATAATTAGGAGAGTCAATATTTGACTACTTCAAAATTTACATGGGATTCCCTATGTCCCGCTCGACGGAGCAACACTCGGTATGTGTACTAATACTTCTCTGTTTAACTCTGCAAGATGAAAAAGGACACACATATACAGATATTGCGAATTAGTTTTACGGAATATCCTTATGAAGCAACTGAGTTTTTAATTATTGTAGTTTTTAATTATTGTTTTTAACACGGAACAAAAAAGGGTTAGGTTTTTTATTGATTTTTATTTAATTTTATTCGCTTTTACTCTTGGAGTCAATTTTGCACTATGGCATTAGCAGTTATTATGTCTATCAGATACTTCCTTCTTTAATGAAATTAAATTTTTCTGAAGATTAATTTAACCTTTTTTTCAAATAAATAGCTTTCAATGTTTCCAACTCCTACACTGAATAATTTAAATCAGTAAGGCAAAAATGTGTGACCAATTTATCTAAACTAAAAAATTCAATAACAAATTAGCTTCATACAATTGTGAATCTTTGCAAAAATCAAGGTGACATTGGTTGGACAGTAAACACATGGCTAGAACTAAAATTATATTTTTCTATCATTGTAAAAACCAATAAAATACATTTTTGCATTCTAATACCACAAGAACAACCAAATAAATAAATAAATCACAGCAAACTAACGAACACCTAAATTTATTTTAGGGTTATGTACGACTTTTTAAAATTTTGGTAGAATTTGACACGTTCGGAGACCTCGCTTATAGGCGGCCAATTTGATCGACTTCAAGCGTGTTTTCTTGAGCACAAAGTACGAGTGACGTAGAATGAAGTAGAGTGTACTGTAGAATACTACAGTACACGAAGTCCCGCTGCTTGTTACTTAAACCGCTGTATCTTCGTTAATTTTGCTCTAATTTATCTCAATTGTTACACAAATATTCCTAAAGTGTTCTCCATTTTAAACCCCCTTAAACTTGATATGACCTCTCTATATAGCATTAGATCAAGAGTTATATAGAAGGAACAGTTTAAAAATGTAAATTCGGTGCTCTTTGATAAGAAAAAAAATCACAAAAAGTTTAAAGCAAATAAATCGGCATGCTTGTCTTCGCGGCCGCCTTTGCTATATTTCCTTTATGATATGCCGGTTGATGCAGCTGGTCATCGCATTATGGGATAGAAATAATTTTTTTGGTCAAAATTCTGAAACTTATAAATCTAACTTAAAATGAGGTGCTTTTTACTGGAAAAGTTTTATAAATTATTACAAATGCTTTTGGAAACCTAAAACTTATTATATGTTATTATAAATTTACCCCTCCTTAATATTATTATTTTTTATTGTACAAAATAAAATAAAATGTCAGCTTGTTTGGTTAATTCGGTAGTATTCTAATCAGTAATCCGATGATTATTATTTCATATGATATACAGGGTACGACAATAAAAATCTTTTAAAATGCTTTAAAAAATACTGCATTTGATGTGTCTATCTCAATTAGTTTCGGAAATATGACCATCCAAATCTGAAAAATAATTTTAAATTATTCTTAGAAGCGTAATAGAGATACATCTTCCCAACTTTTTTATTTTTTAACGTATAAAATAAATAAAAAAACACTGTTTTGTTGGGTAGATTCTGTAGAATCCATATCTTTCATCAAAATGCTTTTATCTTTTCGGATATACAGTGTAGGACAAAAAATATTAAATTTTAAAATGAAAAACCTTGTAAATTATAAAAATATCTTTATCTGTCCTTACACTCAGAAGTAGCAAAAAGTAGGAAGGCAATTGTAAGTACAAAAACTGATAAAGAAAAAGGTAAAAAAATCTTTGACAAAAGTAGCGAGACTTCGCGAGACTGCATCCGAAAAACAACAATAGCTCTTATTATTTAAACTCTTTTACTTTTTTTAGTAAACAAGGCTAATAATAAACTAAGTAGATTAAATGTTGTATATTTATGTTTACTTAAAATACATTTTCAAGTTTCTTATTACCCCAATAGAAGTCGTCATATCCTTTTATAATTTTGCGTACATGTAGTTTGGAGTATCTACTTTGAAATACACAGCAATTAAAATTTCAATGTTGCTTTTTGACCAAAATAATGGATTTCTATCCCATAGTGTATCGGCGCGTCGCTGTAAAGGATAGCGGCGCCTTTGTATAAAATAGTCCGATTGCAGGCGGCCTTTTTTATGTTTTTTTGTATTATGTTCAAAGAGTACCGAATTTGCGCTTTTAAAATGTTCTTACTATACGTTTCTGGTCGGATAAACAACCTTCTCTTCTCTGAGCCTCACAATGACGTAACTAAACTCACCTTGTACAAAATTATATTTAACAAATAACTCACCTATACAGTCTCTTTTTGGCAGTAAAGGATTGGGCGGATCGTTAGCCGATATAACTAAGGAACCGCCTCGTTGGGTAAGCTCCACCTCTAAATTAGTTCTCGCTATAGACGTCACAAAAAGGAATAAGCTCTGAGGTATCGGTTTTTCGTTTTTGGGTTTAAAGAGAGCTTTCAATTGAGTACTGTTCGTCATATCTTCCATTACTTTACCTATCGCTTCTGCCATACTTGAGGAACTCTAAAATTCAAAACAGTATGTGAAAAAAGTGCAAATACCAACCAATATCCGAATGGATTTGCTTTAAAATGGTTATACTGAGAAATCCTTATATAAGATTATAGGGAACTAGCCGACCGGTGAGCGTCGTTGAGAGTTGATTATATTTTTCTTTGGACTTTTTGTTCAATCATAATAAAATATAGCCTATAGCATTCTTAAGTAGTGATCTGATATCCAAGAAAAAATTTACAAAAATTAGTAAATTCTTTGCTTTTTTATTCTTATCTACTTTTATATAAAAAGAAATTTGCTTCCGCAGAGAATCGATCCTGGGCCGCCCACCTGACAGGCGAGCATTCTACCACTAGACCACCGGAGCCTATATATGTAGCTACAAACCTAACCTCTTTATAATATTTGTATAGAATGATATACATATGTCATTACTTTTCTCTGAAATTTTGGTTTACTCATTATAACATATGCATGCCTATAGCACTTCTGAATAGTGTAGCTTTCTAATTGTGAAAGAGTTTTTATGATCGGTTTAGTATTTCCGAATATAAGCCCTTCTACCCTTAAGCCCTAAGCTATTCATATATATTGTATTCCTTTTACCTTGTAGAACCGTTCTCTGAACTGTCAATAGTGTCAAGAACGATTCTACAACATGAAAAAAGGTCTAAAAATTGTAAAAGGAACACTTATGGTGTTGTTCCGGGCGGTTCTGACGCATAAAAGGAATACAGCAATAGCCGATCCGTGCCCACTTCGTCGGGCGTCAATATCTGAACTTTTAGTTTAATCATAATAAAATATATCCTATAACACTCCTGAATAGTGTAGCTTTCTGACTGTAAAATATTTTTTTATAATCGGTTCAGTACTTCCGAAGATTAGCGACTTCAAACAAACAAACAAAGTTTCAAACTTTACCTCTTTATAATATTAGTATAGATAGTAATAATAAACTCATTTACTAGGTTTTTTTAACTAATAAAATCAAATATTATTTTATAACTGACACAAATAAACACAGGCACACTTACTGGTTTTTGGTCATTATCCTTCAGAAAATCACTAACTTCCTCTAATATTTGCGACATGCTTTCATTAGGCCTAGCTCTAACCATCTGAGATTTATCGCCATACTGAGGCGAAAGGGGTAAAACTGAATTCGCTAGCTGTCTACATAAAGGACATAAATATTCACCTCTAAAAATAAAAATGTTTTAAAAAGATGTGTCTTATAGCAATAACTGTATCATCTAAGAGATAGTAAGCATTTTTAGGCAGGTATGTGCGGCACATTAAAAATCATCCACAATGCTTCTTTAATGTTATTTAAATATAGAAACGCAGACCTGGCTAAGATGTGGCGGGGCATAAGCAACAATAAAAAAAAATCTTTTGCTCTTAAAAACTTTGCATCTAAGACGTTTTCTTAGCGGGATTTTGTTTTGAAATCGGCCACAGTTATAGGTAAAAGTGTGCATAGGGTCCTGAAAATTCCAAATTTTTCGATCCAAGCCTTATTTTCAACCTGTATATCGTATTTTTTAGGTATTACGAAAAAACGGCACAAGTTTAAAAATAACTGATACATTTCTTTTTAAACCAACCTTGTATATACTTATGTCCTTGTGTAGACAAAATCGCGATTTTTCGTCAGGTAAATTTGACTAGACGGCTGTGAAATCGAGAGGGATCATAAGTATATACAATATTGGTTTAAAAAGATATGAACTGTCAGTTGATCTTAAACTTGTGTCGTTATTTCGTAATATCTAAAAAATACGGTATACACGTTGAAAATAAGGCTTGGATCGAAAAAATTTGGAATTTTTCAGGACCCTATGCACACTTTGACCCGAAACTGTGCCCGATTTCAATACAAAATCTCGCTAACAAAGCGTCTTAAATGCAAAGTTTTTAAGAGCGACGATTTTTTTAAATTCTTGCTTATGCCCCGCCACTCCTTAGACCAGGTCTGCGTTTCTATATTTAAATAACATTAAAGAAGCATTGTGGATGATTTTCATTGTGTCTCAAATACCTGCTCAAAACTGCTTACCAGCTCTCCTACTAGTATAATCTGACCACTTTCATGACATGAATAACGTAAGTAAAAACAAATTAACATTAACATCAATTTTAGGCATTCAACCAATGATAACCGCGGTAATAATTGGTGACAACTTTGACGTATAATATATGAATTAAACGTCAACATAACCGATTAGTAAATACCGTTTTATAATTGGTTAATCGCCTAAAATTGATGTCTTTCCATTGATTAATTGCGTTTGTAACTATAGTTACCAACTTCTTAGACCAAGGCGATGCATTTTGGTTCAGTTGCAGTTGCTTCCGTCACTCTTAAATAAATATTGCTTGATTCATAGAGATTAGATGTTAGAAATGTTACTTATTATATCGATACTTACTTTTCAGGTGCTAATGTTTGCTGCCTTTGCTGAGACCGTAGCGACGTTAAATAGGAATTTAAACAGTCTAAATGTAAATGGTGACCACAAGTCTGGACGTGAACCCCACCGTCCCAACCCGTGTTAACTGACAAAAACCAAGATTGCTAAAAAAATAATGAATAATTACAAAAAACTGCAATAGGATTTAAATTTCAGACCAGATGATGCTGGCAACGCCGAAACATTTTAGCTTTTTGTACTTACAGGATCAAAATGCCTATCTAATTCTTCTACTCTTCTATCGAATTCAGCCGCCAACGTGTCATCTTTCCTGAGTTGTTCTCGCTCATCCTCACACGTTGGCAACGTTGCCCTCTCTGGTTGCCCATACCTTCGCCTATGACCTATGACACTTGTGGCTTGTATTAAAACTACTAGACCCATAGGTTTATCTTCTGTACTAGGAGAGCTACAATAAGTAATAAATTTAACTAACAAGTGGCTATTAATTTTGACCTTCCTCATTTATCCTTTGAATGGGACAAGCTAACGAGATCGGGTAAAATTTAAGTAAGATTGGTGTCGCTTAAATTACTTTTTGGCTTTTGGCATCAAAATAATTTAGCTCACGTGGCCTAATGCTAAGGGGGCACTAGCCACTTTTCCTTGTCAAATGGAAACGAGGGTCATGTAACACTTCGTTTTAAAGGTCCTTTGATTTGCTGCTCAACGCCAGCTTTGTTTTTAAAAATCGGCCGAGCCGTTCTAGCTTAGAACCGTTTGAAATTAGGCACAAATACAGTACAAACAGTGCGATTTTTGCGGTTTTAATGGCCATGGCTTGTAAGTCTGGAACGGCTGGGCTGATTTTTAAAAACAAAGTAGCGTTAAATAGGGAATCAAAGGGACTTGAAAACGATTTGTTACATGACCTAGGAGCTTTTAAAAAGTAGCTTAAATGACACCCTTTTAACCAAATGTTACTCTATCTCGATATCTTGTCCCATTGAAATGATCAAAGGGGGCGAGGACTTTTAATATCCTATATTTAGTTGGATTGTCTCTTTTCCTCACACTGCCTATGTGTTATGTTATTTAGCTCAACCTGTATATCAGTTTTAAGAAAATCACTAAAGAATTTTTAAATGTCTTAGATTCGTACCTTATATTACATATGACACAATCGTATTCCTGTTTGCTTATTGGAATTTCACTATGCTCCATATTTTCCGTGTTCTCATCTGTTTCCATTCTTTCTTTTTCGCGTTTCCAAAATTCGTTCTGTTTTTTGGCAAATTCAGCTATAAGTTTTTCCTAAATAAAACAATATTAAAATAATTTAGATAGTCTTAAACCACAGAAATATTTTTTAAAATATTGAAGACAACAAAAAAAAGTCTTTTTTTTTAATTAAAAACATTTCTATAATAAAGGTTTTAAGGAGTCACAACAAAAACCTTTTTATATCTTTTTACAAACCTGTCTATCTTTGGCACGCCTCCTTCTTTCCTCCCTCTCCCTGTTCTCTCGCATCTTTTTCGCCTTTTCGTTTTCTTCCACCGAAGGCCACAACTGCTGCCTTGCTTTCTGTATGTAACTATAACAAGTCAAATCCGATACAGCTATTTTTTTCAGCAATTTTCCGACATAGAAAGGACCATCGCCGCATGGAACCTAAAAAGAGGGTTTGTAATGGCTTCATTAACAACTTTGTCCTCAATAGCACTTTTTTACCATTAATAAACCAACGAAGACTAAATAGGACCCTATTTGTATGGTTTTCTTGTATTTCCATAAATTAAATTCACTAAAAGCTAACTGTCTATATGACCCCCCACGTTGGGCGCCATATTATTATTACATCAGACGCCAGATTAATAACACGTTAAAGGCCATGTTTTGACCACGTTGTGCGCCATGTTAGGACCGTGTTGTACGCCATGTTTTTACTACGTTAGCACTCTTTTACTATTGATCAACTAACGACGACTGAACAGGGCCATATTTGTGAGTTTACTTGTATCTCAGTAAATTAAATTACTAGACACTTACTGTCTATGACGACCCACGTTGGGCGCCATGTTTGTTATTACGTTGGGAGCCATATTAATATTACATCGGACACCAGATTAATACGTGTTGGCCGCCATGTTTTAACTGCGTTAGGTGCCATGTTATGACCATGTTGTACGCCATTTTTATTACCAAGTTAGCACTTTTTTACTATTCATCAATCAACGACAACTGAACAGGACAATATTCGTGAGTTTTCTTGTATTTCAATAAATTAAATTTATTATAAGCTGTTTATGACGCACCACGTTGGGCGCCATATCAATATTACATCGAGCCCCAGACTGTGACCCCGTTAGTCGCCATGTGACTACGTTGGGCGCCATATTATGACCACATTGTACGCCATGTTTTTACCACGTTTGCATTTTTTACTATTGACCAACCAACGAAGACTAAACAGGACCATATTTGTAAGTTTCTTGCTATTTTAAAAACTAAATAACACTAGAAAATAGCTGTTTATGGCGCTCCACGTTGGGCGCCATGTTTGTTACCACGTTGGGCGCCATATTATTATTACGTCGGGCGCCAGATTGCAACCACGCTGGGCGCCATGTTGTTCTACGTTAGCACAGGCGTCGGCGTGATGTTCCTTACCGAAAGCGATAGATAAATATAGTGTTTCAAAAAATAACATTTTTGTTTAATATTGGGAAAACCACAAACATGGTTCCGTTTTCTCATTCTTGAATGACCCTTGAAATAATTTTATTGATGAATAAACTTATGTAAATCTACTAGAAAGCAAAAGGTATTTGTGTGTTAGTCACTCTTACCTTGCCATCCTCTGCAGCAAAATAATCTACTTCATCGTCATCTGGATCAAAACTGTCCGGGACACCAGACAATTGAGAATGAAGCTTCAAAAGCAACGAAATAATGCTTTCATTTATCTTGACAGATGGTTGATCTTCGGGAAAATCCTACAAGAGCAAAACGGAACAATTAAGTAAATAATAATAATAATAATTACAAGCCTTATCCCATGAATTATGTTAAGATTTTTTAAAATATTTTTGTTAAATTTTTTTACCACTACTAAAGACCACCAAAACCCTGGTTTTAATTCAAAAATTCAGGACGACGTCATTGTTTTACGTTGTACCCTGAACACTAACTATAGTCTCTGGGCCAGTAATGAAATTCACTTCATGATAATAACACTTTTAAATCCTTTTTAGGGGTTCCTTTTGACGAGTCTACCACGAATATGCATACCACCATATATGGAAACGGCGCATTAACCCAGTCTGTCAATGTCAACAGTCATGAAACCATAAGGCCCATTGACATGTTGTGGATTGGGTGGGTTTCGTAACTGTAATTCTTACGATTTTTGGCACAATTTTTAAAAATTGCATGCAAAACAATGTGGTAAACTTGTCCGATAAAAAGTGACTCGTTTGCCCGGTCCGACGCCCGAAACATTTGACATTGACAGGCTGGCTTTAAGCGCCGCTTCCATATATGGCGGTATAAATATTCGGCGTAGACTCGTCGTCAAATAGAACCTACTTAAAAGTTTTTAAAAGTGTTATTATAATAAAGTGAATTTCATAACAGGCCCAGGGACTACTAGAACACAGTCAAAGAGTTGCCTTAAATTTTGCTATGCCCTAGTAATTTATTTCCCTATATTTATGAATATAGTAAGTGAAAAAAAATCAAATCCTACGCTTTGCGGCAATTTTCGAGTTCTATACGGATTTCTTCTTTTCCAAAATGAAGGTCTACCGGTTATCGTCTTATGAGTATTGCCTCCCGTAGATGGCCCCACTCTATTACTAGGTCCTAAAAAGCCAAAGTATAATAAATTTCCACTTTTATGCATAGCAAAACAAAATCTAAAAACATTATTAGCATAAATCTTCTTTGAAAATTGTTAATTTCCATTTATTTAAATGTGATCCGGATATACGTACCTGCAGGTGATTTAACAACTTCATTACCGGCCATGAGTGCAGGAAGATTGGCAGGAGACGGCAATGCAGGAGGGTCAGCAGTCGTGCCAGGACCATCTAGAAAAAACAATTTTTAGTTTCTGACAAAAATACACACCCGCCAAAATAAGCGGATATCCTTGATTTTCTCCACTTTCACTCTCAGAACAATGCTAAATTTTTGGCATCAGTTTGGACGCTGGCTTGGCTGAATGTATAAAGCGGCATATTATACGTACTGTTTAATTGTGTACTCGATGGATACCCGCTTCATAAATTCCACGAAGCGAGCGTCCAAGCTGATGCACCAAAAATTTAGCATTTTCTGGGTGTCTATAGTGAAACTACAATTGTCTTTGATTTATTTCAAAAACTTTTAATCACCCTGCAAGATGTATTGTTAACAGTAAATAACAACGGTTACGCCAAAGTTATAGCTTCACCTCTTATTACCATTTTCTTTCTTAAATTGTCTTGATAACCTAATTATTAAAAGAGATACATCCATTTAAATTAAGCATTTTTGTATTGAAACTTATGGAAAAAATCGAGCATAAGCGATAATTTTGGCGGGGTGTGTATAAGTTACTTTTGAAGCAGGGAGACTAAAAAGATCTTTACATCTATAGAAGGAACAGTCTAAAAATGTAAATTCGGTGCTCTTTGATAAGAAAAAAATCACAAAAAGTTTAAAGCAAATAAATCGGCATGCTTGTCTTTGCGGCCGCCTCTGCTATATTTCTTTTATGATATGCCGGTTGATGCAGCTGGTCATCGCACTATGGGATAGAAATTAATTTTTTGGTCAAAATTCTAAACTTACCAATCTAACTTAAAATGAGGTGCTTTTTACTGGAAAAATAATGAAAAAAAAATATTATAAATTATTACAAATGCTTTTTGGAAACCTAAAACTTATATGTTATTATAAATTTACACCCCCTTAACATTATTATTTTTTATTGTACAAAATAAACTAAAATATCAGCTTGTTTGGTTAATTCGGTAGTATTCTAATCAGAAATCCGATGGTTATTATCTCATATGATATACAGGGTACGACAATAGGTATGATTTTTTAAATGGAATACCCTGAATATTATATCACCACCAAAAAATCTTTTAAAATTCTCTAAAAAAATACTACATTTGATGTGTCTATCTCCATTAGTTTCGGAAATATGACCATCCACATCTGAAAAATAGTTTTAAATTATTCTTAGAAGCGTAATAGAGATACATCTTCCCAACTTTATTTATTTTTTAACGTATAAAATAAATAAAAACCCTGTTTTGTTGGGTAGATTCTGTAGAATCCATATCTTTCATCAGAATGCTTTTATCTTTTAGGATATACAGTGTAGGACAAAACATATTAATTTTTAAAATGGAAAACCTTGTAAATTATAAAAAAATCTTGTATCTGTCCTTATACTCAGAAGTAGGAAGGCAATTGTAAGTACAAAAACTGATAAAGAAAAAGGTAAAAATATCTTTGACAAAAGTAGCGAGACTTCGCAAGACTGCATCGGAAACACAACAATAGCTCTTATTATTTAAACTCTTTTACTTTCTTTAGTAAATAAGGCTAATAATAAACTAAGTAAATTAAATGTTGTATATTTATGTTTACTTAAAATACATTTTTAAGTTTTTATTACCCCAATAGAAGTCGTCATATCCTTTTATAATTTTGCGTACATGTAGTTTGGAGTATCTACTTTGAAATACACAGCATAAGCCATTAAAATTTCAAAGTTGCTTTTTGGCCAAAATAATGGATTTCTATCCCATAGTGTATCGGCGCGTCGCTCTAAAGGATAGCGGCGCCTTTATATAAAATAGTCCGATTGCAGGCGGCCTTTTTATGGTTTTTTGTATTATTTTCAAAGGGTACCGAATTTGCGCTTTTAAAATGTTCTTACTATACTAAAATTTGATTAACAAGGTTTTTGAACTTCTAGTTACTTACCTTGTCTTGCAACTGTTCTATCTCCAGGAATTGCTACTCTTCGATCATCGACTTCCATAGGTTCGGATGTTTCTGCAGGAGGTAAGAGTGCCAAACAGGGAGGAATAATTTCTATTGGCGATTCTGGCACACTACGACCTTCATCTGTAAATAATTTCATTTTTAAGCAATCTATCCTGGATTGGTCAATAAGTATTAAAGTAGTTCCATGCTTTCTTTTATGTCTCTGACGCTAATCAAGTTTAAGAAGAAAAAACAGACAGTCTACAATAAATTACTTTTAAAAAATAGGAAATATATATAAGTATATAAGTATGTGTCTCAATAAAGGTATGGGTGTTGCCTTGCGTTTTTTTGTAAGAGGACAAACATTCTTATTCTTACCTATTGAATTTGATGAGCCAGTATAAATCATCAGATCCATACCTTCTTCCGGCGGAGATCCATCTTCAGAATGGTGTTTCTGATCCAACATCAGAGGCTTAGGCCTGCTAGAGTCGTCTCTCGGATTAGAAGACATAACCACGTCATCATCGGACGAGTCTATAATTTCGTCTTCTTCTAAATCACCTTTAAAATTTAAAAATAAACAGGACTCTCAATCAGAATATTAGGGGAGGGAGGGGGGGTATCAAATTGTAGTATACAAAAATACCACATTTATTCTATAGATTTACTTACTTTCTGCGCTGCTGTAAACTATAGGAGTGGGCGCAATATCAGGTACGGTAGTGGGAAAAATAACCTTGGGAATGACAGTTCTAAAGTTGTCAAAAACGTAACCTGTCTGGAACCAGTTTGTCAAGTCCCCGTCGATGATCTGGTGTGGCTTGTTTGATTGCGTTAAACAAAGCTTGGAATACTGAAAGAAAAAGCAATTTTGGGCATTATTGCTGTAGAACCTACTTTCGTTATTCTTTAAACTTACCGTTGACTTAAAATTAACAGTAATATTAACAGACTGCTCCAATAAAAATATTATGAGCGCCATGACGTGTTCAGAAACCAAGCCCTTGACTGCTTTATATAAAATTACAAAGGCTATGGCATGGAACACCTTCCAAGTTAAAATGTGCCTGGGGTCGATGTAGTTGTCACCGACTTTGGCAGGTGTTCGGAATGGCGGCCACGGATTCACTCCGGTTTCAATTTATTTGTCTGTCGACAGCTAAAATATGAAAAATGATTAGTTAAACTTAATTAGTGTATTCCTTTTACCTTGTAGAACCGTTTCTAACTGTCAATAGTGTCAAGAACGGTTTTACAACATGAAAAAATGTCAAAGTTTATGGTGTCGTTCCAGGCGGTTCTGGAGCATAAAGGAATACAGCAAATACTGAAACTAATATACAAAAACTGTTATACACGTCAAATGTCATATACGTCAACTGTCATATATGAACGTCAACTGTCATACACGTCAACTGTCACCTTATTGATTTACTTACTATTCAGTATATCTATCTATGGAATTTTGAAAATCTCTTCTATGTACAGCTCTGAGTAGCACGTGAATCGGATCGTAGTGATTTTCCCATACACTCGCTTTGGGAACGTACATTCCTTGTTGCATATTACCACTGGCCTCCAAAGCTGGTGCTCTATAATCTGCGCATTCAGCTAGAAGTGCTTCGAAATCTCGACTTTGAGTACCACATCTGAAAATTGGTAATAATTAAGTTATTAAACTCTCAAATAATATATGATGAAGTTAATAAATTTATTAATGTACAATAAAGTTAATAAAAGTTAGTAGATTTTACTTTTAAATATTCAGCAGACACTTTAAATAAAATATAGCAACGCTGCCTATGCCGGCATGGTAAAATAGGTCTTATGTGCATATCTTTTGGGCCCTTGTGACGCCATAACATAGAAATACTTGCATTTGAATGTTCATGGCTCTGTTATATCATTATATATAATAAAACTAAGTTGATAAAATGTTCGTGACGATAAAACTTGAAAAGGAGTACCGATACGATAAAGGGACTTATATAGTGTGATAGCCCTTTATCCCCCCTCGAACAAGAAAGTTCCCCTTTACCCTAAAGGGCGTATTTTTAAAGATATAAGGACTCTTCCAACCCTTTAACTTGGAAATTAAGTGTAGTGGCGCCATCTGTTGTCGAGTATTTGAACTTCATTCATAACAACGGTTATTTGGGTCTCATATCAACTCCCGAGCGAAGCCGGGAATCATAGCTAGTATTAAATAAATTTGACAGAAGTGTTATTTAGGTGTAAGAAGTTACTACTAAAAAAAATATTATTATGGATATTTACCTTTCTGGCATCAGTTCCATTAACTGGGAATGTGTTTTATCACCCATACAAAGTAATGTGACCATTTCCAGTCTGTTGAGTACGGTATCTGGTAGTCCTACAAATTCATAAAATAAAATTATCTTCTTATATATTGGAAAAATGGAAAACGTTGTTCACAAGATAAATGTACAATTATTTTAATCGATTTAAGAGTATCCCTTACCTAAATTCGTCCTTACACTTACTAAAGTCGCAAGGAATGTAAGGCAACTTTCTAGCATTGGTGTATCGTGTTCTCCTTCAAAGAACGGATTCTGATGATTTCGAAAAGGCACCAAACTCATGAATTCTTTTACGTGAAACCTGACAAAAAAAAATTATTTCATATTAAATTGCCTATTAATAGTGAAAGATTTGAAATATTTGGTTTCTATAATGTTGTAGCTAAACGATTTGAAAATAACCGACAATATTGTTTCTGCCAAATTAAAAATACATTCAGTAAGGAACGACCAGATTGAAGACGCGCGAGCGATTTTTCGCAGTGCGAAGGCTGCATGTTAATTTTCGACGTCCCGCTGGGTCTCGAGGTATTACTTGCATTTACTCATTAGTCCTCGGCCACGATACTAAGCGTCAGCGCCCAGCGTTGAGCGAGAAATGTGAGAGCGCTGTCTTTGATCTTAATGCGAGAATAAAAAAACTTGATTATTTAAATCAACCGCTCAACGCTGACGCTGGTTATCGTGCCCGAGGCCTTGGGTTTTGAAAGAATCGCTCGCATGCAAATCACCCGCTTGACGCTTGTCGCTCTTCTGTCTGACCGTACACTTACTATATAAAGAAAACACATGGTTTCTAAAAAAAAGAGCAAACATGGGAAATTTAGGTTAAGCGCCTCTACCGGATACTTTTTGAACCCTCTGGGGGCTCCATGACATTCGTTTCTTATATTTTTCTTGCTGTTGTTGCAGTTAATATCGTATTTAATAAAATAAAATAATAATATTCTGTATTTCCACAAATCATTGTTACAATGACAAAGAAACGTCACTACAGAATAAATAAAAAAATAGTTTAAATTTGCATTCATTTAAAATCATTTCATTTGTTAAAAACAATTAAAATAAAACAAAAATACAGGTGGTGATAAAATCATTAACAGACATCACAATTAAAATATGTAGTAACAGTTTAACAGTCTATGATCAATAATCAAAATTAAAAGAGTAAAAACACTTATCCTGCAAGAACTGTATCACAGCCCTTCGAAATTTATCCTTGTTCTCTATTTCACACAAGGTAGGTGGCAAGGATTTATAAGCCTTGACAGCACGGTAATAAGGTCCTCTCTCAAAGAACGTTGAATTATGAGAAGAAATACTAAGATCACTCCTGCCTCTGGTGACAATTGTCATTGAGTTGGAATAAAAATCGGAGTTTACAGTGAAACAATGGGGATTTTTCTTCACAAACATTACTAAGGCCAAGAAATATAGACTAGGGACAGTTAAAAAGCCTAGGCTATTAAAATAGGGTTTACAAGAAGCTCGAGGATGCACTTTAAGTATGCATCTGATAATACGCTTTTGGGTTCTAAAGATATTAATTGCATGAGTAGAAGAACCCCAAAACAGAATCCCATAACTTATAAGAGACTGAACACAAGCAAAATAGAAACTACGTATACTGTCTACAAAAAGTGCATCTCTCAATCTTCGCAACAATTCACATGTACTGTTCAATTTAGACTGCAGTGAGTGAATATGATCTTTCCAACTTAGGTTTGAGTCTATTATAATTCCTATAAATTTTATGTTGTTGACTACTGGGATGGATTTACCATTCATCTTAGCGTAAAGAGAGTGGCTTCGTGCTAAGGATTTTTCAAATGTAATAAGTCCAGTCTTATCAGCGTTTAATTTTAGGTAGTTGTTTTGGCACCAAGCTCGCATTTGCTCTGCTGCACCCGAACTCCCCAGAGAGGGTTGCCAAACACCCACTCGCCAATATTACCGATGTATCATCAGCATACTGACACACATGACCCGAGGTAAACCCTCCGAGAGGATGTTTGCATAAAGCAGAAACAAAATTGGACCCAGTATTGAGCCCTGAGGAACACCCTGCTTCAACTGAGTAGTCCCTGAGAACCACTGCTTCCCATTACTTGAGACACATACAGACTGCTTTCATTCTGTTAAGTATGATTTCAGCAATAAAGCACAAGCACCCCTCAGTCCATAACCCTCCAGTTTATCTATCAATAACTGATGGTTAATAGTGTCAAATGCTTTTGATAGATCAAAATATAGGCCAGCAACCTTGTCATTATTATCCACTTTTCCTGTTAGGTAACAAATAGTCTTATTTGTTAACAATTTTTTATGATTTATTAGATTAACACAAAAAAATGGACGAAAAGTCAGTCTACAACTTATGCTAAGTGTTTTGTGGCTTGATATAAAATTATTTGAAACGCTGACTATTTACCATTATTTGTATGTAGGTTGTTAGAAAATTATGCCTAATATCTTTTTCTGAAATTTAATGCCTTGTTTTCAAACGTGCCCCTTTTTAGCCAAGCCACAAACCAAAAATCGTGTTTTTATCAGCTGATTGACCGTTCTGCAACATTGTTTTTCAATCTGAATCACGGATAACACAAGCACACAAAAATATATTCTGAACTTGAACCGGGACATAGTGGTTCTTGTGTATTTCGATGCGATAAATTTATTACGTACTTATTATTATTAATGTACAAAGAAAACATGTTGATAATGTTATTGATAATTATGTTATTTAAAAATAGAAATATTTTCAACTTACTGATCGATAACCATGTTAATGAACCTCTCGGTATTGACTCTGGTGCAGCAAATTTGAAGTAAATATAGATCAGCATCCACCATCGAGTTGCAGAAATTGCACTGAATGTAAGTCATGGCTTGGCCTTTGATCTGAAGTCCATTCCGTACCCAGAGACCGTTGAGGATTTCGTAAAACGCAACCTGTAAAAAAATACAATTAATGATAAAAATCTTAATTATATCGAATTTAATGAAATTACAAATGCTTTTCCAATATTAATATACCAAGTTATTTGTATTGTACATTTTTTAAAAATTTTTAACATCCCGTAAGTTAAAAACGAATTTTCGCAAAGCAAAACTAAATAATAAAAAAACAATACAGAGGAAAATCCACTGTTTAATCCATTTCCAACTTATACAGTGTCGGCCAAATTAAACTGGCACACTTTTTAACTAATGATAATTTTTTATCTGTGGCGCCTATCTTTAATATTTTTAAAAGGCCAATGAGTAGACAAGGTTAGTTTATATTTATAAGGTTACGACATATCCTCAACTTTTAGGCGGTTCGAGGTCGGGGACGCAAGGAAGGGCACTCCACGGAGAAAAGTTGGCAAGACTGGGTAAAATCAAAGCTGATGATCAATCCAGTGGCGTCTAGAATTTGCGCATTTAATTTTGCATTGTTTTGGAAGTGATATTTGTTGAAAAATGTACTTCCAAATGTTTTTTATTTAAAGTAAAAGAATTTACAACTTAATAATAATTAAAAACTGTTGTATAAACGGTTGTTCTACTAATACAATAAACTGTGTATCTCCGGCACTGAACAACATGGCTGAAAAATGGGAGATGTGACGTCATAACACGTCAAAGCAATATGGCTGAATGTCGTGACCCTATATACACCGACTTTAATGAGTAGATATGTTTTCTCTAGGGTTGCCAATTTTGGTCAAATAAATTTAGACAGGACCGGATTTACGGGACTTTTTCCAACATGAAACCCTTAACTTCGTTGCATAAGAAATCGAATTTATTTACAATTAGGTTAGTAAGTTAAATTTTAATTAATTTACTGTTAAGTTGTATCAGCATCCAACTCAGGAACCATGGTATCCCCTCATTTTTGGTTTTTAAAACACACTAAAAAAATTCAATGTTAAAACCGAGAGAAATGCATGTTTTTGGGGCACATCATTTATCAAGAATATTTATAATTCCTGAATCCTCAAATTGTTGACAGATTCGCTTTTACTGAATTATTACCCATAGTTTGTCTACAAGAAACACGTATTGGCTCAATTGTAGCTACATCTGATTTCTTTTGCAACGAGGTTAAATACAGTATTTTTGAAAAAGTCCCGTAAGTCCAGTCCTGTATGAATCCGTGTAACTAAAATTGGCAAACCTAAAGAGAACACATCTACTTATTAGCCCTTTAAAAATAAAAAAGTTAGGCGCAACAAATAAAAAGTTATGGTTAGTTAAAAATTGTGCAAGTTTAATTTGGCCCAGACTGTATGTTTGTTACACCCTGTAATAATAGAGAAATATTGCACAGTAAAATAAGACCAGGCACTAATAATACCGGCCTTATTTTGACCTCTGAGTGGCTTTCCAGTGACGCAAATAGAGCGCTCCCGAGTAGCTCAGGAGCATTTCGTTCTACTTTTTGGCGTTCCAGTGACGGAAAGTGTTATGCACCTGAGCTACTCCTTTTTCTTTCCCCTTGCCCCTCATGCACCAACCCCTCTTTTGGTTTTTTGCTTCAAACGTGTTTTTTTATGGTTAAGGATGGATTTTTAAAAATTATTTATATAAAATGGAATTAGATATTAAAAGAGATTATTATTATAAAGCCAAGAAAGGTTAAAAACAACGAAATTTTAAAATTTCTTAAAGTATCTCTCTTTCCTTGTCTAAGGATGAGTTCCAGTGACTAACTTTTAGAGCAGTCCAAGAGCTTCAAGCCCTGGAGCGTGACGCACAAAAATTTTCGTCACTGGAAACCAACCCTAAGCTTCCGCAGACGCATTGTGGGATAAGGACTCCCTTAATAAGCATAGTGTCTGGCTTTATTTATGTCGGTTTTAGGTCGTGCCTTGTTTTGGTCTTATTTTAACTTCGGAACTGTTCGTGTAAACCGAACGGCTGCCGACCACAAAATCCAAAAGTTTTTAGAAATAAAAATACCTAAAACCTTGCTTTTTCACATGTAATTCTGTAATTGTGTAAAACAAAACCCTAAAACACAAAACAATAGAGAAACACAACTAAAATTTTGCCGCTTTTTTTTAGGTTAGTGGTACTGTCCACATGATTTGCAATAACTCTAAATTATGGGTACAAGCACTATTTAAATAAGGCCGGTATTAATAATTCCCGAGCTTAATAAGGCAATTTGCAATAATTCTCTAATGAAGTCTGGCAGATATAGCAAGAATACAATATTCTTGGAAGAAATCTTAAAACTGCATTTACAGGTATATAATAACTTTTCAGAGGTCAATGTGTTCAAACCGTGGGCAATAGGTAAAAGGTGACTAATATTTTTATAAATCTTTATAAATCTGTAACCCCTGTTTTAATACAAACTGGAAAAGATGTTTTTCTAAAATTCTTCCTAATAATATAAAAATACAAAACACACCAGAGCCGTATGCAGAAAGTGATTTAAAAAAACTCCAGGTCAGTACACAAAGCGGCTTAGTCGCCACCTTTAGCAAAAAAACCCATCTTTCTATTATTCTATTTCTATTTTTTTTTCTTGGTTTTGGTCCCTTCAGGTCCAATCCACCACTCTCCCCCTTCCTGTCTATGCTTTCCAGGGCTTCGTCGGCGGAAAATCTGGATAATCGAGCTCGTAGCTCCCAGAAATTCCAAAAAGAAAACAAATAATTCCACAATCGATGCAATGCATAAATTGTCGACTGTCAAACCAAGATCTGCTACTGGTGTTACGTATAACCTTCACTTTCACTACTGACAGTTCCCATGGCACGCCCATCTATTTCCCGCCATTTGAGAAATACCTCGTGTTCACCACCAAACAGGGATACCATCAGCTTATAGGAATCTTCGCTCACAGCGCTTAGATCCAGAAGAAAGATGCCGTCAATTTAGCGTGAATCTTTCCTTGATCCCCGAAGGTGAAAAACGTTCGTACGACACCTCTAGCCGCCACTCCGGGAAGAACTTTGTAGTCCCCTACGCACGTCCGCACTGTTCGGAGGTCAAACAAAAGAGTGGAAACTCATCTTTAAGGGGTCTTTTTGGCTCCTGGGGGTGACAATTGTCCCCATTGCCCCCTCTGCGTACTGGGTTCTGAAACACCCTTTTGAAACAAAATTCAATGGATAAAATCTCATAAAAAAATCATTCAGTAAAAGTCAAAATGTTAAACGAAAATATTCCTCTTTTGTTGCTCGCCGCTTACTTCTACGACCCTCTGGCTTTTGCTTAGCTGAATTCTACTTTTATTACATTTTTATACCGGGTGATGCATGGCCGGGCGGGATATAGGAAATCCCATGTAATTTTTAATGGGGTCAATTATTATTGGCTCCCCTAATTATTTATTTTAGAGAAAAAAGTTTGTTGAAGAGCATGCAAATCTACGTCCATGGTAAAAACTTTAGATTTTTCGATTAACCCGTTTGCTAGTTAGATGCTAATATATTTTTAAAAATTGTTACATTATTATCGCCTCATATTTATGAACAACAATAAAAATACCAGTTAGCGTGACATACGTTGTCATGTTGAAATTTAGGGCCATTTAAAAGCATGATATACAAGGATAAAAATTACTCTAATCTAGATGAGTTAAAAAATGCTATTTCTGCAGAATGCAATAAAATTTCAATTTACCAGTTAGCCAATGTAAGAAGACAATTTTATGAACGTCTGGGTTATTGTCTAGCAGTCAATGGAGGAATATTTGAAAATTTTCTTAAATCTTAAGTTTATTTCCAATATATTAATTATTGTAATAATATATAATAATTTATTGAAGCATGTAAATATTATAAATGTCATAAGTTCTTGAAATTTGTTACTCTAGTTTAGTTTAACTTAACTTAATTCTGTTGTATAAATACAACTTTAATCTTTTACTGTACGATTTTTTGATAATAATAAATCACTAAATTTCAAAATGACAACGTTATGTCCCGCTGACTGGTATTTTTATTGTTGCACTGCAAATTTTTTAAAAATATCATTAGCATCTAACTAGCAAACGGGTTAACCGAAAAATCTAAAGTTTTTACCATGGACGTAGATTTGCATGTTCTTCAATAAACTTCAATAGAATTTTTCTCTAAAATAATTAGGGAGCCAATAAATGACCCCATTAAAAATTACATGGGATTTCCTATGGGCGCCCGGCGATGCATCACCCGGTATATTTTTTACAGAACAAATTTTTCATTTAAAAAAAAATTAACAAGTTCACCAAAATTTTTAAAAATCAGGATTACTGAAAAATTATGAAAGGACAATCAAACACACAATTTGAGTCAGTTTCCTGTTGATTGTCTTCTATAAATAAAATTGTGATAACAGGTTTTCGATGATTCAACTATATTCTTATAAAATAACTGTTACCCATAACAAGAATTTTAATCTCCAGGTACTTCAAGCTGGTACCTACTGAAAGATACAAAAAAATGATACAGGTTCTAATGAATGACTTGCTGATTTCATACTTAAGGAAGTCTCATGTTAAATTCTTAATAAATCAGTAAAAGGCATAATCTGAACAGAAACTTCAATGTATCCTCCCAAGTTGAACTGGATAGGCTCCAGACTTCCCATTTGGTTTGTTCGTTCATTCCTAGGAGTGTTTAGGATCGGATTCAGAGCTATGATTTACGGTTTTCGATGTATATGTATGGATATGTAGGCCATCAAGTCACAACTTTGTTCAAATCTTGAAAAATCCGGAAAAATCTTCAACTTTGACGGTTTTCTTTACCGATTTATCTAGGGACTGAAAAATGAAGTAAAACTAAACAATAATTCGTGTTCAGGTAGCAAAAAAACGACGAAAACCATTGTTTTTTTGTAAAACCCACGAAGGCTCGCGCCTAGATACCCAAATATCGAGGGTGTCGGATTTTAAGATTTTTAGCCCATCTTTTTTCCCTGTTCCATCAAGGTTGTCCAAGCCCTGAATCATGCAATTATTGCATTTCACAGCATCTTTTAGACAACGCAGTAGTGCTACCACGGAAGTTTTTAGATATCATTTTGATATTAGTTATTATAATCAGAAACAAGGGAACCACAGGCCGCAATGTTTTTTTATTCAGTTTTCTAAGGTTGTTCAGCGATTTTTTCAAAAAGGAAATATGGACATACGTTTTACGGTGAATTTCTACGTCCTGAACACAAACCCGTGGTCAGTATTGCCCCATCATTCTTTGGTCTATAGAAGTTGCTGAAGAAAACTGCTAAAACTGTGGATATTTTCGGTTTTTGGAGGTTACAAAAGATTTAATTAAATTCTGACCAATTATTTAGAAAGCCAAAATCATATTATAACACATCTTTATTTTATAGAGCAGAGTAATTTAATCAGAATGGTAATTGTTTACTAATCGAACACCACGCCGATTTTGATTATTTTTGGCATATTGGGGGTTTTCTGAGGCGCTGATCACGAATTTGAAAGAATTTTTAGTGAACAACGTTTCGTCCTCGGGATATCCATCATCAAACTTGAAAAGCAAATTTACCCTATTTCACTATATTCCCTCTTCCCTTTGAAAAAAAAATCTTGATTTAAAGCTAATTGGTACCCAATATTTGATATCCACCTCTTAAAAATCCAGTTTTTTTGTTTATTTTACCCCTAAAATATTTTTTTTTTAAATTTTCCTATAAAATTGCAAAGCTTCACTTTTAATTGATGGCTACTGCGGAGCGATGTCCGATATAGGCTCTTGGCCAAAATTTTACAATGGTTAAAAACTATTTTAATCAATAAATAAATATGTCACCAACCCGGAAAAATTAAAATTTTAACAAAATTGTCTGGAGTTTTTTGTTAATAATTTTTAAAGTTAATTAAAATTTATTCCACAATTTGCGAGTTCAATCGTCTTTACAATGTTGCCAATGCATACTAAAAGCGCCACGGTAAATAAATATGCCCAAAAAGGAACAAGCAATAGAAAAATATGTCGTAGCTTGTATCTTTTGTGACGTAGGCACACTCCAACTAAGTCATCGGACTATACGGCGTTTTAAATAATTTCTCGGGAATTTCTACAAAAATGCAAATTTTGACATTATTGCAAAAAAAATTGCAATTTGCGGGAAAATTTGAAGAACAGGAATAAAATCCAATCTATCTACACCGAATATTTGCTACCTTGGACCAGACTTTCTTTATGAGAAGGGGTTTAGACATAAGCAAGACCGGGGATAGCTTTTGTCAGGGACGTGAGGGTGTGAGAATTACGATTTCGGTTGGCAGTTCTGTTCAAAGTTGGTAGCATTATCAGCTGAAGTCGAAGCTTTGTTTGGTAAAAACTGTGGAAATTTGCCATTTTCATTTTGGTTGTATATTTTGCAAGTATTTCCAGTTCGGATTCGTTTTATTTTAGAGATTTTGATAGTGTTTAGTCAAATAGTTTTCAGTCATTCGTGTTTTTATATACATATAATACTGATGAGTGTCCGCTAATTAATGGTACACAGAAAAACCACAGATTTCTTATGCGAAAATACCCATTTAGGATTTAAACAAACATACCTATATCAAAAGTTAATGATAAGGAAGATACGGGGTGTTAAAGGGATATAAATATTTTTATTCATGCATTTCGATAATTTCTGGTATGTTTTAAACATTTTAATAAAACTCGGTATCCAGGAGTTTTTAGCCATCAGCTATTTATATCTGAGCAGTTGTAATTATAGCTAATACGATGTTATTGAAGGTACATACTTTCGGGTGCACTGAACAACTAAAACGTGAATACCTTATAAACGGTTGTCAAGACAGATTCTTACTAAGTATACCTTTTTTGTGCAGAAAGCATGAGAAGCTTACTAGTTTACATACATACAGAGTAGTAACAAAAAAGTGGGTAGTTTTAGAGAATTTTAAATAGTGTACCCATCGCCCTCTAGTGTACACATAAAAATTAATATTCGATCTGAAAAGCTAATGTTTAAAAACCCCGAGATACCGTTTTATTAAGATATTTAAAAAGGGGGCACAATTATCGAAATAAATTTAATTTTTCTTTTTACTATGAGACCCCCGTATCTTCCTTATTATAAACTTTTGGATATTGGGTATGTTTGGTTAAATCTTAATATTTTGGCATAAGGTATCTGTGGTTTTTCTGTGTACCATTCATTAGCGGACACCTGGTATACAAAGTTTTTAAAATGATTTTTGACTTACGGAACCATGGAAAATGTTTTGCTCTGCCAGGTACCTCATCGTCCTGTCGTCGCTTTGATAATTTTTAATTTTCAATATTTAAACCACATTTATGTTTTTGTTTTAGGTTATGCCTATTAAAATAATCCAATAAATTTTGTTTACAACATACAGTTCTTTTTTGTTTTCTCCTTAATTCTACGCCACTGATCTGCCTAAAATCAAACATGGCCGAAAATGGCCCGATTTGACGTCACAGCCGCGCTAGCCAATATGGCGAATGTCGTGACCTTATCTCATCAATCGACTTTGCCTTGGACTACGGTTTCCTAGAATCAAATTTAGCTAATTCACTCAAATGTGCTTTTATTTAAAAGTGTAACGTAAGTCGCGTCTGATAGTGTTCTACATGCGTTAGATCGTCTCCTTTTCACGCATTTCCTGTGTACCTTTTTATTTGTCTGAACGTGTATATGAATTCTTTTTATTTATAGGTCTAGTAAATTACACAATATCCTGTGAAGTACTCGATCATATTTAAACCGCACCCGTCGAAATCCATCTTACTCGTTCTCGCGTACCAAGTACGGTACCAACGCTTAACGCCTTTCGCTTCGCTCTCGTCTCATTCCGCCGCCAGCCGCGATCGATTCAACAAGAACAAAACACAACGGTCGCCTGTCAGTCAGTTTACGTTGGTTTTTTGTTTTAGAGTGAGCGCCTTTCAACAACCTTGCATGGCTACCAAGATCCGTTGTCTTCTGTTTAATTTAGCGTTAGTTTGCCATACCTAATATTTTAATTAAAATCATGTTACCCTTTGCGTTATGTTCTTTCTTTACTTGCCCTCTTCGGTTGTTTTCAACATCAAACAAATGCTATTGCTATTACGGTCTCAGGTGTACTGGATATCATCAAAGTAGCCAAGGATGTGACAATTGCCTTGGTTAAGGCCTGGGATTTGGCAGATCAGAACATCAATTTCAGCGAGGTTCCGATACCGATTTTGCAAAAGACCGGAAAATAAGCTTTTTGGGAAAATTGAAGTGATCACGTCGAAATTAGAAGATCTGGCTGCTCGAGTTGATTACATAGGTAAGCCAAAAACATAATCGAATGGAAACATGTTTATTTTTTTAGTTAAATAAGAAGCATATATTTGAAATCGTTTTTTATTTGGCTATAAAAAAAATTATAACCGAGTTATTAAAATGAGCATAAAAATTACATGTATAGTTAAAAGTTAAAGTTAAATATTATCTTTACAGTATCTTTCTTAGAAATATCTTTATTATCGTTTTATTTGGATTTAACATCACTTTAAAACCTGCTTCTATAAATCATCAGTGGAATTATCACCACAGATAAACTCGGTATTTTCGCACAATGCCTGTTAATCAAATGATGTGGAACAATGAACCGAGAATAAAATCATGAAATAAACCAACAGTGTGTCTGGTATATTTTTAATGTATAATCTGTATTTTTAATTTAAGAAGGTTTCTAAATTTAATAATTTACTTAACATTTTATATTATTATACTGGTAGTAATTACAAAAAATTCCTAACCAAAGATTATTTAAACAAAAAGATAATTATAGGTTAAGGCTGCCTGTCACGATCATATTTGTAAAAATATTTATACGCGATGAAGTGTTATTATAAATAACATATTTAATATACATTTACACTTTTATCTCTGCATTGTTTGGATGTTAGTCCTGATAGAAGAAGATCCGAATAGAAAGCGACCGTCACCCATCTGTTTGCCAAATAATAACTGTTCTATATCAAATCCCCGTATTTAAACAAGATTTTGCCATAGTGTTACCTAAAAAAATATGATCACCGCCACAATAAATTAAAAAGAAAACAATACATTTTAAAATTTTTGAGTCACCCTGTATAATGCCAATTTTTTTATTGTACAATGACACTAGTCATGTAACTATTTTTTCCGTAATATTATGAATAAAGCATTAAAAAAATTAAACATTAAAAAATATTATGAATTTTAAAAATAAGTATTATTTAAAAATAGGGGTTGCCATTATATACAGGTTGTGTCAAAAATTTTGAGGATGCTTTTTAAATTAAATATAGCCCGGACCATAGTGTTTTAGGACACCCATTGGCGGTACCTTTGTTTAAATAATATATTTAAATTAAAACAGTTTTGATATACAGGGTGATTCAAAATCGATCACGAAACTTAAGGGGGTGATTCTACTTGACAAAATAAGGGTAGAGCTTAATATAATTTTTTTCAAAATGTCATTCGTTTTCGAGTTCCATATATGAATATTTACTGATTAGCCATTATAAGTAATTTTAAATTTGTAAATTAAATAGTTTAAAAGGCGTATTTTATTTTACACTGACAGATTTAGTATAGAAAAAAATTTAAAAATTTAGAAAAGTAAATTTGCCACCTAATTTTTAAGGGTGATTTAGGTCTAAACCGTTGGGTTTAGCGATGTAAATAAAGAGCACCTTTTTTAAAGGCCTGGCATCAGTCTTTCAGAAAACATGCCAAAAACTACTGTAGCTGTCAACACTAAAAATTATGACAAAAAACAATTTTCAATGTAGGTAAAGTGCCCTCTAGCGGCAAACAATCAATGTGAATTGTTACTAGAATGATGAAACGCCGACGATTTAGTCTTGGTTTTAAATATTAGTCAAATCGGTTTTTCTGTAAGCGAGAAATTCAAAAAACAAAAAATAAAAACTTGAACTTTGACGGCTTGCAACTCGAAAACGAATGACATTTTGAAAAAAAAATTATAGCTCTACCCTTATTTTGTCAAGTAGAATCACCTCCTTAAGTTTCGTGATCGATTTTGAATTACCCTGTATTAAAAAAGATGCCCTTAAACATTTTTTGTTGTATGAGTCGCTTTTATAGAAAAAAATCAAATAACTGCGGAATCTTCAAACAGTAAAAATTGCTTTATTCTTCAAAGGACTAAATTCAGGTCAAGCAACTTTTTCTTTCTTGAAATCTGAACAATGAGTCATATTCTAATAACATAAATAAATAGAGTCATATACACGCAAACACACACCAATTTACGAGGGGTCATTAAACATTACCGAGAATTTTTTCTCAAAAATCACGCGTCTTAGCTACAATCCTTAAGTTCTTAATAACCAAGGAGAAGATTACCATGTTAAATAATACAGGCTTTGAACTTCCCAAAATCGAAAAGGCAAAGATTGTGCCTTTAGCAGGCAAGGCATGATTTTAAAAACATGCATCCTCTTATTATCCTGGATTTATTACTTTACCTAAAACTTAAAATTTATTTACATTATAACTTTTCATTTTGACAGATATCGTAAAGCTGGGGCGCCATTTTATAGACAATCAAAAGCTTAAAAAATAAGGTACTTTTTATTAAAGTCGATAAACCTCACCGTTTAGGCACCAATAGACATCAAAGTTTTCATCAATTTTAATCAAATTACCTACATACATACAGGGTGTCCAGAACTCAACAGACAAACTTTACGGAGCGATTCTACAACAGAAAATAAGAAAAAACTTCATATAAACATATGTCCTAAACGTCTTAGTTTTTGAACTACGGTGTGTTAAATATTTAAAAAAACTATTTTTTTAAATTTCTAACACCCCGTAGTTCAAAAACTAAGACATTTAGGACATATGTTCATATATAATGTTTTTTCTTATTTTTTGTTGTAGAATCGTTTGGTTAAGTTTGTCGGTTGAGTTACTGGACACCCTGTATGTATGTAGGTAATTTGATTGAAATTGATGTAAACTTTGATGTCTATTGGTGCCTAAACGGCGAGGTTTATCGACTTTAATAAAGAGTACTTAATTTTTAAGTTTTTGATTGTCTATAAAATGGCGCCCCCAGCTTTACGATATCTGTCAAAATAAAAAACTTATGATATAAATAAATTTTAAGTTTTAGGTAAAGTACCCTCTGGCGGTATTTAAAAAAGTACTTTTGTCTTAAAAATTTTAGAATCTGCAAAGCTCGATTTGTGTGCCAAATATCAACTGGATTGGTTAAAAATATATAAATACAATATGGCGAAAACACCAAAATAAAAATTGAACTTTGACGGCTTGTAACTCGAAAACGAATGACATTTTGGAAAAAAAATCATATGAAGCTCTACCCGCATTTTGTCAAGTAGAATCACCCCCTTAAGTTTCGTGATCGATTTATGAATCACCCTGTATATAATAAGAATGATCTTTTTCTTAGGCACTCAATCGATGACGAGCATCCTCCACAACCTCCCGGAACGAATACGCCTGGAACTCCGCCTAAATGATCTTCTGGATTACTTAACTCGAATGGATACCAACTACCGCAGGATGCAAAATTACGGCACACATCAGAAAGACTACGAAAAACTGACGTTGCAGGATTTTGCTCAGAGCGTCATATCGCACGACTCGAGTTCGGTACTCAATCTGGTCGAAAGGATTCATGCGTTCGTAGTACCAACCGGGAGAGGTATCAAGTAACACCGGTTTGTTTGAGCTTATCGCGCAAGGTATGGAGGTAAGTTATAAGAAGGTCAAATTTAAATTGGTAAGAGGTAAGTAGAATTACATTACAAGAAGGAAAAGTGCTACTTTTCTCTCTCGCGTATTAGTTATGTCCGACGCAGAAGGAATTCCATGATTTTTTTCTACTACTTTTTTACGCATTATAACTCCTACAGAGTTACTTATAATTTTGACTTTAGTTACACAAAATTAGATAAAATCAGCGCCAACATCTCTTTTGACTCTCACTGCAATACATTATCAAAATTTGACGATATTCACACAGATATTTTTATACGGGGTGATATAAAAATCGATCACGAAACTTATGGGGGTTGATTCTACTTGACAAAATAAGGGGTAGAGCTTCATATCATTTTTTTCAAAATGTCATTCGTTTTCGAGCCGTCGAAGTTGCAATTTTTATTTTGGTTTTTCGCTCATATTGCATTTAGTTTTTAGCCAATCCAGTTGATTTTGGCACACAAATCGAGCTTAGCAGATTCTTTTCAAAAATTTTAAGACAAAACTACTTTTTTAAATACCGCCAGAGACACTTTACCTTAAACTTAAAATTTATTTACATGTCATCTTAACTTTTATATTTTGAACAGATATCAGCTAAAGCTGGGGGCGCCATTTTATAGACAATCAAAAACTTCAAAATAAGGTACTCTGTATTAAAGTCGATAAACCTCACCGTTTAGGCACCAAAAAAAAATTTTTTTAAATATTTAACACACGTAGTTCAAAAACTAAGACGTTTAGGACATATGTTTATATGAAGTTTTTTTCTTATTTTTGTTGTAGAATCGCCCCGTAAAGTTTGTTGGTTGAGTTACTGGACACCCTGTATGTATTTAGGTAATTTGATTGAAATTGATGAAAACTTTGATGTCTTAATAATAAAAGATACCTTATTTTTAAGTGTATGATGTAAATAAATTTTAAGTTTTAGGTAAAGTGCCTTCTGGCGGTATTTAAAAAAGGTACATTTGTCCTAAAATTTGAGAATCTGCAAAGCTCGATTTGTGTGCCAAATATCAACTGGATTTGGTTAAAAAATAAATGCAATATGGCGAAAAAACCAAAATAAAAATTGAACTTTGAAGGCTGGTAACTTGAAAACGAATGACATTTGGAAAAAAATTATATGAAGCTCTACCCTTATTTTGTCAAGTAGAATCACTCCCTTAAGTTTCGTGATCAATTTTGAATCACCCTGTATATCTGGTGTGACTATTTTTGTTTAAGTGCAAATTTGAACTTTGAACACGACATAATTCCAAAAGAAACACTATTTCTGTAAATTTATTTTTAAGAAATGTGGCATTATTCTAAAAGTACAGAGTGTCCCATTTTGGTTGCAATTTCGTGTTATCTTAGCTACTGGCGAGCAGTGGTGCAGGGGCTAACGTGTCAGCCTCTCACCGCAGCGATCCGGGTTCGAATCTCGGAGTCGGATTTTCCAAGGAAAAAAACTGTAGTTCCGTATACTAAATAAGAAAGAAAAATACAGTTTTCTGAAAAGGTAGTAGAAAAAAGCATGGAATAACATAACCACGCGGAAGTTCCTTGTGAAACATTTTAATAATAAATAATTAAGGCTGTTTTTAGTTTTATTATTTATTATAATTTGCTGTTAATTTTTCATCATCCAATCAAGAGCCAAGTTTTTAAAAATTAAGAACAAAATTATTATTAAAAGGCTGGATAAACGAGGCCTCACTGTAAGTACTAGCGAACTTAACTTTATTTGTTTCAAAAGTGATAGCGGACATAACCGTAATAAATATGTTGTAGCTTTAAAGGCCTTTGAATAAAGTTTAACAGATGTTTACCAAAATAAGTCTACTGGCCCTTCACATTTCTTTAAACAGATGGTATAGTTAGACCCATATTTATTTCATTCTGAAAGCGATGCCACCAAGTACACAATAAATGATAAAGCAAATAAACCCTTTTGTGAACAATGATTTATTGCAGCAAAAAATATTCAACCCGACGACTACGCCACGCGTTACAGGTTTTATGGCAGGCCAGAGACGAAATAAGAGGATGTTTTTAAGTACGTGATACGTGTTTTCGCAGTATTTTTATTTATTTATCTAAAAATATGCAATCAGGCTCTGTCAGAGGCTATGTGCTTTCGAAAAGGTTTGTTTACTTTATCATTTTTTGTGTACTTGGCGGCATCGCTTTCAGAATGAAATAAATATGTTCTTAACTATACTGACCCTTAACATTTATTTAAACAGATGGTAACAAATTTTAATAACCCAAATGGTTGGTTTTTCTAATTTTTTATAATGTGAAATAGGGATAAATGGCTATAAGGGAATATGAGAATGTTGACATACAAGCTGTAACTTTTTAGTTAACTATAACAAGGAGATATGTTATGCTTTTTTAGTATTAAAAGGAGAATCATGATTTTTTCTGTTGTATAAGCACTTTTCTTATCGTTATAAGAGCCACATTTTCCAGTATTGTGCTGTACAAAAAGCCGAAAGTATGTAAGCAGATTTTGAAACAAATAAAGGTCTAGTTCTATAGTAATAAGTTATTGTGTAACCAAGAAAGAACAACATGTGCAAAATAATTTTACCCTTCTAATAATAATATAAACTATACAAAACAAATATCTAATGAGAAAAAGTAAGTAAAAATAAGTTATTTATGTTAAGCAGCTAGTCACATTAGAAAATTTATTTACAATAACACTAGTAATTAATAAATATATAAAAAAAATGAAAGTCCATACCCAAGCATCAGACAAATGTATTTCTATATAGTTTTCGACGCTGAATCTGAATCCGAGCTCAGAAATGGCCCTCCACGTCTGGAATTGACCCCATGGGCCTCTATAGGCCCTGAAATACGGTTTCCGGGATAACGCGGGGTCGAGGGTGCATTCTACAGCCAGAGCCGGATTTGTGCTCGACTAGGTCTAAGGCTAACCAAATCTCCCTATTTGGGTCTGGAAATTACTCCTTAGGGGCCGGAAAATCGTGTTTTAAATGTAGCGATCAGCCATAACCGCCAAATTACCCTGATTTAATACGGGGGATTATAAATAAACTAATCCGAAATTTGCAAAAGCTCTCAAACACTGACTACGTTTTAACATGAGCTTGATTAAGGCGGCCCTTGTATAATTGTTTTAATTTAAAAAGTAAATAAATTCATGCGCTGTTGCCAAATTTACGTTTAAACAAAATGTTTAACTGTTTTTTTACCGAATTATGAATTTGCTGTCCCAGTAGAGTACGAGGTTTTCATTTATATTTTGCCCCCACTTTTAACTATAAGCAAGAAGGATAGAAAGAAACGTCCTGTATAAAAGTTTCATACTTTTTATCTATTATATTTTGAGCATAAAAAAATTAACAAATGAACATCAAAAATTCAAGAAAAATAAAGGTTAAACTTTTGTTTTAATGGAACACCCTGTATATTATGTAACCATTAAAAAGGTCTTTTAAAAAGCTTTACAAATATACCACATTTAATATACTTATCTATCTTTAATAGTTTTCGAAATATGACAACTTAAATCTACAAAATAGTTGATATAATTTCCATTATACCTACCTACGGCACTAAGGTAAGACTGTAGATGTAATGGACATTATACCCAGATTTAAATGGCCATATTTCCAAAACTATTGTTTCAGAATCACCTCGTATAAAAACACGTACCTTTTTTTTATACTTTTATTAATAATAAAACGTATCTATGGTTACAACAACGATAAAATCTTTACTTGTCAATGTCTCGAAGTTTACAACACAAAAGTCGAATCTATACTAACTGCTCCAAGCTTTTCCATTGCCCTTTTATAGTATGGTGGAAGAGTGAAGAATGATCTAGAATTTTGGATAAATATCGAGAAAATTCCATAGTACAAGATGGATAAAAGTTCTCAATGGATAATTCGGAAACCTTCGAAAGTGATGAAAGAACATGGAAAAATTAAAGTTAATTATTTAAATAAATTAACAAACTAAATTAAATGATCCTAACTCTCTAAAATTCTCTAACCTAAACACATTTTTGAAAGTCTGTAACACTATAGAAGATAAATGTATCAAATGTAATATTTTTATAAAGTTTTTTTAAAGCCTTTTTAATAGTGACATAATATACAGGATGTCCCATTAAAAAACGTTTACCTTTTCATGTGATGTTTTTTTCCATCCTTCTTGGTTAAAGGTAAAAGTGGGTGGCAAAATATAAAAGAAAACCCAGTAGATCCTAAAAAAGTCGACTGCTTCATAATTAAAAAAAAAAAAAACAAAATATAACCTTTATAAGAATGTACCTATATAAAATAAATACCAATTTATTTTTAACAAGACCATTAAAACGTGCTAAAATGATGAAAAGTGCAATGTTAGATATCAATATCAATCTTACAAACACTCGAAATATTTTTATCCGAACTATTGTATGTTTAGAGGTAATAACTGCATTGTTATAAGGGGATTTTTGAAGCAATGCAAAACAAAATACTGCTGATATATGATTTTATTCACTAGATGTAGACTGTTTGTTTCTATGCATGTTGGAGTACTACTCATAGAAATAAATATTTTAAATACTGTCTATTTGCTTTATTTTGATTGCAAACATTTCAATCAAAAACATTTTTTAACGCGCTTTTATTAGCTTGGGTTGTATGTATGTATGTAACGGAATCTTTAAGCTTAATTTTCACCAACTTTCAGCGATTCGATTTCTTTGAAACTTTGCAAACGTATCAAGGACCCATGACAATGCAATAATCTGCAAACAGTATCCCGTTATCCTGATTAGGATCGCCAGGATAAATAAATTCCTTTATAGATTTTCTGTAGGAGAGTAACAGAGAAAGAGCTAGTGCGCGATCTGCGCACGCGTGCAGTTTCGGACGTTCTCTCAGCATAAGGCTGACAGAAACTTGTTCGGAGTAGTTGCGTTCTGAAACCCCATGCAACAGTGAAGCTTTAAATGAAATGATTAGATTACGAAATAGTTCGTGAAACATTTCAAAATCACATGTACGCAGAAAACTAATTGATATATCGAACTAAAAATGAAAAATAAATAATAGTTTAAAAAAAACTAAAAAACACGCTTTTATATGCAACCGAACTAAAAATTAAATAAATAATAGTTTAAAAACTAAAAACACGCTTTTATATGCAACCGAACTAAAAATTAGAAAATAATTTTTCATTACAAGAGTTTGTCACTTCAGAATAAAAGCGTGGGGTGCATTTTACTATTTTTTCATAACTTTTCCCTCATAGATATTTGCAAATAGAATAATTATAACATTTAATATATTAAGCACCCCACGCTTTTATTCTGAAGTGACAAACTCTTTGTAATGAAAAATTATTTTCTAATTTTTAGTTCGGTAGCATATAAAAGCGTGTTTTTTAGTTTTTTAAACTATTATTTATTTTTCATTTTTAGTTCGATATATTTTTATTATGGAATCCTTGAAGTAATGGTGCAACTAACCCTATATTTTTATTGTTCATAAAAATTGAACACCAATGGTGCAACTAACCAAATTGTGTAAAAACTAAAAAATTTCTTCTTCATTTAATAGCAAAGTTTGAAATGTTGCCAACAGATGGCATCCTAGGTGTTGTTTTTATAATATAATGGAATTTTTTTCCTGGCGAAGATAACGGGATACTGTTTTTAAATTATTGCATCTTCATCGGTCCTTGACACGTGTGCAAAGTTTCAAAGAAATCGAATAGCTGGAAGTTGGTTAAAATTAGGCTCAAAGATTCCGTTACATAGATAGATAGATAGATAGATAGTTACAACCCAAGTTAATAAAAGCGTGTTAAAAATAATTTTTCATTACAAAGAGTTTGTATTACAGTAATAAAAGGTCAAACAATGAATTATAATTATATACCTCAAAATAGAATTATAATAAAATTTAAGATATTAACAGAATAATTTACTTCAGAGTAAAAAGCGTGGGGTGCATTTTACTATTTTTTCATAACTTTTCCCTCATAGATATTTACAAATGAAATAATTATAACATTTAATATATTTACAATTTTTGAAGACCAAAAAACTTTGATCAACTTTTTGACCAAGGTAAATTGCATTAGATCATTTTGTTTTGTCCTAAGGAATTTGTTGTATAATTTTGTACACACCTTTTAGAAACACCCTGTATATATTTTTTAAATTTAAACAATTATCCTTTTCGCCACCTATCTTAAAACCCGCTGTAGATTTAAGCGCCCAAGATCACGCAACAAAAAAAACCGCACTGTTAAGAAAGAAAAAAGAAGAACGAATCAACGAGTTCATAGTGATGTTAAAATTGGTTAGGTAAATCCTTTTGTAGTCAAGCTTATGCCGTCACCCAGTCTCCGCAAACAAAACAATTTTTAGATCTTTAACAATAAAATTGACCTGCCATACCACCATATTATACCACCGCGCACACAAACATATATTTCCTCATTTAATTTTTTCTCCCTCTCATTCTTTCTCTTTCAACGCGTCGATTCAGAAATCAGAGAGCAGACAATATTCTAAACAGTCCGTTCAGTGTGTTACCTTAGTGAAAACGTTAATTATTTCGTTAAGTCAGCTGTCATTCGAGTCGTGATTGTTTTCGCCGAATTGTCATTTTTCGTGTCACAGCCAACTACACTTGGAGGATAACGATATTCTTTTGTTTTAAGGATATTTCATCTTTTTAGCGTGTAAAACTTGAAATTTATAAGATGTGTGTGTAAAACAGAAACCAAACGTTAATTGTGTGTAAGTTTTTAACCTTAGGTGACCTCTCTGTACCAAAACAAAGACGATAAAATGAAATATATCTAATTAAAATTTTTGCTGCGTAGCGAAAAATGTCGGTTATACAAATATCATCATCATTTTAAATAATTTCTTTGTTATTGAATTTTTTTAACGTTTATTATACCGTTTTTCTTTGTTTAAGCCAATAATTAACAAATGCTACTGTTTGTGTTTCAGGTTTTGTAGAAAGTCTTTAATCGACCCGTATGATATAATTCCAGTTATTATCTAAGTGTGTAATATCGCGATTATTCAATTTTTTTATTAAGAAACGTTTAACCTAATTATAATTTATTTTAATATGACGTGCATATGTTAATGATCGATATCCGGCTCGAAGGACCAATTTTATTTCATAGTTAATATGTAGAATTGTTCAATCCCATTTGTTTTATTATTACAACCTATAAATTTCTTGATTGAATAAGTGCATTATTATTAGTGGTAATTTATTTTTGTCTACTTTATTATTGGTTATAAACTTGTAACGTCAAAGGTAATCTATAAAATCTAATAATATTTATAATTATAATACTTTTATTGCCAACCAAGTGATTTTAATATCAGAAAGCAACGTCACAATCTAAGTTAAACTATACTGACCTAAAACAAATTAATAAACATGGTCATTTGAGGCTACGTTTACAATGTTTTTATGGTGGCTTTATTTGTTTTGGTGGGTTGGGAGGGTTGTTAGTCGACATTGTAAACCATGACTATTAGATTTAGACGGGTTTGGATTAAATAAAGTGGTCACGAGGGTATAGATGGGTTCATATTTAATTCATTCTGAAAGCGATGCCGCCAAGTACACAAAAAATGATAAAGTAAACAAACCTTTTCGAATGCACATAGCCTCTGACATATTTTTAGATAAATAATAAAAAATACATTGCTAAAACACGTATCACCTACTTACAAAACATTCTCTTATTTCGCCTCTGTCCTACTATAAAACCGGTGGCACGTGGCATGGTACTAGAAACTCGTCGGGTTAAATATTTTTTGCTGCAATAAATCATTGTTTACAAAAGGGTTTCTTTACTTTATCATTTTTTGTGTACTTGGCGGCATCGCTTTCAGAATGAATTAAATGTGGACCCATCTTTATCTCAACGTGTTAATACATTTTTGTAAGTGAAGTTAAATAATGCAATACCACATTAATTTTAAATATATATCAGTTGCTGTGATGTCAGAACATATTTTTTTATTGACAAAATATTTAAAAATATAAGGTTTTTTTAACACGCTTTTATTAACTTGGGTTGTAACTATCTATCCATCTATGAATGTAACGGAATCTTTGAGCCTAATTTTAACCAACTTCCAGCTATTCGATTTCTTTGAAACTTTGCACACGTATTAAGGACCCATGACAATGCAATAATCTGCAAACAGTATCCCGTTATCCTGCTTTGGATCGCCAGGAAAAAAAAATCCATTATATTATTATTATAACCACTGCTTGATACCACCAAGTGTCATCTGTCACCTGTACGTCCCAGTGGTACCAACCACCGGCTATTTCAAGAGTTCGATCTGAATCGATTTTACTCAAATTTTATATTAGGTTATTTTCAGAAAGTAAATCTGAAAAACTTTGCTACTCTTGACAAAATGGCGAAAAAATTTTTTAGTGAATAAACTGGAGCATTTATTTTTAAAAAATTAATTGATATAACGAACTAAAAATGAAAAATAATTAATAGTTTAAAAACTAAAAAAACACGCTTTTATATGCAACCGAACTAAAAATTAGAAAATAATTTTTCATTAAAAAAACATTGTAACTTCATAGTAAAAAGCGTGGGGTGCATTTTACTATTTTTTCATAACTTTTCCATCATAGATATTGGCAAATATAATAATTATAACATTTAATATATTAAGCACCCCACGCTTTTTACTATGAAGTTACAATATTTTTTTAATGAAAAATTATTTTCTAATTTTTAGTTCGGTTGCATATAAAAGCGTGTTTTTTAGTTTTTTTAAACTATTAATTATTTGTAATGAGTTTGAAACATGAAAGTATTTTTGAGGTCAAATAAGATCTCACTCGTATAAATATGTGTCCTAAATTGCACCCCTTTGAGCTACAGCTATCCTAAGTTGAACAAAAATTGGGCTAGGTTAAAATGCGGCTACATTTTCGCATCGAATCTCAAGAAAATTTGCAAACTCTTTTTATTTTGGGCAGTGTATTTATTATTTATACTAAAAAGGGCATTATTACTCAATTTTAGGGTGGATCTAAGGGTGGTAATGACCAAAATTTTCTTTGCAAGCTACTTTCTTAAGCTACACCAGTCAGTCGGCAACAGAAAAATTCAAATATTTGGTTTCTTGAATTTTTGTGATAAGACAAACGGTTTTCGAGAAAACCGGCTTTGAAAAACAGAAGCAATTTCAGTTGTTTGTTGTGTTTGTCATTGTAGACATTTTATTTGTTTTTATTGGGAAGAGGGCCCAACTTACAATGGCTGTAGCTTCGAGAATGATCATTTTAGGACATACCTATATTTAAAGAAAAAAAAGTAAATTTTTAAGATATTACATTCATTTAAGGGAGAGTAAGCGATCCATTCCTTTCCTAAGCGATATCACTTAAAAATAAAAGATGGTGAATTAGGGGTACTCTGGTGTAGAGGCATGAATTTCAAGATTGCAAAAATACAGAAAAAAAGTAAAATTAAAAAATAAATAAAGTTCTAAAAATCAGCTGTGACTAAGTGGGGAATCTAAAAAATTGGCACGTGAATATGCCCTCGATTCCAGTCCTCCTAGCAATATTATAAAAAAACAAAAAATAGATTACTAATCTAGAGAAATGTCGCTATGTCCGCAACTACGAAAAAGTAGAAAAACCAATTTTTTACAAAATGGTGACTGTCTAAAAACCATTTTTGTACCACGTTTTTTGACTCTTTTGAGAATTTGGGGATGCGGCTAGTACCGGACGTAAATAAATCTATAAAGAACACTCTCAATTAATTTCAAGTAAATTGGTCAAGTAGAACTGGGGAAATCGTGGGCACTGTCTTGAAAAAGACAGTTTCGAGAAAAACGCTTTTATTGTTTCGCGTCAAGTTTTTCGCAGTCTAAGTAATGTTATTTTAGACTTGTATATAGTTATTTAATATGCCATTCCTGTTTCATACATCGGACTTTCTTCGACTTTAAAAAGATCTATTTTCAGCGTTTTTCTTCTCTAATCACAGAGCTTTGATACGGTGGATGCTTGTATCTCAGAGCGGTCAATCCGGGGTTGATCGATTAATTCTGGCAGAGCCAGTTTGGATGTCGCCTCAGCAAAATGCTTATAACTCCGAAAATAATTTGAATTTTAAAAATCCTTTTGTAAGCATATAAAGAATATTCTAAAATAGTTAAACTTAATTATATATATATATATATATATATATATATATATATATATATATATATATATTATTAAGTTTAACTATTTTAGAATATGCTTTATATGCTTACAAAAGGATTTTTAAAATTCAAATTATTTTCGGAGTTATAAGCATTTTGCTGAGGCGACATCCAAACTGGCTCGGCCAAAATTAATCGAACAACCCCGGATTGACCGCTCTGAGATACATATATGTTAGGATCATCTGAGATATATATATGTTAGGATCAAACACCGGTTTCGGCCAATGGTCGAAAAATACAGCCAAAACGCGTTCTGCCCCCCACCATATTGCCAATGTCCGAAATATCGCTTTCCGGCTATTTAATGTATACCAGAACGCGTTCTGGATCTTTTGAAATTGCCAGAATGCGTATTGACTTTTCGCAGTTAGCCTGAAAGCATTCTGGTTAGTTCTGGTTAGTTCTGGTTCTGGTTCTAGTTCTGGTTAGAACTAACCAAAACTAACCAGAACTAACCAGAACTAACCAACCTACATCGATTACGAATTACAAGTTGAGACACGTACAAAATCGCTTTCTGGACGGTTTGTTTGTATGCTCGACGCGTTCTGGCAATTTTAAAAGATCCAAAACGCATTCTGGTCTATAATAAACGGCCGGAAAGCGATTTTTCGGACTTTGGTAATAGGTTAGTGACCAGAATGCGTTTTGGCCGTATTTTTCGACCATTGGCCGAAATCGGTGTTTGATCCTAACATATATATATATATATATATATATATATATATATATATATATATATATATATATATATATATATATATATATATATATATATATATATATATATACAGGGTGTTATGGAAATACTTTAATATATTGAAATGGGTGACTCCTGGGACAGTGTAGAGACACACTGAGTACTTTTTTGTTTAATTCAAACTTTTTTACAATTTGTAAAAATACCTTCTTTTCACCTATCTGCTACGTCCCTGGTTACGTAAATACTATAAACACAGACAGTAGACCTATTTGTTTGCGATGTTGCCAAACGTCCTATTTTATACCCAATAAACGATATAAATACATAATAGAATAAAAAGGTAAAATGTTATTATATTCTATTTTTTTATAAATTTACTTTAAAAAATTATTAAAAGCCTTATATCAAAATAAATTGTAACAAAAAAATATTTAAATAAAGGTCGATTTACCTTCAATACGGAATATGTTCTAAATTTTGATTCCAAACATGCATTTATTTTCCGCTGCATACTGTTTCTCACACGCGCAAAAATGTTTTCATTGTTCCTTATTTGCTGAGCCGCTAGTTCCACACGATTTCGCAACTGTTCTAAACTGTTAATGGGTTCACTATAAACAAACTCTTTCATAGTTCCCCGGCTTGCCGAGCATTTTGCCTAGCTTCCCCATAACACAAAACCATGTCAGTCAACTCGATTGAATTTCGTTGCATTTTACGTAAATTAAAACAAAATGCAAAACTTAATAAACGCACAATTTGGTAAATTCTTCGCAATATTATTTAAAACGCAAACCAGGGCAAGCGAATTTCGTCTTTCTGTAACCTTGCATAGCATAAGGAAGCCTTCTTATTGGTCAGTTAAATCATGCCGGCTTCCTTGACAACAACAACGCGAATTTGCGATGTTCAGCTGTACAATTGTACTACATCTAGTACATTTAGTATATTTAGTTTTTTTATGTTTATGGCAGTCCATGTTAGTAGCACAAAAGCTAAGTACTAAGTACCGTGGGTGCCAGATTTTTAGATGTTAAACCCATTTAACGACTGAATAATGTTATCCAGAGGGCACCACCATTTTATCGTAGATTTCAAAGCACACAATAGAGGACAATAATATACCGGCATAAAAAAAGTTAACCAATTTTTATTATCTACTTATGAGCGGCGTAGGCGTTACATTAAATAATAACCTTAAATAACATTTAGAGCTACAACAGCTTTTAGAAGGCTAGGATTTTTTTCTTGGCTGGAAAGTACTTTTATTTTCACGAGTACACTCTTTACACTTTCACCATAAACTTCCCTTCTCTTCCGTACCAATGAGATGTACAGTAATATAGCAACACAAAGTAATTGTTTCATGCATTTTGTAACCGTACATCTGAAGAAGCCCCAAAATGTCCACTTCGGCTCCTTTATCCCTAAGGTATGTTAAATATGCCGTCTACTTTTTATACCCACGGTAATAAGTTCCTAGACATCAAGCTTTTATGAATTATCAAAAGAAAAAACAAACCCTGCATTTTGTAGTAAAAATTTTGATTAAAAAACCTAATTAAATTGAAAGCACCTAGTTTAACCAAAAGAATTCGCTGTAAGTATCATTTTATCGCCCATAACCAGAACAACATGAGACAAAGAAAACGGTTTAAAAAGAATTGAACTTACAAGTTTCAGTAAATTGATAAACCCAGTTACGTGCAAACTGCAAAAATGTTAGAATAAATTGCAATAAATTTCTTGCAAAAAACATCTAACCTGTAAAAACACCTGTGTTTGTGGCGCTGATCACGGATCTGAAAAATTTTTAGTCGGATACATTTGTTTCCGAGATATCCATCATTAAAGTTGGCATTTGAACTAACCTCATTTTCACTTTATTCCCCCTTCTTTTGGCATACAATTCTTGATTTTAAGTTAAAGTGGTACACAATATTTGATTTTCACCTTTTAAAACCTCATTCTTCTACGTATTTTACACTTTTTTTGAATTAAATTGCATAGCTTCGCTTTCAATCGTTTTTAATCGTAGCAGAATATGGTGGAGGCGGTGGAGCAGTGAATGCACGGTTGCAACGTTTTTAAAGGGACCCTTCCCAATTTATTTGATAAAAGGTGTAAAAACATAGAAACACGGGGTTTTAAAAGGTGAAAATCAAATATTGTGGGCCACTTTAGCTTTAAATCAAGAATTGTGTGCAAAAAGAGGGGTGAATAATGGTGAAAATAAGGTTAGTTTAAATGCCAACTTTGATGATGATTATCTCTGAAACCAAACATTTCCGACTAAAATTTCGTTCAGATTCGTGATCAGCGCCCCAAAAAACCCAACATACCAAATTTGGTTAAAATCGGAGTTGCGGACACTTTCTGTACAATTACCGTAGTTTTTTTGTACATTTGTCTCATAGGGAATAATCTTTTGTACTCTTTTCTCGTGTGAACCAAGATCGTTTGACTAGGTAAGGTTGCCTCGTAAGCCTTGCAACATGGCGGACCATACGTCACATATGTATTTTGCTCATTATTTAATGAAGTTTTTAACAGTGTAGTTTGTGTTTTTTGTCAATATTAAAGAAATACTTTTAAATACTGTTAATTCCAGTTGTTACCGTAACTTCTTTATTTCCTATTAATAAATTATTTAACAATGATTATTCTTTGTTTGCTATGTTGGCGCCAAGGAACCAGCAGTGCGGTACATATGTGACGTAATGAGGCAACCTTACCTAGTCAAACGATCTTGTGTAAACCACCTGTCGTCTGTCAACTCTTAATTTTGATGAAAGAAAAGCGAAATGTAACAAAAACTTTATTTAAAAACGCAGTAAAATTTGTTTTAATAGTGTTTTGCAATAAAAATACCGTTTTGTGTATTTTAATTCAATTCTTTGTGCGCATACGTGTCGCGTCGCAGTGTTTAAAAAGTTTGTAAAGTAATTAACCACCTAAAAAGTGTACTTGATTTGTGGAAAAAGTAATCTTTACATTCATTATACGCTCAAACAACCTAGTAGCGTAATAAAGGATAATTTGTGTAATCATGTAAGTTTTTCGTTTGATCGAATTGAAACAGCAAAACCCATAGATAAACTGGTAAAGAACAAAATAAATTTGGCAACTTTTCTCAAGCTTGTTGACTTAACCACGTGTTATAACTGCTTTCAGCTGTTTTTGACAGCGACAGAAGGTAAACATATGTATTTAAAGGGATTTAAAGAGCTGGTCAGTAGCGGGTTTGCTTTTTAATCGTAAAATTTTGGGGTTCATTATCACTGTTATTTATGGTGGTCCGCCATTTTTAATAATTTTTATTCAATTTATTTTTACACAAGGATTTTGGGGTTTAAATATATTAAAGTATTTCCATAACACCCTGTATATATATATATATATATATATATATATATATATATATATATATATATATATATATTTTTTTTTTTATTTCTACACCAGAATACCACCGTAACGCTTAACACGTGATCGAATCTGATTCAACGCAGAGTGTGAACATACCTTAAAGCTGCAATAATCTAAATCCAAATAGAATAAAGCTGCACTTGGACACTTGGTATTTGACCTCAACAAATTTACTTAAATTGATTTTAATAATCGCCTTGAGCGTCGAGTGTGACTGAGTAAGTTTGCAGAAAAAACTTGTTTTGCAGAATTATTACTAATAAAAAATTGTTCTCGCACTAATTATGTTATCCGTAACAAAGAATGTTGTTAGGTAAGAACATATTTGCACAGATACAATAAAACAATATGAAGTGCCAATGCAAATGTGGTAATAAATTCTTATGGGACATAATATGAGACGTGTTTTTAAAAAGATAGGACTAAACTTTGCGATATATGGAACTTTTATTATGGTTGGTGGTACAGGGGGCGCTAATTATATTTTAAGACAAATATTACAAAAATAACTTTTCTTGCGACCGTAAAAAATATGCAGTTTTTTGATCGTTAAAAATTTGAACGAAGATATAGTACTCTATTTTAATACACTACATAAAGTATTTAAAAAAACTGTTTACCAGTTTTTATTTTATTACCAATTTATGCTATGTAACAGTAAACGCGACATCAACTAAACCAAAAGATCAAGTTTTCATAAATTCCGCCATTACTTTTTTAGTTCATAAACTTAAAATTTGTCAGTTTGCGGGTATATTTAATAAAAATAATCAAAGACTAATAATAATATTCAAAGACACTAAATCTTTGACGTATTGGGCGAAAGATATTTTTAGACAGTCAAATAAAAAAATAAAAAATAATAAACACTCCTTAAAAAAATTTAACTGACTTAAAAAAATAAATTAAACTCACTAAAAATAAAAAATAATTAAAAAAAAAGAAGAAAAGTAACAAATGGTATGAAAGTATATCGTATAAGTATAAAGTAATCCTCCTGTCAGCATATAAGGCAATATAAAAAAATAAAAATATATACAGGGTGATTCAAAAATCGATCATGAAACTTAAGGAGGTGATTCTACTTGACAAAATAAGGGTAGAACTTCATATAATTTTTTTCAAAATGTCATTCGTTTTCGAGTTACAAGCCGTCAAAATTCAATTTGTATTTTGTTTTTTTCACCCTATTGCATTTATTTTTTAACCCAATCCAGTTGATATTTGGCACACAAATCGAGCTTTGCAGATTCTTAAATTTTAAGACAAAGTACTTTTTTAAATACCGCCAAAGGGCACTTTACCTAAAACTTAAAATTTATTTACATCATAACTTTTTATTTTGACAGATATCGTAAAGCTGAGGGCGCCATTTTATAGACAATCCAAAACTTAAAAAATAAGGTACTCTTTATTAAAATCGATAAACCTCACCGTTTAGGCACCAATAGACTTCAAAGTTTCCATCAATTTCAATTATTTTCTTTTATCACCCGACATTTTTTTTTTATTTATTACTTTTAACTTTTTAGTGAGATTCTTTTGTTTTCTTGATGTGAGTTTAATTTTTCTTAAAAAGTGTTTATTTAACCTCCTTCTTTTGAAGTAGGGTAAAACACTACCAGTGACCAGTACCTCTTTCGGAGACTACATTAAAGCACAGGGACGTGTAATTAGTTTGGGGGTCATGGTTAGTTCTGGGTCTGTTAAATCTTTTTTTTAATTTATTAATAAAACGAATAAAAACAAGATTTGACTTACCAGAACTAGCCATGACCCCTCCCAAATGCCAATCAATGCAAATTACACGTCCCTGTGCTTTATACTGTAGTCTTCCTTTTAGGTCGGTAACAAGGATACATTTTTACCCCAAGGTTGTCGATTCTGAATGCACCCCTGATGTTTGAGCATATACCAGTCTAGGAGGCAGCTTTGCCTTTGCCGCACGAACAACGTACAGCAGAGAGAAAACAATAGGTCTAGTACCTTTCTCTTTGCGATCCTAACTTGTTTTTTTTTACGAGACTACCGCGGAAGTACACTCTATTAAATAAAAAAGATTTTTTAATCGCATAACATACACAAAAATATATATATACAGGCTAATTCTTTTTAAAGTTGGTTAAAAAGAATAAGGCAACCAAACTACACCAAATCTGGTTCAAATATTAGTTTGTTAAGGTTTTGGGTTTGTAGCTAATTCAGTCATTGTCATGATGAGCACGTTGGCGTTGGGGAGTCATTGACATGTGTTGAATAAAAAAATGAAATGATGATGAAAAATGATACGTCGTTTTGAAGTACTAAATATTTAAAGTAAATACTTCTTATGTTAATTGTAAATTAAGAACCAAGAAGATATTCATTATTTTTACCCTTAAATTAAATATCCATTATACTAATATACCTTAAAATAAAATTAGCTAATATACTGGTTTAAAACCTTTATTAATTCCATGATAAGCTAACGGAACACTTCAATGATTATTTAATGATAATGTTGTCATTAAGTTTTGTTTTTCGTCTGTCAAAAATGGAAAATAAATTATGCTATGTACACCGAATTGGTATGGTCAGTACCTAGAATAAATTTTCACTCATTAGCAAATCGGCAGTTAGAGTAGCATGAAAGCAGATTTCATTTTATATTGGAAAATAATTATTAAACTGTTGTGTATTTGTGGGTGCAAGAGTGGTTAGCAATAAATTTATCGAGATTTAAATTCAATAAAATAAACAAGTAGAAGAAGAAAATGATATAAAAACTTTGAAATATAAAGATTTTTTTACAAAAATCTTCTTTCAACTCAAACTCGGTAAGTACAATAGTTAAAATTTTACAGTTTCATGAAAATAACTAATAAATTAATATTGCTTTTTATTCAATTAGTACAGATTTTTTAAAATCATTTTAATAAATATTTTTTGTATTTTGTATCAAATATCGTCTTATTTTTTAAAGATTTCAATGAAATTATCTAACAAGCACATAAAGTGATACTTTTTACAAATGGGAATAACCCATGGGTTAAAGACACTTTATGCAGAACAATATGGTATATACTATAATTTTTCTACGAGCCTACAAATTTTACAATTTGAATTTCTGAGTGAATTTGCGAAAAATTCTATAAAATTTATTCGCAAACAGTCAAATTTTAAAATTAGTGATAAATAAGCTAGTAAAAGTAATGTGGAACCTATGGTAACTTGATCCTTTGGTTTAGTTGACGAAGCGTTTAGTGTTATAGTAGGAACAATTTTAAAATGTAAATTCGGTACTCTTTGATAAGAAAAAATCACAAAAAAGTTTAAAGCAAATAAATCGGCATGATTGTCTTTGCGACGCGCCTTTGCTAACTTTCTTTCATGATATGCCGCTTGATGCATGTGGCTATCGCACTATGGGATAGAAATTAATTTTTTTGGCCAAAATTCTGAAACTTACCAATCTAACTTAAAATTTACTTGGAAAATTTAAAAAAATAATAAAATGCATCATAACAGATGGTTTTTGGGAACCTAAAACTTATTATATTATTATATTATTATGAATTTACATCCCCTTTAATAGCTTATTTTTTATTGTACAATATTAACTAAAATATCAGCTTGTTTGGTTAATTCGGTAGTTTTCTAACCAGTAATCGGATGATTATTATCTCATAGGATATACAGGGTACGACAATAGGTATGATTTTTTAAAATGGAATACCGTGTATATTATATCACCACCAAAAAATACTAAATATGACCATAAGAAGCGTAATAAAGTTATATCTCCCCAACTTTTTTATTTTTTAACGTATAAAATAAATAAAAAACACTGTTTTGTTGGGTAGATTCTGTAAAATCCATATCTTTCATTACAATGCTTTTTTCTTAGATATACAGTGTAGGACAAAAATAATAAATTTTTAAATGGACAACCTTGTAAATTATAAAAAAACTTGTTTCTGTCCTTACACTCAGAAGAAGCAAAAAGGAGCAAGGCAGTTGTTAGAACAACAACTGAAAAATAAAATGGTAAAAAATCTTTGACAAAAGTAGCGTGCCTTCGCGACACTTTGTACGAAAACACAACAATATCTCTCATTATTTTAATTTTTTACTTTTTTAGTAAACTAGGTTAATAATCAACTTAGTAAATTACATTTTGTATATTTATGTTTACATGGGTAAGAATAATATAAATTATTGAATTTTTCGACAAAGCCAGAACAGTTTTCATTTAATACTTAATAATTTTTAGTTTGTAGGATTTTCATTTATTCTTAAAATACATTTTTAAGTTTCTTATTACCCTAATAGAAGTCGTCAAATCCTTTTATAATTTTGTGTACATGTAGTTTAGAGTATCTACTTTGAAATACACAGCATGAGCCATTAAAATTTCAGAGTTGCTTTTTGGCCAAAATAATGGATTTCTATCCCATAGTGTATCGGCGCGTCGCTGTAGAGGATAGCGGCGCCTTTGTATAAAATAGTCCGTTTGCAGGCGGCCTTTTTTATGATTTTTTGTATTATTTTCAAAGAGTACCGAATTTGCGCTGTTAAAATGTTGTCACTATACATTGCATAAGTTCATATTAAAGGTCTGGCCACACATAACCGCAACAAGGCCGCACCGAGCCCGGAAATTCAAAATCACTTTTCATGCCCTCAAAAATATAAAACGCATTTTTGTTAAGCTGAGTCTATTGTCTTATGTATGTATATTCCCTTGTTAAAATAAAACAGATTTTCCTACTTATGTCTGTTCCTTTTATCCCAACTTTGGGTATAGTATAGGTAAAACTGTGTTAGTTTATTTGTGAAGGTTTATTTTACGCTCAGGTGTAATTGAAAGCGTAGTATAACAGACTCATATTACTGCAATTTTATTAAATACAAAACCTTTAGCACCGCATCCCCTACATTTCACCAGTGAGATGCACGTGCTTGTTGCGGATATGTGTGGCCAGAGCTTAATATGTGTGAAAAAGCGTTGAACTGTAAAAAAAACTGTACTTTTTAACACGTTATGTGGTGTACTGGAATAGAGTTATTTTAATGATAACGAATAAAAAAACAGCATTTTTTAACGGTCGAAGAAAAAACAGCATTTTTTAACGGGCGAAGAAAAAATATCATATTTATTTCTGGTAAACCGTAATAAGAATATCCGCAAACAGAAAAATTATTTAAGCTTATAATTTTTCATATTTTTTCTAGGGTAATCCATTAACAGCAATAACCCTAGAATGTTATAAAAAATAAATTAGTTAAGCCACAAAACATGATCCGACTAAAAACATTACTAGCTTATCTACTTCCCACCCTTTTTCTCCTTCCGTTCGCATATACGAGGGAGCCCGAAAAACTTCTGTTAGTTGATCGGTTACGCTACGAATTTCTTAAATTGGAAGAACAGCTCTGGAATTATGTCCAAGATTCCACGGAAAATGGAAATGCTGTGAGCGATAAACCTAGCGATGCCCCAGAGTTGGAACTTATAAGGAAATATGAAGAGTTTGGGGATATTATTAAAAGGTAGACATTAAAATAATTTAAATGATCAATTGGTGGAAAAGGAAGCAAAAAATTAAAAATGATATCTTAAATTTTTAACGTAGTTCGTGTGGATTAAATAAATTTCACGGGTACAATAGTATTCAAATCACGACCAGAGTTAATTTATACTATACCGGGTGATAACGGAATATCTATCCGGTATTTTATTTCACTTCAGTAAAAGAGTTTACCTTGTCAAATTATAGGATGTCATAGTGTGCCATAATATTCCAGTTTTGGATATAAGAGTTTTTGCCTATTACTTCCAGTTTCACCGGAAGTGATAAAACTCTTGATATTTTTAAATGAAACACCCTGTATACTTTTTAAATTTATATTCTACAAGTCATTCCTTAGCCCAATGAACTTAGACTTACACCTCGGAATCTCACGGAATAAGGTGAATATCTGTGCAAACCTTTATTTTCATACAAAAATACTCTCTTAAAATCCCCTATGATATCGTGTAAGTAACTCGAAATATGACAGGACAAATGTCAAAAAATTCAGTTTTTGCGAATATCTCGTTTCCTTTACTTTTAATTGCATTTATATTTATTATAAAGTTGTAGAACACAAAACTCTTTACAAATTTGATTGTAAGCATTTTTCTGTCATACCAACGAATCAGATAATAGAGGGCGCAGTGTGTAAAGCACTTTAGTGTATGTACATGCCTTAGCACGCAATCAATCGTGATATTTAGTAGAAGCTTAAGTAAAGAGATGACATATTAGACTAAAAATCACGATTGATTGCGTGCTAAGGTATGTACATACAGTAAAGTGCTTTACACTCTGCGCCCTCTATTATCGGATCCGTTGGTCTGACAAAAAATGCTTAGAATCATATTTGTAAAGAGATTTTGTGTTCTACAACTTTTATAATAAATATAAATGCAATTAAAAGTAAAGGAAACGAGATATTCGCAAAAACTGATTTTTTGACATTTGTCCTGTCATATTTCGAGTTCCTTACAGGATATCATAGGGGATTTTTAGGAGTATTTTTTGTACCAAAATAAAGGTATGTACAGATATTTAGCTTATTCCCGTGAGATTTCGGGATTGACCTCTTAATTTGACTAAGATGACTGGGGTATCCTGACAAAAACATTTAGTATTTTTAGAGACAACGAAGTCTAAAAAGGTCCGAATGACCTCACAATAACCAGATTTATGGATATTGTATCCTCGTCTGGACCTTTTCAAACGCAGTTTTCTCTAAAACTAAAAAGATAGGTAATGGGTTTATTATAGGTTTTATATCAGGATAAGCTCGAAAAATTTAAATCTTAAAATATATATAGGGTGTTTCATTCAAATTATCAGGCTTATCACCTTTAGAAGCTCAAATTTTACTGCACTTCCGGTTAAACAGGAAGTAGTATTATAATGACCTCTAAAGGTAAAGCATTTTAAAAGAACTATTTTAGGCATTTTAAATGTTTGCGATTTTTATTTGTTTTCCCATAAAACTGCATATTGTGCTGTCGTTTGGACATTTTCAAACGCTAATATCTCTAAAACCAAAAGGTTTAGGTTATGGATATATTTAAAGTTTTATACTAGGAAAGACTTGTAAAATTTAATGTATATGCATAATAATAATATACAGGGTGTTCTATTTAAAAAATCAAAGTTTATATCAATTCCGGTTAAACCGGATTTATATTTAAATTGGGCATCCGGCTATACAATATAACGTCCTAAATTTGAAAACTATATATGGTTGCACTAAAGGATATAAATTTCTGGATATTTATTTCGTTGTCACCCGGTATACTGGAGAGGGTTATGACCTCTTCATATAAATGAACTCTAATAAATCATTTTGTAAAATTTGACTTACCCAGCAAGTTTTTTTTTAACATACCAATGACCAAACAAAAGTCGAAACTCACCTGAAAAGAAAAAAAAAGGTGTTAAAAGATCTTGATATCAAAAAATAATTTAAAATTAGTTGCTTTGCTCTAGCAATTCAAAAAAATACCAAATTCAGCCGATATTCACAGTGTTTTAAAATTAGGAACTGGAACCTTGTAACCCTCTGTTCGTAATTTACTGTTTTCGACTTTTTTTAAAACTCGAATTAGAATTATTCCTTTCCACCAAAAATCACATATTTCTTAGATTTTTCAAAAATTCTAAAAAAAATAAAAAATAAAAATAATTATTTTGAAAGCATTTCGACCACGATCTGACCTACGGCCTCGAAAGTCTAGACTCAGTGTGGAGTCTACAGTTGGCCTACGCCGATCTACGAGGAATATTCGCGCTCTACGAATCGTTTTGTCGATTCCAAAGGCAACAGACGGCTGCAGGACGAATACCGTCACCGAAACAGGCATGGATCGATTTGGCCGAATCGGTCCTGTACGATCCGAGAAATGGAGTGGAAGACGCAACGCAAAGAATACGCGAGATAATGGATAAGAACTTGTTTCTATCGGTTGCTAAGGTAAACATAACCTCCAAAAATAAAAAATGATAAAAAAGTAATAAAATATCATGTTAACACTCACATGACAAATTATGGTATAGCATGATTACTGTAGTGTCCGACCGAAGGTTTCGTTACAGCTAACATGGCATATTTGACCCAGCCAAAATGGCACATTCGGCTTTAGACAAAATGGCACATTCGACTAAAAAGGTTTGTCTCGAGTGCCGTATTTGGCACAAAGGTTCGTGCAAATACAGACGATTGACGTTCGGTTGGACACGGATTAGTAATTATAATAAAAACATGTTTTGTATTAAGATAGAACCATTAAAAAGAAATATATAAAACTATAATTTGTTTCCTAATGTTTTGATAATTACCGAATATGTTTATTAAAATATATCTCTACAGATAATCCATATTTTTTGCACAATTTACAAATGTAAGGTAAAATTATTTTGCACATGCGTATTGTACTAAAATTATTTTAAAAATACATTAAAATTGGAAGAATATGTTTTGTTACACTAATTTGTGTATTTTTTTTATATGTTTTTGCCTGTGTACTTAGGAAGTTGAAGGAGATATGATATGCAACACCAAGCAGAGCCCGCAACAAGTACTGTATAATCTCTATGATGCTATAGCTCTTACAGAGCTCAAAGGTTATACGATGGTACAGTTTTCATACATGTTACTTAAACTTTATGGAAAAGGTAAGTAAAGAACTTCATTTAAAAAATATATTTACTTGCCCAAACCAACAAAATTGTTTAAATTAGCACTTTTAAGAAAAAGGATTGGAAAAATCAATTGGCAATCGTGTTAGAGTAAAATTGCACATTTTAATGGAATTCCCTGTATATTTTAACTCCATTTATAAAATTCCTCAACGACCTTTAAAAAATAGCACAAATAATATATCGAATTTTTAATAGTTTCGGAAATATGGACTTTGTCAGGATTTTAATAACACAAGGCATTTTTTAATAAAACACCTTCTACATTGTATCATTAGAGACATTTTGCACCTCTTAAAATAACAGACGTTTTTTGGCCTCCTTATAGTTATCGTTATTAAACATAACGATTACGGCAGCAGTTTTAGACATAGATTTTGCAGCCTCTTTTAAGAAATATATCTTGCGTCTGCGCTTTCGACACATAACTTATTTTTGCTTCGTGGTTCACCAATTTTAAAAAGTTAACGAAAAATCAGTATTTACTTTTATTCTTTATAAGATATAAATCCATATTTAAATATATGCAAACACTTCTCTTGATTTCGCTTTTTAAAGTAGATGCAAACAATACAGTATAAGCAAAACACAAAAGTAAGGATAGGTTTGGTAGTAGAATAAAAGCAAGTGTGCCAGATTGTAACATCTAAATTAATTACTGATTTAGAATATCCGTAAAAGTGCAAGTCCGTTTTAATTTCTTAACACTATTTGATTTTTATTACTGCTATAGATTTTTCGCCAATTAGAGCCTATGTATAAATGATATTTTAATTATTACGGCATTAAAATTTTAACCTTTTAAATAATTGATATTAAAATTTCTACAATCCGGCAACCACGCAGTTTAACCATAACGATAACGATAACAATAAGCTCTTCGGTATTCATCCGTAATTAAAAGAGTCCGGTATGGTTAATAACGATAACGGATCATGTTTACGTTACTGCGCAGTCTCAGAATAACGTTAACCACAACGGAATTGCAAAAAAAGGGGTGCATAATGTCTCTATTACTAAAAAAATATTAAGCTTTAAGAAAATACAAACACCTCTATCTCTTATAGTTTTGAAAATATGGCATTCCAAATATTAAAAACAGTAGATATAATCTTCATTATATCTATGGTGCTTACAGCCAAAACTGTAGATAACCACGTATATTTAAAATAATTTTCAAAGTAGGATGGCCACATTTCCAAAACTATAAGAGATAGACATATTAAATGTTATTTTCTTAAAATCCCAAAATGTAACTTTTTAAAAGTAATTCAATATACAGGGTGTTTCATTAACAAATGCTATTTTATTATCAAACTCCTAAGAATGATCATATTATATCTGAAAATATTAAAAATTGGATATAACACCTGCAGTATTTTTCTAAAGCTCTTCGAGAGATCTTTTGAATGGTGATAAAATATACAGGGTGTTCCATTAAAAAAAATGGTATATTACGCTTTAACTAGAAAATACAATTGTCAATTTTGTATTTCGACCAATAGCAAAGTTACTACGAGACTTAATTTGGATAACCCTGTCTACTAAGATTTTTTGTAGGTAATTTTTCAAAAGAAGCACAGGAGAGTAGAGAAAGATATTACGAAAGAACGAACAATGCGGTGTTAACGGTGCGAAGTGCCATGCAAAATGTATCTAGACAGCTATGGAAATGCGACCCCAAAAACACATCAAAGGTAGGTAACTGGATAAACTGACAAATATTTTAAATTCAATAATTGTTTTTTATTTTTTGTTTTATTTTAGGAGATACATACGAAGAAATAACTAATCTCCTTCAAGGCTACATACAAAATGAAGTGGACTTAAACCCAGAAGGTACCTGTAGAGAGAACTGTGCAGAGTACACTTACACCAAGAGCCATGGCTGCTATCAAAATCTGTATTGTAGGCAACAGCGTAGTTGCAACGGCAAAGTCATCAACTGTCAGTTTTTCGATTCTGACATGTGGATATGCAATGCTGTAAGTTTAAGTAGCCTTCCTTAATACAGGATCGAGTTAATTTACTCGGCCGCATTTTAAATTGACCTTATGGGTTTATATGGAAATTCAAAATGCGTTAAAACCAACTAAAGAAGGACTTTCAACATCTTTTTTAACTTTTAGAGTCCTCTTAGTGGCAGAAGATACGAATACGTAGAATACAAAAACGGCAGGGTACTTGGTCGGAAGCAGGGATGCGCCAGGGGAACTACCAGAGTCGACAGCTGGTGGCGCTGGTTGTTCTGGCACTGTTCCTATTGTTTCTGTATCTGTGACGAGCAAGGACCAATGTCCGATAGATACGTCAATATGAGATCTGTCATATCCGATATGGAAAATAATAGGTAAGGAGCATATAACAAAGTGACGATTTAAAGCCTTTTTTATCTTTGGACAATCCACGAAGGCGACAAGCCTGAATACTAACGTACCGTGGGTGTCTTAAGCGAGGTTAGAGAAGTTTGTTGACACGGGACTTAGATACTTGAAGGTTTGGGGGGAAGGAAAGACCTCCGCGGGCAGTAGGTTCCACATTCTAGAAACTCTAGGGATAAAATGGCGCATACGTGCGGCACCACGAGTTTCTCTGTTGGAAACCGTGGGTGAAGGAATTATACTTCCTTATTGCTTATCCATATTTTTTTTTCTATACAGAGTTGTGACTGGTTTGCGTTTCGTCAAAAAGAATCGAATTATCCATTTGCAAATCCAAGAAGGCGAATTGTTACCTAGAGCGACTATCAACGCAAGCACTTTGAGTTGGAAACCTGTCGAAGATTACAAAATTACCGATAGAAAAGTTTTTAATGGACAAGATTACCACACTTTTAGCTGGGAGAAACGAGCCATTGATCTCGATGATCTAGAAGCTGATGAGGGACATGTTTTGACTGGTAAGTAAAGAAAGGAAATTTATTTTTATTTTTTTATCCTTGTAACATCTCACGAAGGCTTATGCCTAAATACCAGAGTACCGTAAGTGCCGGGATATTAGATATTTAACCTATTTTTTTTACCCTGTCAACGTTATCTAAACACCAAAACATGCAGTTTTTGCATTTCACAGCACCTTCCAGACAACACGGTAGTGCCGGCACGGACGTTATTTTTTTAAATAACTACTACCTGGGATTGGCAGAATACTACACAGTGGTTTGTCATTGCCAACTCTGAGGTGATTACAAATACCTATGTACGATTCCGAGATTCGAACCCGGGTCGCTGCGGTGAGAGTCTGGTACGTTAGCTCCTACACCACGATCGCCACAAAGACATAACATATTATTGCGCAAGTGTTAGGAACCATATTCTTTCTACGAGTCTTGGAAAAATAGCAACGCAAATTTATCCTCATTCAAATATTTCTCAAAGTCACATTTTTTGATTCCAAAGAAACATACAAATTCGTGATTTTTTTACATTATAAAAAATAAAGTGCAATTAATTTTAATTATTAACCAAGTGCTAATATCTAAGAAATATTATAAATTTCTACTTTTTTAATAATAAAAATCAGGGTTGGCAAAAAACCTGCTCTTTGTGGTAGTGGTTGGCTTTTTGTATTAGCTTTTGTGTTGTTCGGTCGTTTTTTGTGTTTTTGGGGGATTTTTGTGTTTTTCTGAATTTCAGTCAGACAGTCCTCGCCTCAAATTTTAATATCAATTCGGCAAATTAGCAAATTGGCAAAGACAAAAAAATGTCTTTTGGAATGATCTACTGATTCATCTACATTTCATTTCATACAAAATTACCTGCTGTAACGAATAAAAGACACTGAACTGTATTCTAAAATCATTGTTTGAAACTTCTGTATTAAACAGTATTCCAGCATATAGTAAGTGGTGGCAAACTGTCAAATCTAAATTTAATTATTTAATAAAAAAGATAATAAATTAATTAAAATGACAGATCTTTTTACATCTCCATAGTTGTCCTGCAACATTTGCTTTTTTGTAGACAATATTTAATACTTATAGATTTGTCTGGAATGACTTAAAAAACAGGCTTCATCCAGAGAGAGTTCCCAAACTTGTAAAATTATTGGGTATTATCATTATCTATGTTATTTCAGTATTCTAGAATAAGTACTGTTTTTTTTATGTTTTTAATAAATTATGTATTTCCGTTAAAAATAGTTTGTTTACTGGACTTTTGTATGGATTTTTGTGTGGTGGCTTTTTGTTTAAAATTATAGTGGATTTTTCCCACAAAAAGCGAGTGGCTTTTTAGGTGGCTTTTTTATTTTGCCAACCCTGATAAAAAATCAAAAAGTCCTGCCTTTTAATGAGTATAACAGCATATTTTTCAATTTCGACTTTAAATTTTTTGATACTCTAATAACCAACTTTTCGCATTCGAGTAGGAAAAATAACTAGTAATATTATGTTCCATGGGATTTTTCTTAAACAAAAACACTGTTTGTTGTGTTCATATTGTATGAAAAAACTAATTTTATATATATTTTTTTAACTTAGGTGTTCGATTTAAAGAGATAGGATCACACCTTAACTTTGAAATTTACATTACAAAGTTCGACTTCGATACTGGCAAGCTGAAGCCAGAGCACAGCAAATGGAAGGATAATCCGAATACCGATGTATCAACCAATCAGAATCCACGGTAAGTTTTTCACACGTCTGCTATATGAGTGTGCGAATAATTCGAACTTACGAATAATTCGCATCGAATCGAATATCAATATTTCGTAAATTCAAATTCGAAATTTTTTCGAATATTTGAATTATTACGAATTATTGTAGTTAAAAATTATTGTATATTGCATATTCATCACACAGGGTATTTCATAAATCTGTTACTAAACTTGAAAAATAATTTATCTTTTGCATTTTGTACAGGGTCTGTCAAAACTTTTATATTCAAAATATAAATAAGAAGATTTTATTTTATATATATTTATATTAAAATAAAAATTCAGCAATTGTCTTCTTCAGATAATTAATTTTTAATCAAAAAGGATATTATGGGTCAGTAGAATATTTTGATGCCCGATGTTATGGAGTTTCAATTGGATAAAATAAAGAATCCATTCATATTTGGATAATTAGTGAATAGTTGGCATTATTCGTAAATTATTCAAACATTTTTGAATTATTCGAAAATTTTCGAATTATTCGTCGAATTTCGAATAATTCGAAAATTCGAATTATTCGATTCGATTTTAAAAAATAATATTAGTTTATTTTTAACTTTTTAGTTTGCATGGACCTTTTAAGCCGGTTAGTTTGTAAGTAAACAGAAGCAACTAAAAAAATGACCTGTTACTAATGTTCAAGCACAAAGAAATCATATATTCAATTATCATTTCCTTACATCTTAACAATGTAATAAAAAAATATATTTTCGCGAAAATAGCAAAAATAAAACTTGATGAGATGAAAAACCTTGAAAAACCCGTTAACGTACACCGATGTATCATAAGTCTATCATAATTTAGACTGTAGATAAACCAATTTATTTTCTTTAAATTTTTTTAATACATATGATTTTTTTTAAATTGATTTCTTAAAGAACTCCGTTATATAGTCTTCGCCTATGACTCACATGATCTGGAAAAATCTGCAGACTTATTCGAACCGTTTTGCTTGCTTTTAATTTAGTTATGGCAGTTAATAAGACTAAAAATTTCAGTAACAAACAACAAATTTAGGGACTTCAACCAGAAAAATACTGTTTTTTCTCCATAAATTCCTTCATATATTTTCGAATAACGGGAAAATAAGCATAGAAATGGAAGAATTTTATGTACATAATAAATTCGCACGCAAATAATGAATTATTAATTTAAGTTAAATTTTATGGTATTATTAAAACTATGGATAATCCTTGTTCTAGCAAAACAAAAATATTTATACAAATTAAATGAAAAATACTTTAGACAATTTTTTATCTGCATTACCACTATAAATCTTATAATTATGTATAAATAAGTACCATTTTATTTATTTATTTTTTAAATGTCAAAAAATAGTTTAAGGGTTGGGTGAAGTAAGATAAGACTTTGCCTTATTCGATATTTAATATCTATAAAAATTAATATATTTTAAAATATTGACACACTGAAACGAAAACTAAATTAAAACAAGGATGATATTTATTTTGTGATAAAAATGATAAATAAATTAGTTTTACTTTAATATAGTAAAAAAAGGGAATGCTTTCTATTTTTATCTTCTAGGATCAATGTTATGCTTATTAAATACCGTTTTGCTAAAATCTGATAAAACCAAGTAAACTACAACTTTCCCCAACACAAAATCAATAAATATTTAATATATTTCCGTCATAATTCTCAATTTTAAATATAAATTTTAAAATAGTATTTAATAACGACCATATTATGTTTCAAAGTTGACTCAAAAAGTGTATTAATTTTTCTATAATACAGATTTTTCTTCAAGACGTAAATAATACTATACTTTACCACCCCTAGCACCAAATGCACCCAACTAACCACAAACTTGCCCCCTGTGCAAGCAACATTTTAATACTATAAAATTATTTTTCAGGACCAAGGTGTACCTAAAACAACCCGACATATCGATTCGATCACCTAGCCCATCAATACCAACCTCCAAACCTGACCAATATATCGAATTTACTCATACTGATATCGACAGAGATGCTGCGCAGACCACAGTGCCATTTTTGGATGCTCAGAAGGTAAGATCAATAAAAACATCTTTTTTTACAAAATACTTTCAACAAATTTAAAATTTAAATATCCTTTGGATCCAAACAAACTAAGTCAATGCTTTATATAGTAATAAAACTCGATGGATGACAGATAAAAAATAAAATTTTAAATATTCAAGGGGGCATAGTTCTGGGAAGAAGGCGGGTCAAAATACATTCATTTCCCTGGGATCCAAAACTACCGTAAACCATCATTAAAACAGAAAGTAATAGTTCTTATTTTATTTCAGGTGGAATCTCTCCAAGCAGTACCTCTATCCGGAGCGGGAATTTTCCACAAAGGAAGACCATTCTTTGGTGGATTCATCGCACCAAAAGTTATTACGTATGACGTCAGCCAACATCTAAAAGCTGCCTTTCCCACTGAAACTGTGAACTAACATGTAAAGTTTAAGTAAAAAAAAGTATTAAATGTGTTTTAGAAATAGCGATTTAAACGGCATATTTTTAGTTACATTTACAAAAAAAAATTATCTTTATGTAGTGCAACAAAAAAATGTGTTTCTTAATAATACATGTTTATAATACCCAGTTATTTTGTTTTAAATTAAAACTGAATCAAAGTAGGATAATTATATTTAAGTTTTACCAAACAAAATATAAACAAGTAAAAGTGTGTTCTTTAAAATGTGCTAAGTTCGTAAATATAGACAAAAATATCAACTTCATTTTGGTCTACTATGTATAACTTTAGTTCGTAAGATAAGAAATTATTTTTTCACTGTGATTTTTGTGTATAATTTTGTTTCTAAATTTTTGGAATAATTTCTAATATTAAATCAATTAAAATATACATTTTTTTTCAAACTAGTTTTATTTGTACTCGAGGAATTGAGCATGAGTTTATTTGGGCTGGCAAAATAATGTTTTGGGTATCGAGGGATTCGTAACTGTAACCCTTATGATTTTCGGCACAATGTTTAAAAATTGCATGTAAAGAATTGTGGTAAACTGGTCCGACAAAAAAATGACCTGTTTGCCCACGACACCCGAAACATTTTTTTTTTTTATCTTTGGACAATCCAAAGGCTGATAGCCTAAATACTAACGTACCGTGGATGTCTTAAGCAGGGTAAGAGGAAGTTTGTTAACACGGGACTTAAAAACTTGAAGATTTAGGGGAAGGAAAGACCTCCGCTGGCACCAGGTTCCACAGTCTAGAAACTCTAGGGATAAAAGAACGAACGAAATGGGAAGTTCGGGGCCTGTCCAATTGAACTGTATGGGGATGCATACGCGTGGCACCACGAGTTTCTCTGTTGGGAACTGCAAGAGGAGGGACTATACTGAACAATTCATCGGAGCAGAAGCCGTAAAAGTATCTATAGAAGAGCGATAGATCTCGCACAGCTCGACGATGAGCAAGAGAAGGAAGTATTTGAGTAAGTAAAGGATTATTAATAAGACGATCAGCCCTTCTTTGAATGGCATCAAGAATGCTCAGGGGTTGTAGGGGATGCCATTCCCCAGACATGAGAACAATATTCCAGAGAGGGTCGAATTTGGGACACATACAAAGTGTATAAATTGGAAGGAGAAAAATACTTTTTGGCTCGGAAAAGAAATCCAAGCTTTTTGAAGCCGCGGTGGCTATAGTACAATGTGTTTATGCCAGTTAAGGTTATTCTCAAATGTGATGCCCACAAGGTTAAATGTGTCCCCACTCTGCAAAACCTGGCCACTCATAAGTAATTTGACATTGACACGCTGGGTTAAAGCGCCGCTTCCATATATGGCGGTATGAATAGTCGTGGTAGACTCGTCAAAAGGAACCCCCTAAAAAGGTTTTAAAAGTGTTTTTATTATGAAGTCAATTTCATTACTGTCCCAGGAACTACATATAAGGTATACAGGGTGATTCAAAAATCGATCAAGAAACTTAAGGGGGTGATTCTACTTGACAAAATAAAGGTAGAGCTTCATATAATTTTTTTTCAAAATGTCATTCGATTTCGAGTTACAAGCCAAGTTTTTAAACTACGGTGTGTTAAATATTAAAAAAAAGACGTTTAGGACATATGTTTATATTAAGTTTTTTCTTATTTTCTGTTGTAGAATCGCCCCGTTAAGTTTGTCGTTGAGTTACTGGACACCCTGTATACAGGGTGTCCGGGAAAATGTGGGAAATCTCTTGCACACGTATGGAACAGATGAAAATAACACGACAAGTTCCTATAAAATTTTTCCGTTTAAGCCCCCTGCGGAGATATGATCCCCTAAAGGGCGCAGCTAGAAATCGATTTTTCGTGAATAACTTTTAAAGCGCTCTGTATAATTTGATAATATTTTAGTACGATGCATACTAGTAAAGACCTCTTAAAATAGTGCCCTTGAAACTTATCTCGCTTCTTTAGTTTGCTAGTGACGGACTAGTTTTCGCACATTATTGATAATATTTTTTACGCCCTGTATGGTGAAGACACAAAAATATGTTTTTGGGTAGTTTAAACCTTTTGCTAAAAAAAAGGTACTATTGTTTAACATCGATAAAATGAGCCGTTTTCGAGTAAAAATTATTTTAACAATAAGAGTTTATTTTTGTTTAATAATACGATATTTTATTTTCGATGTAATTTGTAATTTTTGATTCAGTATTGAAGTCCTCTCGTAAAAAAATAAACTCTTATTGTTAAAATAATTTATTACTCGAAAACTGCTCATTTTATCGATGTCAAACAAGAGTACCTTTTTTAGCAAAAGGTTTAAACTACCCAAAAACATATTTTTTTGTCTTCACCATACAGGGCGTAAAAATATTATTAATAATGTGCGAAAACTAGTCCGTCCCTGGCAAACTAAAGAAGCGGATAAGTTTCAAGGGCACTATTTTAAGAGGTCTTTACTAGTATGCATCGTACTAAAATATTAACAAATTATACAGAGCGTTTTAAATGTTATTCACGAAAAATCGATTTCTAGCTGCCCCTTTAGGGGATCATATCTCCGCAGAGGGGCTTAAACGGAAAAATTTTATAGGAACTTGTCGTGTTATTTTCATCTGTTCCATACGTGTGCGAGAGATTTCCCACATTTTCCCGGACACCCTGTATATGTAGGTAATTTGATTGATGTTGATGTCTATTGGTGCCTAAACGGTGAGGTGTATTGACTTTATTAAGGAGTACCTTATTTTTAAGGTTTTTGATTGTCTATAAAATGGCGCCCCCAGCTTTGCGATATCTGTCAAAATAAAAAAGTTACGATGTAAATAAATTTTAAGTTTTAGGTAAAGTGTCCTCTGGCGGTATTTAAAAAGTACTTTTGTCTTAAAATTTTAGAATCTGCAGAGCTCGATTTGTGTGCCAAATATCAACTGGATTGGTTAAAAAATAAATGCAATATGGCGAAAAAACCAAAATAAACTTTGACGGCTTGTAACTCGAAAACGAATGACATTGTGATGGAAGGATGAAAAAAATTTGTTCTTGGAATTATTCTTGTCCTTTGGATGTCAATGTTTAGGTCTAATTGCGCCGTACTATCAGAGATAAATTGAGAGCTCCAATAAAAAATAGGGCTCGTAATACACCTTTTTAAAAACTGTGTGCTGACTTACACTCTTAGCACGAATATTTAGTTCTGGTTGGTTTTCTAAAAATAAAAATATATGAACGAACGATTAAATTGAAATTATTTTTGATTAGGAATAACTGAAACAATTTTTTGGATAAAAATTTTCATATTTCAATAAACTAAATTTGCGGGTTCTTAGAAATGAAAACTTATTAGTAAAGTTAATGGTTTTGCATGGATAATGGAAGAGGAGGATGTTAGAGGCGAGCGCAGTGTCACATATTAAAATAAGATCCTGCTTTAGCTTCTGATTTAATAGAACAGCAATATCTTTAATGACAAATATGAAATCCTACATTAAGCTAGTAAAGTAAATTCATACTTATACCGTTCTGACTTAAGGACTTCGATTATATTGCCTCCAATAAATCTTTCTACCGGCCGGCAGACTCCGTCCAGCTGCAGGCAGGGCCGGAGTGGACTTTTTACTTTTACATTGAGAAACAATTGAAATATTGATAGATAGATATTCCAAATGCTTTATCACTGAGTGCAAAAAATATAAAAGACTCTTCTCTTCAACTGCACATTTATTTGAAGACTGGTTTAAAAATAATGTAAATTCCCAATATTCCTCCTCAAAGTGTTATTGTTATGGATAACGCTAGCTATCATAGTAGGCAATTAAACAAACACCCTTGTTCAAGCGACACCAAAGCAATTATTCAAGAATTTATGCATGCCAATAATATTTATTTTCATGAAAATTATTCAAAAAAACAATTACTTAAAGTATTAAAAAAATTTAATATAGAGAAAAAATATGTTTGTGATGAGTTTGCAAATAGCATGGGACATTCAGTTTTAAGGCTTCCACCATATCACTGCATTTTTAACCCTATAGAACATATTTGGCATCAATTGAAATCGCAAGTTAGACGTAACAACAGTTCACCGACTTTAAATAGTTTTGTATTAGACATTACCACCACGTAAATAGATAACATACCAGTAAATAGTTGGAGCAACAGTGTAGATCACGTAATTAAAGTTGAACAATCATATACCACACTTTCAAGTAATGTTAAGGAGTTAATTATACAATTAGGGGATGATAGTGATAGTGACACTGATTTAATTGAATAGGTCCTAATAATAATTATAAGTTGTAATATTTTTAGATACTTTTCATTTTATATTGTATATTTTATTTTTAAAAGCTTTTTATTTATATATTTTTTTAAATGACTAAGTAGGTATAATTTATTTTTTTAAACATTGCCATCACGTGACTTTTTGACGCAATGATCAACGAAACGTAAATTATATTCTTTCTTTGTCATTCTCCATAAACATTAAACGACAATATAAACGAAAGCGATGTCGAAAAACGCTATTAGAAAGTCGTCAGTTAGTCACGTGATGACAATGTTTAAAAAATAAATTATAGTATCCCTAGGTATACTTTATAAATAATATTTTTGTTCCTATTAATAATAAAATATGTGATTATCAATGTGTTTCTATTTTTCCCTATAAACAAAAGTAAATTCCACCCTGTTCCGTTCAAATTAACACCTGGCTAAAGCGCCGGCCGACAATAGGGGACAAAAGGGTCGTTTATTGGCCTCAAGAAGTGAGAACGGAATAAGTATGAATGTACTTTACAAATTAAAAACTGTCTCATTTAGAACCCCTAGAAATTGGTGAAAATAAAAAGATAGAGCATATTCTAAATGTTCAATTAGTATACGGCTATCCAAAATGCAGCCTGAGACCTCAATAGTTAAACTATTTAGGATTTTTCTTAAAAATAGGGTTTTTGAACAACGATTAAAAGAGGGCCATTTTTACAAGAATTAAGTTAAAGCTATTCGTTATTAATAACGTATGTCCTAAAAGTTTTGGCACAAAACTCATTGTCTTTAATTTTAACAAAAACAAAATAATATCAAGTTGCCTTTGAAAACAAAAGTTTATTTACTCTTATTTACTGTTAGTTGAGATTTATTTATTTTGAAGTTTTCGCTTTAAGATGTCGTATAAATTAGAAATAAGAAAAAGTATCTACAAGTTAGTTGGGCGGATACCCAAAGCTGAAATCTGTCGAATATTCCAGAATGAAAACATTTCACGCAGAACCATTTATAGAACAATAGCGGAGTGCGAGCAGGGAATACCATGTCTGAATCTCCCAAAAGTGGAAGACCACGTGCATTTATCGCACAGAGGTCAGAGAGATTGGTGAAAAGAGCAAAAAACCAGATTGGAATGACAACGAGGAGACTGGCTAGGCAATACAGATCTTCTAAGAGTACGATATCGTTGGAACTGAGGAGGAATGGTCTTAAATATCGAAAGAGACGTAAGTGCCCCAAATACTCTCATGCGCAGCTTCTTCGTATACCAAGATGTTGTCGTCAACTGAGGCGGGTACATTTTGCCAATGAAAAAATCATTATTTTAGATGACGAACAGTATTTCACTTTGAGTAATTCTGAAATGAAGGGAAACGATGGATTTTATACGGACAACGTAGAGGAATGCCCTGACAATGTTAGATACAAACATAAAGCGAAATTTGCAGATAAAATCCTTGTCTGGTGCGCAATTTCTAACAGGGGTGTATCCCGACCTTTTGTGGGAAGAGTGAGGGGTGAAGCTTTGAATAGTCAGAGCTATATTGATAACTGCCTTTCCAAATTGCTTCAGTTTGTCCGCGAACATCATGCTAATGACGATATCATGTTTTGGCCAGACCTAGCATCATGCCATTACTCAAGAGATACCCAAAACTGGCTTCGACAACACCACATACCTTTTGTTCCCAAAAACGATAATCCTCCAAACTTGCCGCAGGCTCGCCCAATAGAGGATTTTTGGGCTGTCCTGTCTAGAAAGGTTTCATGGAGGCTGGGAAGCACAAGATGAGGAACAATTAAGACGGCGAATTTACGAGAAATTAAGAGAAATTGAACTGAATTCCGTCCAGGACCTCATGAGAGACATTCGAAGAAATTTGCGTCTGGTAGAGCAGAATGGGCCACTCCACATAATTCGATAGTATAGTTTAGTTAAGTATTGAGTTGTAATTTATGATAACTAGTTAGTGTTTAACTAAATTTCTTCATTAAAAAAACCGATAAATATTGTGTGCCAAAACTTTTAGGACATACGTTACTCCGCGAGACATTTTGGCGATAAGAGCCAATAAATCATAGATTTTCTTATCAATTTAAGTGAAGTACCTTCATAGATTAAATTAAAAGGTATTTAAGAAGGCGGTATGCCCTACACTTTTCTTACTTGTGCTTGTGTTATTGGTGTTTTGGTTTAACTTGCGTAGTTTTTCTTACATACCTCTTTTTATTCAGTTTTTACGGCGACCATACAGATCTGTAACCTTTTTCTCTGTTTCACCTTTCAATTTTGAATGGCTAAGAGTTCCAACTTTGATTATTCGTTTTTAAATATAAATTCTTTCACCAATTATTTGTTTGAAATTAATTTAAATAGATCTAATTAATAATGACGTTACATGCGAACCATCACTTTTAGTATTATTTCTTATAACTGTTACTCAAAATCAAACAAATGCTATAGGAGTGTTTGGTATTATCGGCACCACTTTCGATATAACCGAAAACTTGGGAAAGGTTTGGGATTTAATTGATCAAAATATCGACTTTCGGCGACGTCCCTATTCCTATTTTGCAAAATACTAAAGACAACCTGTTTAGCAAGTTAGAAACAATTAATTCCAAACTCGATGACTTGGCTACCCAGAATTGATTACACAGGTAAGTAAAACATATTTTTGCCTATTTTTTTCGTAATACGAATATATTCCTAAACTCTAGTGTCAAACTGCTGGGGTAGAATCTTCTCATTAAAATAGAAAAATAAAGGTAAAATAAAAACTAGGTTTGCAAATTCTTTGTTTTCAAGATACATGGTGTTAAACTTTTTAAGATATTTGCAAATAGAATAATTATAACATTTAATATATTAAGCACCCCACGCTTTTATTCTGAAGTGACAAACTCTTTGTAATGAAAAATTATTTTCTAATTTTTAGTTCGGTTGCATATAAAAGCGTGTTTTTTAGTTTTTTAAACTATTATTTATTTTTCATTTTTTAGTTCGATATATCAATTAGTTTTTAAAAATAAATGCTCCAGTTTATTCACCAAAAAATTCATTCGCCATTTTGTCAAGAGACACAGAGGATCTGTAAAGGAATTTATTTATCCTGGCGGTCCTAATCAGGATAACGGGATACTGTTTTTAAATTATTGCATTGTCATCGGTCCTTGATACGTGTGCAAAGTTTCAAAGAAATTGAATCGCTGGAAGTTGGTAAAAATTAGGCTCAAAGATTCCGTTACATAGATAGATAGATAGATAGATAGTTACAACCCAAGCTAATAAAAGCGTGTTAAAAAGAAGGAGGCTATGAGTGTTTGTTGCAATATAATGGCTGCGATGCAAAAATTAAAATTAATGAGTTTAGATTAAAAAAACATGTATAAAATGGTATTTTAAGTCATTTTTATACGGTCGTGGAAAAAATATAGTAAGTAAGACATGCATAAAGTCTTTTTTCTCATGGGAACTTTCCATTCGTAAAAAATAGTATCACTTTATGCACTTGCTACAAAAATTACTATTATATGGTTCGTATTAGATGCTATATAAAAAAAGAATTAAAAATATTATTTAATAATGAACGGGAATTGAACAGAAATATTAAAATAAAATAAAAATCATTACGTGTCGGGACAGTAAAATTAATTATAGGAAAAGATTGTAGTTAGTTGTCTGCTATTACACACGTTGTAATATTGCTTTATTTGAAATAACTTAGTAAGTTCACTAATATATTATTTTTCATAGAATTAAGAATAAAAATGTTAGAATGCTATTGTGTGTTTAAGAACTAATCCGTGATCAGTTTTGCTCCATCATCTTTTGATGGTAAAAAGTGGATTTTTTTCAGTTTTTTTGAGATTAGGAACAATATCAGTAAACGGACATCTAAGACCAAAAATGATGCATTGTTGTTAGTGTTTATAATGAAATATATATTTTTCACTAATAATAATATTAAATATAAATAGAGATACCTCTTTGTGATCTGCCAGCAAAAATAACCTTGAGTTAAAAAAAAATTGGTTGACAGGTACTTACTTTAAGGTAATTGATAATCATATGATATGTTTATATAAATTGCAAAACTAGTCTATACAAATAGATTAAAATACCAGAATATTTGTTTATAAATACATAAATAGAAAATATTTTGAAAAGGGAAAATTTACAAGATAATACCCAAAAAGTACTTAAAACTTTTATTTTATTATCATAATGTATAAATAATGAGTGATAACATAATTCCATGCCACACAAGCTTCTGTAAAATAAACTTTAGGGCCGTATTAACTGTTTGAGGCGCCCTAGGCTAGAATTCCCGGAGCGTCTATTTTCTAACAAAAAATTTTTGATAAGCAAAAAAAAGGTCATTCCGTCCTTTTCACGCCTATTTGCCTATTTCATTCCAAACCACCTTGTTTACAGAGAAATTACTCACCAAAAATCCCCACTTAACCTAACCTTTTTAAAAGGCGCGCTTGTGGCTGCTCCGGTTGTATTGGCAGCGTCGATCTCCGGAGTTAAGCAGTGAAGTGCGCGCCCATAACTTGATGGGTGACCGGCGTTGTCGGTTTTGGGCAACGGCACGCGGTGTTCTGCTCGGGGTTGAACGAACGGACCGAGCAGCAACCATCAAAGTTATGGAATGAATGGTGTGTGAATGGGAAGGAGTAGGGGTCAAGGTACAATAAGCCTTCAGGCTGCAGTGCACTATTAAACAAAGTAAATAAAGATAACTAAAACTAGCAGTCACAGCCTACAACCTTATGTTTTTCCTTTCATTTTTAATTATACGCAATTTATTTAAATGCGATTTAATCAAAGACAGTAAGTAAAATGCAAGAGACAAAATACTTGGTTTTTCCATAGAGCGCTGAGCGACTTGCTGGTGTAGATTAATAAAAAAATATATCGTACACACAAAATGTTTTTTTTTTTGGACAAACCACGAAGGCTTAAAGCCTAAATACTAACGTACCGTGGGTGTCTTAAGCGAGGTAAGAGGGAGTTTGTTGACACGGGACTTAAATACTTGAAGATTTGGGGGTGAAGGAAAGATCTCCGCGGGCAGCAGGTTCCACAATCTAGAAACTCTAGGGATAAAAGAACGAACGAAATGGGAAGTTCGGGGCCTGTCCAGTTGGACCGTATAGGGATGCATACGCGCGAAACCACGAGTTTCTCTGTTGGGAACCGTGAGTGGAGGAACTATACTGGACAATTAGAGCAGAAGCCATGGAAGTACCTATAAAAAGCGATAAGTCCCCCACAGCCCGACGATGATCAAGAGAGGGAAGCCTTTCTGTAAGTGAAGGATCATTAATGAGACGAATAGCTCTTCTTTGAATAGAATCAAGAATGCTTAGGGTTGTGGGGAACGCGATGCCCCAGATATGGGAACAATATTCCAAGGGAGGTCGGATTTGGGACACATATAAAGTGTATAAATTAGAGGCGGAAAAATACTTTTGGCTCGAAAGAGAAATCCAAGCTTTTTTGAAGCTGCCGTAGCTATAGATACAATGTGTTTATGCCAGTTAAGGTTACTTTCAAATGTGACGCCCACAAGATTGAAGGTGTCTTTGCTCTGTAAAACTTGGCCGCTCATAAGTAGAGGATGAGTATTTGATGACTCTTTTCGCGACAAGAAACATAATTGTGTTTTGGATGCATTAAAGTAGACGAGATTTTTGGCGCCCCAATCCAATATTTAATTAAGATCCTGCGAAAGAGGTATCTGCATCGCTCTGCGTTTGTTTTCCAAGTCAGGTTTAGTGATGGGTTTAGGAACCTGACAACTGGAGTGTAGGGTACTATCGTCAGCGAAACTATGAATGGAATTAGTTGTGGACGAGAGAAGGTCGTTGATGTGAAGAAGAAACAATGTTGGTGCCAGAACTGAGCCCTGAGGGACTCCAGCATTTACTTGGTGAAAGCTTGAAGAATGGCCGTCCACAATAACTGATATACGTCGATCAGATAGATAACTAGAGAGCCAAGTACAGAGTTTAGTTGAAAGACCATAGGAGGGAAGTTTATTAAGAAGTGCGGCATGCCAGACCTGGTCAAAAGCTTTGGATATATCAAGAGCAACGATCTGGAACTCACCTAGAAACTCAAGAGACTTATTCCAACAGTGTGATACGAAGGAAAAAAGATCTGCTGTAGATCTTTTGTGGCGAAATCCATACTGCCTGTCATCCAAAATTTTGTGTTTTTCTAAGTACTTAAGAATTTGTGAATTAATTAATTTTTCCATTACTTGTTGGTCATCATCTGTGTTTACCTCGCTTAATCCCTTTCCTAAAATTAGATTTTTATCTCTTTTAGGACAGGCAATAAATACAATGCCCAAAGTTACAGGAGAGGCCACATTTTTTGTAAGATTTAATGAAAAAAACTTAGTTACAGACCACAAAAATAGGCTCTTTATATAATTGTACTTAATTCTGAATCACCCTGTATATTATTGTAAGCGAAAGTTACGTCGAGATTCTTTCTTCACGAACGTTAAAAAAATGTTTTTTTTTAAATTGTTATCATAAAAGTAAACTACTTTATTTTAATACACTACATACAAAAATAAGGTAAAGTATTTTTTAAACAGTTTAACGCTTCACACTTTTACACTTTGAATAAGTGTTTTAATGTCTACCAGAATTTATTTTAATATTAATTTATCCAATGTAACAGTAAATGCGACATTAACTAAACCAAAAGATGAAGTTACCATAAATTAGGCCATTAGTTCGTTTAGATTAGATTAGATTAGATTAGGAGGTGGATTGCATATCCTCTAACACTGCAACCTGCTCAGGTTTATTGTGTGTCCTCCGTCCATAGGTTAGAGCACGCTATCCAAGCCGGTCTGTTTAATCAGACTCCACAAGCTTGAAACTGGCCCCTTGGTATATCTTGCCGCTTTAGGTTTTTCTTCACCCAGCCTTGCAAACCGCAGACGACAAAGGGCTTCGCAGTAGCACCATACGTGTTCTGCGGTTTCTTCCTCCTCCTGGCAGAACCTACATAGGTTTTCTTCTGCCAGGCCCATAGTTTCCATGTGTTTATTCAGTCTGCAATGACCTGTCAGTTGACCCACTATTATTCTTACTGCCTTCCGGTTATAATTCAGAAGGTCTTTTGTAAATTCTGGCGAGTAAGCCTTGATGAACACTTTCGCCTGACGCTGTCCTGGTGTTCTCCTCCACCAGTCTTGTGATTCCCTCATAATCCATGATCTAATGGATGACCTTACCTGGCATGATGGAATACCACAGTAGGGCTCAGGACCTACCATTGTCCCCCTGCCATCCCCCTCCTTTGCCAATTTATCAGCTTCTTCATTGCCTTCGTGGCCTTCGTGTCCTGGTACCCAAGCAATGGTTAGCTTGTTGGACGCACCCACCTCTTCCAGGGCAATTACGCAGTTCCGCACCAGCTTGGAGCTGATTTTGCATGAACTGAGTGCCCTGATGGCTGCCTGGCTGTCCGAATAGATTACTATGGTTTTATCCTCATAGCTCCTTCTGATGATTTCCCTAGCACATTGTTCTATGGCTACAATTTCGGCCTGGAACATAGTAGGGTGTTGTCCGAGACCCAAGTTTATTTTCGTCCTTGGTTTGTCCCCATATATACCTGCTCAAACTCCTTGATCTGTTTTGGAGCCGTCTGTATACCAGATTAGGTCGGCTTTAATGGGAGGCCCTGCCACCCAGTCCTTTCTGTCTGGTATTAAAGTTTAAAAACCTTTGTTTAGCCAGTAGCTTGGTACCATTTTGTCTGAAGGCATCTCACACACTGAGTTGACTTCTTGGTCCTACTTGAATCTCCATTGTATGGCCCTTTCCTGTCTTATGATAGGACTCTGGCCTTGTTTGAGACGGTATTGTACCGCTTTCACTTCACCCTGTATGTAGTATTAGTTCGTTTAGTTCGGAAATTAAAATTGAAATTATAAAATTTATACGCACGTAGAAAAATATAGTATGCAACACAATAACTGACCTTTTTTACTCATGGAGAATTGCCGCACTGGCCTAATAAAAAAGTTTTTAGTTGTCGAAATTTATTTTAGGCACCCAATCGTTGGCAGTCATTAAGAATCTACCAGAACGGGTGCGATTGGAACTTCGTTTAAACGATCTTGTGGATTATCTGACTCGGATTAATACCACATTCAACAGAATGCAAGACTACGCCAAAACTCTGAAGGGCTATGAACAACTAACGTTAGAAGATTTTGCTCGGACTGTGGTATCGCACGACTCAAGTTCGGTACTAAGTCTGGTTGAGAGAATCCATGTTTTCGTAGTACCCAACGGAGTTGGTATTACTAATACCGGTTTGTTTCAACTTATTGCGCAAAGTTTGAAGGTAAGATGATCTAAAGTAATTTGAAAGTTGTAATAGTAACGAATTTCTAATATATGTACCGAGTTTTCATTTATATTTTGCGACCCACTTACAACTATAACTAAAAAGAAAGAAAAAGCTTCTGGTATAAAAGTTTTATAGTTTTTTTCTATTATCGTTTAGGCATAACACAAAAAACAAATGCACATCAAAAAATAAAAAAATAAAGGGATAAACTTTATTGTTCCTAACATTTTGATTTTCTTTTGTTATGCTCAGAAGATAATAGAAAAATATTGCACAGTAAAATAGGGCCAGGCACTAATAATACCGGCCTTATTTTGACATCTGAGCTTGCGCAGATGCATGGTAGGATAAGGACTCCCTTAATAAGTACAGTGCCTGGCTTTATTTATGTCGGTTTTAGGTAGTGTCCTACTTTGGTCTTATTTTAACTTCGGAACTGTTCGTCTAACCGAACGGCTGCCGACAATAAAATTGAGAAGTTTTTGGAAGTTAAAAATACTTAAAACCTTGCGTTTTCAAATGTATGTCTGTAATCGTGTTAAACAAAACCCTACAACACAAAACAATAAAGAAAATCTACTAAATTTTTTTTTTTTTTTAGGTTAATGGTACTGTCAACATGATTTGCAATAACTCTAAATTAAATTATGGGTACAAGTACTATTTAAATAAGGCCGGTATTAATAATTCCCGAGCTTAATAAGGCAACTTGCAATAATTCTCTAATAAAGAGTGATCCAACTTAAACGCACGATGTTAATCTATACTAATATACAGGGTGTTTTCTAATTGAATGTCAATATTGAAGGAGGTGATTTTTGGGTTTATTTTAGTAAGAAAACTTCATATGAACGCCTTTACTTTTGAGATACAGAGTCTTAAAATTTCCAAAAATTAATCCTTTTTTTCAAAATATTCTAACTATTCTTTAACCAATTTTCTTTTTATTTGGCAATATTATTAATTACATTAAGGAGGTAATTTATCACTAACTTAATTACATTTAGTAAGTCCAGTGACGTCTCGAGAGGCAACTAAAGGAATATTTCCACAAAAAACGGTACGCCACTGACTGTGTAAATGTGTGTAAAATTTTTGTACTTTCTTTAGATTATAATACTGCTTTTATGTCTCTTAATTTTTTTGCGTATCTTGTTTAGTTTAAGAGAAAAAAATAAAATTCACTTAATTGCATATTTTTATACCATAAAAGAAGCATTGCGGGATCTTTTTCTTTTCAAAATTAGGTTTGATAATTTTTAATTAGTAATTATGTAACAAAAATATTAAATACTTATTTAAATAAGGTTTATATACGGTATACCAGTTTTTACTAAAATAAGTGTTTTCGATTTTTTTTGGTTTTTTTGAAAATTTTAACACCCTGTATCTCAAAAGTTAAGACTTTTAGGACACACCTTTATATGAAGTTTTCTTGTTAAAATAAACCCAAAAATCACCTCCTTCAATATTGACATTCAAATAAAAAACACCCTGTATAAAGAGTTAAAGTTTGTAAATTTGTGAGTTTGTGGGTTTAAAGCCGCTAATATTCGATTACTGAACCTATCATAAAAATTCTTTCAAAATCAAAAAGCTACACTATTCAGGAGTGTTATAGGCTATATTTTATTATGACTAAACAAAAAGTTCAGATATTAACGCCCAACGAAGTGGGCACGGGTCGGCTATCTTGGATAAACTATAACTAAAATTCGATATCGACGTTACTATTCTCAACGGATTTTAATGCGGTTTTTTTAATAGATACAGTGATTCAAGAGGAATGTTTATATGTATAAAAATATCCAAAAAACATATACTAAGTGTTTTAAAAAATAGTTTACATTAAAAATTCGATATTGACGTTACTATTCTCAACGGATTTTAATGCGTTTTTTTAATAGATAGACTGATTCAAGAGGAAGGTTTATATGTATAATAATATAAAACAAACGTATACAGCGTGTTTTAAAAATAGTTTACATTTACAATTCGATATTAGTTAACCAATTTTGATGCGGTTTTTTTTTTATAGAGAGAGTGATTCAAGAGGACAGTATATATGTATAATAATAAAAAAACATATACAGGAAGGTTTATATGTATATAATAATATCCAAAATCTTCACGGTATAGGGAAGGGGAATTGTTTTACTCCAAATTTAACGCGTACAGAAGCCGCGGGCAAAAGCTAGTTGTAAAGAAAACAAAAAGTTTTTACAGAACTCTATTAATATTTTTTATTATGATAGATGGATCTATGCCAATTATGTATGAAACAAAATATCGGCCAAATGTCCATATTTTCAAATACCTTGAGACATAATTGAGCTTCAATGGCCTATTCTTTTTGGATTCGTTAAATAACGAAATTGCCGCATTTGGGCAAATTAGGGTTCAACAGTGACTGTTGAAAAGCTAATTGGTGTATTCGTTTTATGCTCTAGAACCGCCCAAAACCGTTCTTGAACTGTAAAGAGTGTAAAAACTGTCAAAAATACCATACACTAAAATTAAAAGGAACACTTTTTGTGTCGTTCCAGGCGATTCTAGACCCTAAAAGGAATAAACCATATGCACCCACAAAAAGTGACTGTTTGGTGTGGTTTATGGGCTGGTGGCGTCATCGGGCTGTACATCTTCGAAAATGAGGTGAGCCAGCAGTTACCATGATTATTCTGGCCAAAAATTCAATATTTGGACTTGGACGATATGTGGTTACAACAGGATGATACCCCTTGCCACACAGCCAACGAAACAACGACTCTTTTACTCGAGAAATTCAATAGCCGTACAATCTCTTGTTGTGGCAATATTAATTTGCTACCATGATCATGTGTTCTGACTTTTTCAAAATTCTTTCTTTGGAGATTTTAAATAAAAGTGTACGTCAATAAGCCAAAAACAATTCAAGAACAAAAGAATAAGATAATTCGGCTCTTTAAGAACATTAAGTAAACCTGAAATATGTCATTGAAAAATATGGACCATCGGTTAGAGGTATGCCACCGAAGCCGTGGCGAGCATTTGGCCGATATTTTGTTTTACACATAATTGTCATAGATCCTTCTATCATAATAAAAATATTAAGAAAATTTTCAGATTTTTTTTTTTTTTTTTTATTTATTTACAATTAACATCGTGCTTTTAGCTGGACCAACCACCAACAATAAAATAAATCTACAATCTGTCTCCAATAATGTACTTAACTGTGCCTGTAACCTTTGTATTTTTGATATTAAAAAAAATGTATTCTTAATAACATTTTTAGAAGCATTAATGAGAATCGCCCTATGCCATACATGGGGATTCAAAATTGAGAAAAATTTTAATAAAGTGCCAATATCTCGAAAACCATTGATTTTTTTACTAAGGTCATTTTATTTTATTTCTCCATGCTTATGAGTTATTATATCAGCCATTTTAATATTATAATAACCTCTTCGGGCACCCTGTATAAGGGATACACTGATCTCGATAGATTGCCAATGTTTTAACCTGCGCGAAACAAAAGTTACATTTCATGGGCGAATAAACCGGTTTGTGCGCAAGCCAGTTGAGGGTAAACGCAACCGGCACCCAACAAACTATCCGCATTATAGAAAAGAATTTGTTGACGGCGTCCTGATTTTCTGTTCGAAGTACGGTAGCTAATGAGAGTTACGGTCAGACCGCGGACGGAGGTACGGGGTGCCGGTGTTTATATTTTGCCACGGCTTTTAAGTGCGCATGTTCGTCCACCCACTGCGCGAGGTCGTAAAAATCCGAAAAATGCTTCTTGCCACTGCGGATCTAAATGTAGGTTATCTCTGAAGGGATACGGATAATACAACTTTACTGCATAAGAAGGTGACCCGCTAGAGACATACTTCAGTTGCTGGTTTTAAAATAAATATACCAGAATAACAACAAAGTATTTTTAAAAACAAATACATAGATTAGTCCCTATCTTAGTTAATCTACATGTTTAATATTGTCTAGGATGCATTCCATTACAATTTTTAAACCTTTATCTATAACATATTATAGAACTTTTAAGGGTCCTCATCTTTTAAAATTTGTCAAATTGCTCTTTAACCCTGATGTAACACACCCGAAATGGTGGGATTCTGGTTATTCCGAGACATGTGACGGCGGTGTTTCGGAGCGGTTTTTCTTATCAAGCTGCACATGTTTTTAATAGCTTACCTGAACACATAAAAGAAAAAAGTTTAAATTCCTTTAAGTTCTCCTATAAATCTTTCTTACTAGACAACCAATAAGAATATGGATTAAATGTTAATTTGTGTTTATTGTGTTTATAAATTTAGGTATCTAGGTTAATTTTATAAGTTAATGTAATTTAATTGATGTATTTTTTCCATTTTTGCTGTATTTCTTTTTTAATTTATCACTGCATTGGGGGTTAAATGTAAGAATAGCCACTTGGCTAAATTTCGCCTCCAGTGCTAGTGAAAATAATACCATCTGTTTGTTATGTATTGAATTGTAAAAACTATTAATAAAGGCGATTATTATGTTTTGAATAGCTATTGTATGAGTGAAATAACATCGACCAGAGTATGATCCTTCATGTAATTGGCTGTATGTCTCGTCGACTTCAAGCACTCAGTAACACACGTGACAAGAGAAGAGAATACACCTTATTAATAATAAATAGGTTTTTTCAATAATTTCCTAGACAATAATTTCATTTAAATTTGTTGTTTTATCAGAATAAATCGTACAATTAAAATAATGCTTGCCAATTCAATATTCACTGTTAGGTTTTGTAACAAAAAGTAGAGAAAAAACAATCTTTTTATATGCAATCGAATCGAAAAGAATTAGAAAATAATTTTTCATTAAAAAAATATTGTCATTTCATAGTAAAAAGCGTGGGTGCATTTTTACTATTTTTTTTTATAACTTTTCCATCATAGATATTTGCAAATATAATAATTATAACATTTTAATAGTATTTATCACCCCACGCTTTTTACTATGAAATGACAATATTTTTTTAATAAAAATTATTTTCTAATTTTTTTAGTTCGGTTGGGCAATATGTAAAAAGCGTAGCGTTTTTTTTTAGTTTTTTTAAACTATTAATTATTTTTCATTTTTTAGTTTCTGCTACTCTTGACAAATGTGGCAAAATTTTTTTTTAATGAACAAGAGTGGCAAATTTTAAAATTTTTCCAACAGATTGCAACTCACTAAAAAATTTCTTCTCTTCATTAAGCTAGCAAAGTTTGAAATTTCCTTGCCAACAGGATGGCAATCCAGGCAATGTTTTGACCGTTGCCAATATATTGCAAACCCAACTAAAAATTTCTTCTTCATTTAATAGCAAAAGTTTCTGAAATGTTAACAACAGATGGCAACCTAGGTGTTGTTTTTATAATAAAATGGATTTTTTTCCTGGCGATCCAAAAAAAGATAACGGGATACTGTTTGCAGGATTATTGCATTGTCATGTTTCCATACGTGTGCAAAGTTTCAAAGAAATCGAATAGCTGGAAGTTGGTTAAAATTAGGCTCAAAGATTCCGTTACATAGCCAGATTGATAGTTACAACCCAAGTCAATAAAAGCAACTTTCAAAGTTACTTAATGTTTTTCTTTTTTTTTGTATATTTAATAAAAATTAATATTTTTTTTAAATTTAATTTAAAAATCCTATGTCTTACACTGATTACATTCGAAACACATTTAGGAAGTTGAAGGTGACATGTTATGCAGCGCCAGACAGAGTCCGCAACAAGTGCTCTACCATCTCTATTCAGAAATAGCTCTTACAGAACTAAAGGGTTATACGATGGTCCAGTTCTCTTACATGTTACTTAAATTATATGGAAAAGGTAATTTTTTCTAAACTTTTAAGATCCATTAACATTTAATCGATAAACAAATTAAACAAACCTACGAAAGCGTAGAAGGGCCACATACTACTTTTTTTCAAAATCCGTAAAAAATACGAAATTTTGTAAAAAATACGGAATTCCGTGAAAAATACGGAATTTCGTAAAAATACGGAATTTGTAAAATACGGAATTTGTAAAAATACGGAATTCCGTGAAAAAATACGGAATTTCGTAAAAAAATACGGAATTTTGTAAAAATAGAGAATTCCGTAAAAAATACGAAATTCCGTAAAAAATACGAATTTCGTAAAAAAATACTGAAATTTCGTAGAAAAAATACGGAATTTCGTAAAAAAATACGGAATTTCGTAAAAAAATACAGAATTCCGTAAAAAATACGAAATTCCGTAAAAAATACGAAATTCCGTAAATAAATACGAAATTCCGTGAAAAAATACGAGAATTTCGTAAAAAAATACGGAACTACAAATGATCCCAGCAACGCATTTTTTAGGGAATTCCGTATTTTTTAAGGAATTTCGTATTTTACGGAATTCTGTATTTTTACGAATTCCGTATTTTTACGAAATTCCGTATTTTTCACGGAATTCAGTATTTTTTACAAAATTCCAGTATTTTTACGGAATTTCGTATTTTACGGAATTCATTTTTACGAATTCATTTTTCACGGAATTCCGTATTTTTACGAAATTCCGTATTTTTTACAAAATTCCGTATTTTTACGGAATTTCGTATTTTTACGGAATTCTGTATTTTTCACAGAATTCCGTATTTTTACGAAATTCCGCATATTTTTACGAAATTCCGTATTTTTTCACGGAATTCCGTATTTTTTACAAAATTCCGTATTTTTTAAGAAATTCCGTATTTTTCACGGAATTCCGTATTTTTTTACAAAATTTCGTATTTTTTTAGGAATTTGAAGAAAAAAGTAGTATGTGGCCCTTCCACGCTTTCGTACAAACCACTTTAAAACTACACATAATTCTAACCACGAATTCGTGGTAAAAATGTATCCTAACATCAAAGCAAAAAAAAAAAAATCCGCATTTTTAAGGGTTTTTACAATTCTTAAAGATTGGTGGGTGCTAGAGCCAAATTGACCACGAATTCGTGATCAGGACATAAAAATACAACAATTTCTTCACAGGATGGTGAATGTGCTAATGTTCAACTGCTTTTACACTCGACGAAATTTGACGCGTTCAAAGTAGTAATTATAACTGTTGCAGGCAATTTCAAAAGGGAAGTCCAACAAAGTAGAAAAAGATACAAAGAAAGAACAAATAATGCCTTATTATCACTAAAAAGTCCATGCAAAATGTGTCCAGACAACTATGGATGTGCGATCCAAAAAACATATAAAAGGTAAATATTATTATTATTAAGAGTTAAGTTAGGCGGCGTTGCCGTTTAAATGTGTTTTACTACACTATATTTACACTAGTTTATTTAGAAGCGGCTAAGGACCGCAATGAAATCCGCGATGTTGTTAAGTCTTTACGTTACGAATTTATGGCGGGTGGTTCAATTTTTTTTCATACTAGAAAATTTTAAATTTGTGATGATACTTTAAGTGTTGAATAAGAGATATTGATAATGTTAAATATTTAATTTGTTTATTATATTAGTTCAGAAACAAAGTTGCATTAAATTCTGATAAATTTGGAGTAGCAGTGTGTCCCAGGATAAGTGTTACAAGAGGACAAATGCAGAGTTCATCAACTTTGGACAAATGGACCAAACATTTTTGAATTTTAAAACGAAATTGAGGTCCAAACCAATTGCTAGTTTACAGGGCGAGTTATAACTAGAAATATGACAAATGCCCAGAAGCATGTTAGTAAAAATATTTAATTGTTAATTTTGTACATTATGCATTACAGATTCAAATTCAAATTCAAAAACATGTGCTTTATTGTCAAAGATAAAATCTTGTTGACAAAGCTAATAGAAAGTATTGGTAATCCTATATAAATAAAATATGTTTAATAATAAATTACAATAAGTTACAAGTACAGCTTAAATAATGGACAAAAGGGAGCACAATTTAAAAGAAAATTTAATCATTTTAAATATTTTTTCAAATTCCATGCCTAAAGCCAAGTATTTTAAAAACTAATATTGTATAATGTAAAAAAATATATGTACTTTTTTTCTTTAATTCTTTAACTTTAAATTTTAACCTAAGTTTTAATTCTTCACAACATTTTCTTATACAATTTTGTCTGTTTTTTAAATAAAGGACTTTACTTTTGGCCATTTTTCATATTTTTTGCTATAACTCGACCTGTATATTAGCAATAGGAGTTAAACTTTGTATTTATTACTTTTGGACCATGCAGGCAGTTTTCCCGAAAGGATGTTTAAAAATTCCAACATTTTTGGTCAATTTGTCCTCTTGTAACACCTATCCTGGGACACAAAGCAATAACAAGTTTTTAATTATGTAATTATTTTTGACAAAAGGAAATCTTTAGTATTTCAAATCATGCCACCTTGGCGTCTCCCAAAACTGTTATCATTATTCACTTTATTGAAGAGCTTTTTATTTTATTAGTAATAACGATGATGTATAGGTATATTAGCCAATAATAGTTGCAAACAGAGTAACACATAGTGACACTTTTAAGCATTCTTTTGTAGTCCAATTTTAGAGGACCTGAACTTCCCACATTTCTTATGTTTCTTCATCACCAGAGTGTCCTGACTGTGTATGCTACTTTGTACAAATAATTTTTCTTTTTTCCGTAGTCTTGAGGTCCATTGTTAGTTTTATCAATGTCTTTTAGCTTAAGCCTTCATCGACCAGCACAGGATTAAAAAAAACTGTTACCGAACTGAGTAAAATGTTTAAAGTTTATTTACATAATATATGGCTACAGAACATATTTTTTAACATTTAGTTAGGTATAACAAAGAGTATATTAACATTTTATTGGTAAGCAGGAAAAGAAACGTATAAGCCAACATTCATATGGGAAGATAAAAATTCAAAACTAAAAATTATGGTAATCATAAAGCTCAGATGTCAAAATAAGGCAAAATGTCATTGGATCGATAATAATTTCTCACAATCAAAGCAAAAAAACAGCATTTTTACTTAAAAACCACTAAAGAAAAAGTTTTTGACTTGGGTGAACCAATTGGCGCTAAAAACCAAAAACCAAAACAAAACAAATTAACTTTGAAATTAACCTCACTTCAGATCGCAACGTTGCCAAGTCGAGGATAAGTCGAGGATAAGTCGAGGATTTCATTGCGGTCTGTAGCCGCTCCTGTTTATTTAAACTATTACTTGCACAGTCTGTCATATTGATTTTTAAAGGAATTTATTGACCCAACTAACACACTCATTTGGCAAAGCATTTCAGGTACGAATTACTCTATTAGACAAGAAATGCTGATGACACAATTTTCTAAAACGAGTTTATACTGATGACCCCGCAGTCTTCTAACATTATTAAGTGTGAAAAAATTCAAATTTATGGAGTAATGACGATTGAGGATTTTATAGTTCTCCACGTGTTCTGCGTTCTCTAAGGGTAGTTAACTTTAATATTTTTAACCTTTCCTCATAACTCAGATCTCGGTAATAATTTGGTAATCCTTCTTTGCACTTGTTCAAGAGCATGGATGTCTAACAAAGTATGGATTCCACACTGGAGCAGCATACTCAAGTACAGGACGAATGTAGGTCTTACCAAAGACAATTGTAGTTTCACTATAGACTCCTAGAACATTGCTAAATTTTTGGTCATCAGTTTGGACGCTGGCTTGGCTGAAGCGGCAAATTATACGTACTGTTTACGTGTGTATTCGATGGATACCCGCTTCATAACTTCCACGAAGAGAGCGTCCAAGCTGATGACCAAAAATTTAGCATTGTTCTGGGTGTCTATAGTGAAACTACAATTGTCTTTGGTCTTATAGATTTTTTCCAAGAATTCAGGAGACATGTTTTTGAATGCACGGAACACCATGTAGGATACCGCGTTGGCATTTTAGACTATTTTTCCAATATGGGTTGCCCACTTCATGTCTGAGCTTATAAGGATCCCCAAGTCCTCCTGTGTCTGTACTGTTTTAATAGAACCATGTTTTTTTTGTTTGCAGGGGTTATTAGAACCAACATGCAGAACAGAGCATTTATTTTCATTTAAATCTATCAACTAAGTTTCACACCATCTCTCTCATTTTCTAGGATGTCAAAGCTTGTTATGGGATTGTTATAGATATTCGTGTCATCTGAATACAAGGAAATGTTAGATAGATATATTTAACAAAGAGGGCCCAGAACTGAACCTTGAGGTACTCCACTTGTTACCCTGAATTCCCGTGAGTAGCTCGTTTTAATCCTCACAGAGCAGGTTCTGTTTATAAGAAAATCTTCAATCCAACTCAAAACCCTTCCACGTATACCATACCATTCCAGTTTTTGCAATAATTTTTTATGGCAAACTTGGTCAAATGCTCTGCTGAAGTCCAGATATATAATATCAACTGGTTCCCTTTTGTCTAATAATTTTGTCCAGGAGTTTGTGCATTCGAGAAGATTTGACGTAGCTGATCTGCCTGGCAGAAATCCGTAATTTTTTCTGTAATTACATTATTACAAGTATGACGATATTGACTTTTTACCGGGTAATCTTAGCACTTAGCTTGACGTTTTAGGAATTTTTTACATTTTTAATTTTGGTTTTCCTTGTTAGGAGAAACATACCAGGAAATAATTAGACTACAGCAAGGCTTCGTCGTAAATGTAGAAAACTTAAACAAAGATAAATCCTGTTTTACGGGGTGTTCAGAATACAGTTATACTGACCAAATCTATACACAGGAAATGGATAATTGTGGTGGAAAAATAACCGGATGCAGGTTTATCAATTTCGACTTGTTCATATGTCACGCTGTAAGTTTTATTATAATTAAGAATTGTATACAGGATGTCGGGAAATGGCGTGTATAACACAAGACCATAAATTCCTTCGTAAAAAATATAATGATTTGACTCAAGATATAGTTAAAGCTATGGTGACTTAGAAGTTAAAGCCATCCATATCTCATTAGATTATATTTTTCAAAAGCACCGCAGATAAGTCTGCGAGTAGATGTATTAGGTTTTGTAATAGGCTAGTTCCAAAGCTTTTAAAAAAGGTTAAAAGTGAAAAAAATATAGTAGGATAACACCCATTGACAGGGTAGAGAATATAACAAAAATTGGAGGAAAGGAAAAAAATGACGGGCGATTTAAGGTCGGAAAAGGGGAGATGGAGGAGGGTGTTAAGTGTAAAAATACATTTTTACTACATTTTCGGCCACACTACAAGTTCTACAGAAAAAAGTTAAATGGCAAAGTTGTAGGCAAAGTAAGGCAAGGCGCGCACTGAAGTGGCAAGCGAGTGACATGGCGGCGAGGTGGTGAGTTAGTGGCAGGAATAACCTCCAAAGCCTCTTGAAAAATAAACATTATGGAGACTAGTGGTACCCAAATGACGCCACACACTTGCCACCACCACTTTTCTTTAATGCCCGTTTCTATATTTATTTACGCAGCTCTTACAGATTGCTTTTAACATTGATTCACCACCTGACCGCCACATCACTTGCTTACCATTTCAGTGCGCGCCTTGCCTAAAAATCTACAACTTTTATATTAACGCTTTTTGCACATAACCTTAAAATTTATGTGAAAAATTTAAATTAGCAAGATTACTTATTTTTTAGAAACCATTTAGGGATAGGCCAAATGACAGACGATACGAATTTATAACATATGACACTTCAAAGGTAATTGGTCAAAAGACGCGGGAATGTGGCCGTTTTACACGGCAGAAGAGTTGGGAGTACTATGTATTCTGGAGGTGCGAATACTGTTTCTGTATTTGCAACGAAGGAGGATTCGATAGATACTTCAATTTAAGATCTGCCATATCCAACATACAAAGAAACAGGTAAATATACGAACAAAAAGATATGTATTATGTCAATCAACGCCAAACGACACAGGACCAAGGCCTAAAACATTCTTTCGTCTCGTCTCGTGAACTCGAAAGAACTGGCGGCGAGAATGCGGTCTTCTCGCCAAGTGACCAATCTCTAGAGACCAGTCCGCGTAAAGCCATAAAACCTTAGCTCTCATAAAATAACTAAAATAACTACTTTTAATTTAACCTTGTAAAAAGCAAAAAAGATCATGTATGTACTAATATACAGGGTTATTTTTAAGTTGGTACTTTCCTTTACGACGAACAAGAAAAGATGTCCGATAGATACTTTAATGCAAGATCAGTCATATCCAATATACAAAGGAACAGGTAATATGCACATGAAAAACGTATACAGTGTGGACCAAATTAAACTTGCACACTTTTTAACTAATAATAACTTTTTATCTGTTATTTTTCAGGGGCTAATAGGTAGATAAGTTTCTCTAGGTTTGCCAATTTTCGTTAAATAGATTTAAACAGGACTAAACTTACGGGACTTAATTCAAAATGCTGCACTAAACTTGGTCGTAATTTTTTTAAAATTTTATCTACACTTAGGCTAATACGTTTATTTTTAATTAATTTACTGTTAAGTTCTTTTTAAAATCGAGAAAAATGCAACAAATTTATGGGGAGCATTATTAATAATTAATAATTATAATTTCTAAAGCCTCAAATTGTTAACAGGTTCGCTTTTACTGCAACATTTCCCATAGTTTGTCTACAAGAAAAACGTATTAGCTTAATTATTGTAGCTAAATCAGATTTGTTTTGCAACAAGGTAAATACAGTATTTTGGAAAAAGTCCCGTTAGTCAGTCCTGTCTAAATCTATTTGACCAAAATTGGCAAACCTAGAGAAAACATATCTACCTTTTAGCCCTTTAAAAATAAAAAGATAGGCGCAACAGATAAAAAGTTTTTACTAGGTAAAAAGTGTGCAAGTTTAATTTGGTTAATCCTGTATGTATATCATTAACTAACAACAAAACAAAACGAGACCATCTTATCAACGATAAAATACACTCCAGAACCCTGAATAGAGGTGGGTCGTCAACGACTGATCCTGATTGAAGATCCGGATCTTTAAACTGACCCATGTGAGTCGGGTGGGTCAGGGTCTTAAGACGGACCTGTGTGAGCCGGATGGGTCCGGATCTTTAGACTGACCAACGTAAGTCGAATGGTGTCGGATCTTAAGACTGATCCATGGGAGCTGGATGGGTCCGTATCTTTAGGCCGATCGCAAACATCAGATTTTTGATCCGATTAGTCGATCTGACTTAAAAATATACTACAACCCATGACAACGGAGAAATTTTTAAGTCGGACCGACTAATATGATCAAAAATCTGATGTTTGCGGCCGGCCTTAAACTGACCCATGTGAGCCAGATGAGTCCGGATCTTTAGACTTACCCATGTGAGCCAGATGGGTGCGGATCTTAAGATTGACCCATGTGAGCCAGGTGAGTGGACCTTTAGAGTGAGCCGGACCTCGGAAATATTGAAACTTGAATCGAATGCACCCTGGATCTGTCGCACTAAATGACAGGTACTGTTAAGTACGGGTAAGTATGGTGTGGTTGGCTATGACACCCGCATCTCGCCGTCAGGGCCAACTAGAAGCTAAACTAAAGCCGTACTCAACAACAGTGTTAAAATAGATAAATATTAGATTGTTATTATTTCGAAAATGATAAATATTTAAAACAGAGACTCCGTTAAAACAATACTTTTAAGGTTTTTTGTCGATATAATTTTAAACAATTAATTATTTTTGGCCACACTGTGTGTATTTATTAATTGTTAAGAAAAAATAATCGGTATTTAATGGCTTGCATTTTTGACATAAATTAAAAAATCAGTGAAAAACTGTGGGACTTAGATATATAACATTTACATAAAATATGTTTGGAATTTAACATAGAATCTAAGAAATAAATAATATTTAAAATTAAAAAAAAATTATGCCTTAACTAAAGTTTTTTATGTCTAGAGTTGTTACTGGATTGCGTTTCGTAAAAAGAATAGTATTATTCATTTGCAAATTCAAGAGGGAGAACTTGTATCCAGAGCAGCTATAAACGACACCACTCTAAGGTGGAAACCCGTTGAGGACTACAGTATTGCAGACAAAAATATTTGGAATGGACAGGATTATCACAAGCTTAGCTGGGAGAAACGAGCGATTGATCTAGATGATCTAGAAGCTGATGAGGGATATATTTTGACAGGTAAAACACAGACATAAAATAAGAATTTTTGGTTATTAAATTTGACTTGCCACCGAATAAGGCTGCACAATGGAATTAAATAAGTTTAACGAGCTTTAAGATAACTTAAAATGTAATTAAAAACAAAATTAATTAAAGATTGAAGTTCACTTACGTTGCACATGTAATTAAATTGAAGATATCTTACAAGAATAAGTTGGTATTACAAATTAATACCAATTATTACCATACCGATTAATTTCAAATTTTTAATTTATGCAGAATGTATGTCTCTTGGATGGTATTTGATACTCCAGGCAGTGTGAATGCGTTTGGCGATCTACAGTGATTACTTTGTTGAACTATTGCTAAGCGTTGATCTCACCCTAGTCTTAGTTAGTTGAGGTTAACTACTTTAGTAGGATAATCAATTCTTTAGGTAATTAAACTAGAGCAACCAACACATGCTGATGCAAAGGCAGAAAAGCCTGGAGCGAAGGTGAAAGAGTGGAAGTAAAAACCACTTCAAAACCAAAAATCCTCTTCCTTTTAATAATATTTTTGGTTTGAAGTGGTTTTTCTTCCCTTTTTTCTTGATTTTTCACCTTTAGCGCCTTCAGCCAGGCTTTTTCTTAGCTTTGCTCAACATTACATGTGGTTGGTTGCTCTAATTTTAATTACTAAAAATTGATTATCCACCTAAAAGTTAGTTAACCCTAACTTAACTAAGACTAGAATTAAGATAACCTTAGCAATAGTTCAACAAATAATCCTGTAAAAAAGATCCTTAAAAACGCATTCACGCCATCTTATAGGTATCAAATACCATCCAAAGAACATACACATTCTGCATAAATTAAAAATTTTTAAAAATTAATCAGTATGGTTAATAATTGGTATTGATTTTGTGAAAATGCCAACTGTTCTTTGTAAGAAATATCTTCAATTTAATTACATGTAGCAGTAAGTAATAATTTCTTTCTTTAATTAATTTTGTTTTTTAATTACAATTTTAAGTTATCTTAAAAGCTCGTTAAACTTATTTAATTCCATTATTGTAGCCCTGATGAAGAAAATAAAAATTTTCGAAAGCTTGGAGTAGCACAAAAGTAGTTTTATTCAACTAGCCCTCTAGGACCGATACCCCAAGATAATTAATCTGATTTTGTTGTTTAACTAGTCGGTCAAGACTGTTTTTAAAACGATTTTTATAAGGACTATACTCCTCGATAAGGACAAAAGCGGTCCCATTGCAGCAACCAGCGGGCGTGTACCAAGACAACAGTAGTTAAAATACTACATTCGTTTAACACCCTGTATTTTGTGAACAAGAGAATTTGAGGACCCATGTTTACATAAACTTTTTCTCCCCTATTTTGTCGAGAACATTTTACTGTTGCCGTTTCGCTGTTCAAAAAACACCCTGAATAATGTTCCGTTTAAAAAATCACACTTTTTAACCGACTTCAAAAAGGAGGAGGTTCTCGATTCGCCTGCATGTTTTTTTGTGTATTTTACGCGATCACTCCGTCAACTGTGAACCAATTTTAAAAATTCTTTTTTTATTTGAAAAGTGCACTTCCGCGGTGGTCTCATAAAAAACCAGATCATGATCGCGAGAGAAAAAGGTACTAGACCTATCTTTTCTCTCTGTCGTACGTTGTTATTGCGGCAAATCTGCCTCTAGACTGGTATTATGCTCAAACATCAGGGGTACATTTTAGAATCGACAACCTTCGAGGTAAAATTTGCCCTTATTACCAAACTGAAAGAGAGACTACAGTAAAAAGCACAGGGACGTGTAATTTGATTTATTGAAATTGGGATGTCATGTGATAGTTTTGCATGACCGTCCGTAGCGTTTTAAGCCAATCAAATTACACGTCCCTCCGCTTACTGTAATCTCTGAAGAGGTAATGGTAGTGTTTTTTAGTGCATCTTTACCGATTTAATAGTAATAATAATAGAATTAGAAAGCGGAGAATAAACTATCTAACTGGTTAATAATTTCTATGGACGGCAGAATGAAATATATAATAGTAAATAAGAAAAACTTTTTAAATGTTTATTTTAAGGAGTTCGATTTAAAGTAATAGGATCACATCTCAACTTTGAAATTTACGTAACAGAAATTCGACTTTGACACCGGTAAACTCATTCCTACAGACAGTAAATGGATTGATAACACCAATACCGAGACTACGGATGCGGCAACCAATCAAAACCCGCCCAGGTGAGTTGTTTTATGTAATTTTACTCTGGAGGATGGTAAAATAAATGTTAAAAATTAGATCCGTCAAAAAAACAACTATTATAAATGACATCATGCGTAAGCATTAAAAAGTACTCTTACTTTCCAAATTAATTAAAACTACCAACATTACAGAGCGAACGCAAAATCTTAATAAAAAATTACCTTTTAGAAAGAAGTACATCTTAAATATCCGGACATACCGATTCGATCTTCTGACGCCATCAATACCAACATCTCAGCACGATCAGTATATTAAATTTACTTACAGTGATATAGACAAAGACGTTGCACAGACAACAGTGCCGTTTCTGGATGTTCAGAAGGTAAGAAGAAGTTTTTTTAATCTTAAAAAATTTACAGACTGTCCACGGATAGGATTTACAAAGCAAAAACGACTAAAAAATTTATATCTATATATTTTTTTTTATAAAAATCCATTCTTGTTTACACATTTTTTTGTCTACGGGCATGGGCGACAGCTGGGGGGCGCTTGCCTCTCCCCCGGGATTTATGTGAATTGTAGCACACTCACAAAAATATTAAGTAAATGGTTGCTATTTATAAACTTTTTTTGAGAAAAGTAAAATAAGATGTTTGTTGGTGCAAACTGTCCCAAGGAAGATAAACTTTTTAATAAGGAGCGCTCGATTTTAGATGTGTCCGAAAATATAGGTTACGTTTGTGACGTCACTTTTTTGCAATAATATTTTTATCTGAGAAAATAAACCAATATTTGCACTACCATAAAATAAAATTCCCTAAAAAAACATTTAAAAAAAATTGTATCTTACCCTTAATAACGATTTAAACGTAAATTCCTATAAAAAAATATCCAAAGGTCAGTGGCCCTCGTTTACAGGTTTTAAAATTATCTGTAACTGCAGTACTAATAACTACTGAATTTAACTATAAACGGTAAAAACTAAA
>JACEGR010000712.1:0-224985 GCA_014170235.1 Listronotus bonariensis | reverse complement strand
ATAATTATATATGTATAAGACTCATAAAAACTTTTTTTTGTAAAAAATCTTGCAGTTTAGACAAAATCGCAAACTAATATAACTGTCACGTATAAAACATTAAAAAATACCTATACCTTTACAATATTTTACTAATATGCAAGAAGGAGATCACATTATTTAACTTAATACAGACCATGAATGAATAATACTTAAGGGATTTTTTAAAGTAAAAGCGAATAACGCCAACCTTTTTCACAATTGAAGAAAATATGATTGGCCGAACCCTCCTTCAGAATTCTTTTATTTGAGTAAATCTCGTTTATTTTTTGTATAGCCCAGTTTTATTCCTATTTTTATTTGCTCAATATTTTAAAATAAAAAAGGATTTGTCCCAAATAAAAAATCAAATTTTGGCTTTACTTCTTTCATGTGATATCTTTTTATACAGGGCTCCACCGTAGTGTAAAGTAAAGAAAGAAAATACTATTTTGGTTTTAGTTCTTTTTTAGTAATTCTATCCCTGTCAAAGTGACAAATACTATAATAAATATGATAGCACGTAACTATATCTTTCATTATAAGAACTACTAATAGGTGGGTCAGCTATTTAGTTTGTTTTGGATATGTATTTTCTTACTTAACCAGAACTAACCAGGCATATGTGACGTATTTCTGTAAGTAAATATTTGTCTAAAATAAATTAAATTGATGTCATACCTCTTAGTGGTTTTTACAATAAAATGCAATTATTCACATGGTATCATAATATTTGTCACTCTGATAGAAAAATAGTTATTTTTAAAATAGTTAGAACAAAATACTATATTCTTACTTCAATTTTTACTGATAGGGAGTACTTTGATATCTCAACAGCCAGCAAGAGTCAGAATTCAATAAAGTGCTAAAAAGTTTTAAAATATACAGTGTGTTCCATAAAATAAATGCTTCCCAAAATAATGTTGTTTTTTAAAGCACCTTTGCACTAATAAATTCTTTTCCTATGTTTCTTTTTATATTATGTACAGCGGCAAAGCTATTTTGATTATAAGTAGAGTTGGGACACCCTGTATGGTAGAAACATTTTTTTTTAAACATAATCTTATAGTAGGGGACCACGGTGCTAAATGGGAATTTACTTGAGCGTCATAGAGGCCTATTGGGTTGCCAAGGAAGATACAAATATTATACAATGTATACCTTTTTATCGGTGGGGAAAGCAGCTATGGATTTTCAAATGTCAAAAAATACTGTTATTATTTTGTCTTGCGAAAATCGTTCGGATCGTATTAGATTATATATTTTTCGTTATCCTTGAATTATTTTCTTCAAAATAAAAAAATAACAACGCTCGAGAATGTCAAAATTACATTTGTTTTACAACTTTGTAGCCTTCTGCTTTCTTTACATCACTCATCATACATCAAGTTGTCAGATTAGTGGAAAATACACCGTTTAGCATGTAATTAACTCACCATATCTTAATCTGACGGGCTTGACAATTTCTGATAAATATATTTTTGTTTTTTATGATTATTGAATCCCGAAATCCCCTCTTGGGCTTCCCTGCCATTAAAAATGTGAATATCCTAAAGAAAATTCTTTAATATGGTTTGGTCTGATATTTTAAAACTAGTCAGGGTAAATTTGGGTAAGCTGTAATATGTTTTATTAAATAGATATGAAAATAAAGCTGTATTTTATTAAAATATATATAAAAATAGAGCTGTGTTTTATTGACGCATGGCAAAAGTTGATTATAGGCCTTTTGAAAGGTCCGTATTCAGTTAAACTTTTATAAATGTTTCTATATGCTTTAATAAGTACGTTTACAATGTTTTTTTTAATAAAAAGCAAACTTCGCATCTTATTTTGTACAATGGATGGGCTCTAGCATGGTCATTTATGTCTTATGTTTTTTTGTATATTTTGTTGTATCATCCATAATCAAGATCCATAGTGAATATCATAACTAAGCACAAAACACACACTTTGGTTTGTTCCTTCATCTCTAGAGTAAAACTGTTTAAACTGTGGAACCTACTGCTTGCGAAAATTTTCACTTCGCCCATTTTTAGATATGGACTAAAAAGTCCCTATTATCAGTTTTTTATTTATTAATTTTTAAACACAATATTTATTTATATTATGGAAAAATTAGGAGTATTTAATTTTTTTACTCCTAAAAATACATTTGATATCCTTTCTTGGAAGTACAAATGAAAATATCAGATTATCAGAGTTATTATATAGATTTCAAGATACAGACTTACATGATTCACCTTTATTTCCGTTATCCCAAAGAATGCATATTTACTGTTAAAAACTGCTAAATATAGTTAAAAACAAATCCTTTTAAATTTACAGAATCAATATTTTCACAATATAGATGAAAAAGCATAAAAATCACTTTATTTTAAGATCTGGGCCATTTTATAGACAAAAAAATAACACAATTTACATATGTATGATATAACCCCTTTTATGTATATATTTTTTATTACTTCAATAACGTAACACAAAAAGAAGCCCTAACAAAAATCAAATTTGGTGATTTTGGTGCCACATGGCAAATTACTTTTTGATCAAAATATAAGGGACTTTATTTTATATAAAAAGAAATTCTCCCATCTGCTTTTTATTTCATTCAAAAGAAGCTTTATATTTAATTATACAATATTTATACACTCCTGAACTCAGGTTTTTGACCGATTTTAATAAACTTTTGCTCCAGTTGTAGCTGCACAAATGTTGCATTTGACCCTAATTTTCGAACACTCTGTGGAATAATTTAACGTCATAATGTTTTACCAGTGTTTTGGATTGTAAAGCCTCCATGTTTTCTTGATATTTATTTTTTTATTTAAATCGGTATTCAAATTCTAAGAGAAAATAAACATTTTTAAAGACAACACTGCAATTTAATTATAATGGTCGTAATATAAGCTATAATACAAAACATATTGGGGAAACTTAAGGTTTGAATGGTTATATTTCCGAAACCAATTAAGATAAGTATATCAAATGTAGTATCTTCTTAAAGCTCTTTGAAAGATCTCTTTACTGGTGATATAATATACAGGGTGTTTTTTTAATTCACACTATTTGTCGTTCCCTGTATATCTTAAAGGATACAAAAATCTGATTACTGATTTGAGAAACTACAGAAACCAACTTAACAAACCAATATTTGTATTTATTTTTTATCATAAAAATAAAAATGTTAACAAAGGTGTGAAAGTATAACCACACTACAAATTTGATTGTCTTTTGTTAAAAATGTGTATTGTTTCGTTTTAGAATAAAGATATTGATATAAATAAAAGAAGAAATATTAAGAAAAGATAAAGCTTTAAAATCTAATATACTGGTAAAAAATAGTGACGGTATATTATTCCACAGGGGTCAAAATGCAACATTTGGCTCTTTCCCGTATAGCACCAGCGAACAAAAAGGTAATTAAAATCGCTCGAAAAACTAAAAACAAATATTTTTGATTTAATTTTAACAAAATTTTCGTTTGTACCGGTTTTTATGAATATCAAAAATGTTAAACTATTATCTCAGCCCAAGCAGCAAGCTGACTTCTTATTGAAGTCTCTTTTTAGTCATTTTGGTCACATTTGGTCAGCCAAGACGTCGATAGGATGACGGCAAAACGACGTTAAATTGACCTCTCTAAGTCACAGACAAAAGACGTCCGTTAATGACGTCTTTAAGATGACGAAAAATTGACGCATATACTTTTTTAAGCTAAAATGATACGGTATTTTATTTAAAAAATTAAAATAGGAAAAAACTCCTTACTGCTTGCAATTTCCTGCACTGCAAGCAAAGAGTACAAATTGCAAGGTCGCATCTCTCGGGACACTGTCCAGCCTGGAGATGCAGACTTTTACACTAGCCGAAAATATTTCTTTCAAAGCTAATTGAAATCACCAACCGCAGACCGGTCTCGAACTATTTTGGTCTCATCGGTACGGTGTAGGCGATAAAAAGCGAAGATGTTGAATAAGCGTAGTAGTTTATTGTCCATTACGCCATCTATCGGTAGAGTTAATTCCTATTTCAATTTTGTAAAATTATTAGTCTTATTTTTCTGTCATATGATATTTCGGTTGGATTTTGACACGAATCATATAATGTCACAAAATTTTTCTAGCGGGTTTTCTAAACATGATGTCATTGGATTTTTATGAGCTAGTATGACGAAAAAATGACGTCGAAAAGACGTCACTTTAACGACGTCAAAAACACGTCATTAAAATGACGTCATAATTTTGGTCTAATGACGTCCTATGACCAAGAATGACTTAAAAATGACGTCAGCTTGCTGCTTGGGAGGTTGTTCTTGAAATTTAATCAAGATTCAATTTGTTTTGAATACCATATTTTAGCTTATTTTTAAATTGACAAATCTGTAAGTTATTAAAATAACTTAGTAAATTCAATAAAAGCGGGGGTATTTCTTTTTCGAAAAAATCCTCGGACACGTCGATTTTATTTTTGGATCGGGCATATTCTGACTTCAAATGTAGATATACAGGGTGTCGCAAGAACGTTTGACAAGAAAAATATTTTTTTTTCAATGGAACCCCCTGTATATTTTTGCATTTTCGGATTCTCAGAAAAATTCTGGACATGTTTTATGTATAATGTCATATACCTATCTTCAACTGTATACGAAATAATTACGTTTAAATAATAATTTATAACACTTTATTGCAGCATAAATTGATTAATTACATTCCACATTTTTGAAAATTATTTTATCAAATGCTGGAAGTGGCCGCCATTAACAGCTCTGCAGTACCCCAGGCGATCGATAAATTCTTGCTGTACATTTTCAACTGTGTCTGGAGAAATATTCCTAATTACATTATGAATGCGTTCTTTGAGGATATCAAGAGTGTGTGGCTTATCCTTGTACACTTCATTTTGACATAACCCCAAAGAAAGTAGTCCAATGGATTAAGGTCGGGTGATCTAGGTGGCCACTCTATTGATCCACGTCTGCCTATCCACCGATTTGGGAAAACATCATCTAGGAATCTTCTAACAATAGCAGTATAGTGGGGAGGCGCCCCATCCTGTTGAAACCATAATTCTTGATTTGGCACGTCAGGGTTATTTTCATCAGGATACAGTGTCGCAAGTGCTGGAATCAAGTTGTCTACTAAAAAGTCATGATAACGCTGTCCCGTCAAATTTCCTTCAAAGAAGTATGGTCCAATTACTCTGTTATTAATAATCCCTGCCCATACATTCACCTTTTGATAATTCTGAGAATGACTTTCCCTAAACCAGTGTGGATTTTCAGGTGCCCAGTACCTAAAATTATGCCTATTTACTTGTCCATTTAAACAAAAAGTTGCCTCGTCTGAAAAGCATATCTGTTTCACTAGTCTAGGGTTATTATCAGTTATCTCGGTCATGGTCTCACAAAACTCGTTTCTGCGATCTGGATCATCTTCTAGTAGCTCTTGAAGTAATTGCATTTTATAAGGGTGCCAATTTTCCTTCTTTAAAAATTTTGTTACAGTCGATCTATGAAGCGTATTATCCAAAGCGAGCTGAGTACTTGAGAGGTTCGGATTTTCATGTAATGAAAGCAGGATATCCAGTTTTTATTATTTGGAACGCCGGCCCTTCCTGATCTGCCAATATCCTTAACAGTTCCAGTCTCTCTCCACTTAGCCTCAATTCTACTGATTGTAGACTGACTTACAGGTTCTCTGTTCGGATGTTTATTGTTGAACATAATTCGAACTTCGTTGTGTGTTCTAGTTTTCTCATCACAGCCAAGCATAATTAATATTTCGATTCTCTGAGTCTCAGTTAAACGCATTGTAATTATTTTCAATTAACAATAGATTTGAAACTTTTAAATAATTGACACCTATTTGAAGTCTATGTCAAATATTCACAAACAGAGGGTATAGGTAATTGCAATGACTGGTTATAAAACGTTTAAACTGATTTGAGATGCTGTTAATGGCGGCCACTTCCAGCATTTGATAAAATAATTTTTCAAAAATGTGGAATGTAATTAATCAATTTATGCTGCAATAAAGTGTTATAAATTATTATTTAAACGTAATTATTTCGTAAACAGTTGAAGATAGGTATATGACATTATACATAAAACATGTCCAGAATTTTCCCGAGAATCCGAAAATGCAAAAATATACAGGGGTTCCATTGAAAAAAATATATTTTTCTTGTCAAACGTTCTTGCGACACCCTGTATATCTACATTTGAAGTCAGAATATGCCCGATCCAAAAATAAAATCGACGTGTCCGAGGATTTTTCGAAAAGAAATACCCCCGCTTTTATTGAATTTATCCGTTATTAAATCACAACCCTCAACCTATAAATTCATAAATCCATAACGTTGTCCTTTGATGTTATACACTTGTAATGTCTTCCAATTGTATGTTGGATGGACATTAATCTTTATTAATATTTCCTATTCTCTTTTTCCTGCTATCCCCAAGGAACCTTTCTTTGTAAGTTTGTATTATTATAAGTATGTTTTAAAGTTATGCTTATTGTTTGTTTAAATTTAAAACGTTCTATGTGTTACTTTTAAGTCCTTATAAGTATTAGGTTATATGCAGATTACTAAAAATAGATAACTGCTGTGGAATATAATGATAACTGTTGGTGGTTCTTCCACGACAAGAAATTCTTGTTTTCTCTTTACTACTTTAAGACAAGATAAAATAATGCTCTACACTCACCAGAAATCTCTAGATTTCCTGAGTTATTTTGTTTGTTAAAGTTTTTGTCGAGTTCTGACGTTTGTTAGGTTTTTTCGTAAACTTTTTTCTTGTAACCGTTCTGTTTAAGATCCCTGGGTTGTAGTTTATTTATGTCATTTGGTCGTGGAATTTGTTTTTTGGCCCAACTACCGAAACATCTACTAAGATATTTCAAGTCACTAAAAAAATTGTAATCTTAAGCTACACCTAACTTGGAAGTTCTGCGCGTGCATAATTTTCCTTTAGCATGCGCAGAACCCTATAATAGAAATGGTTCAAGACTCCTAACCTTTGAGTGGTGTCAGACATCTAAGTAGGTAATCCGGTAGTTGGGTCCAAAAAACTTCCCACGACCAAGCGTCAATAAGACTGCTACTCTTATATTAGTAAGTTGTTTTTGCAGATGTTTCTTACTGTCTCATTTTTTGTCCTATCGTTAAATGAAAGGTGGTGGAAAGGTAAAGCCCAATTGATGGATATTTATATTTTACGTACGTACAACGAAAAATGTATTTACATACTCGTATCTTACCCATTTTTTTGGAATAATGGAAGCAAACCATCAAACTGGTATAAAGGGAACAAAATTTATTCTCGTTCTTTGTTTTTTCGTTTGATTCGTGCTTCAAACATTAGGATTTTTCTGCATGATCACATGGCTATAACGTGGTATGATAGTAGATGCGTGTAAGGTGTTTTAAAGACCCTGTTTAAATAATTTCTCGTTATGCATAGGCACAAATTTCATCAAAATATTTAAAGTTTTATCAAAGATATTTAAAAAATATATACTTTTTCAAACTTTGCCACTCTGTATCTTAAAAGTTGAGGCACTTTAGGACATAGGTTTGTTTGAACATACCTTCTTAAAACCACCCCAAAATTCTCCATCTTAAAGATCGCATCTTTGAATAACACTAAAAGTCTAGAATATTAGCGTTTAAGAATAATTATGTTATATATAATATTCAAAAAACCGCCTTGTAAAAACCTCCAATATAAATATTGATTCTATCTTTCTGCTCTCAAAGAATATCCTCAAAATGATAGACACAGTCACGCTCCTGTTATCGAAAGAATATCTAAATAGGTTTTCGGGGTCAAAAAACTATTAGTAAATAAGATTTGATCTTTTTGCAGACGTGAGGACTAGACAGAAAGAGATAAATGAAAAAATTATTTTGGGTTTTGACAAATTTGATATTTTATTTTGTAAGGTTTGATTCAATAAAAACAATTTTTTATATCGTCAATCTTACAAACGTTTTATTTTTATTTTTTTGTTAATTTCTTTCACTTCAGGGTTTGCAAATAAACAGCGTAGTAAACGTGCGCAGACAATATCTTTTTAGGAGGGACAAATATCAACAACCTTGATCAATGTTACAATTTTACTTTACATGAGTAGTGCTTTTTTATGTTCTATTTTTTGCGTAGTTGAACTCATTGGTATTACAAAAATATATATATATATATGCCAAATGCAATAAAACGATGACAGAAAATACAATAACACAAAAACGGATAAATTTAAAAACGAAGAAAGGTTTTGCAAATATAATACGTTTATTTATATTTACTAATAAGCCAGTTAGTTTTTCTTTGTCTAAAAATCTTGTTTTGCAGTCCTATTTTTTATCAAGTGGTTTAAGCAAATTCTTGGTGCCATATATGTCTTCAGAGGTTGACTATTATCATATTGACAACACCGTGAAATCTTTTCCTGTCAGCATCTGCGCGTAACAGATCCTCCACTCTGAGTCCTGTTCACTGTCTTATATTGCGCAGCAAAGAAAGCTTCTTACGTCCAATCCATCGTTTTCCCTCGACTTTTCCCTGAATAATGAGACGTAACAACTGATATTTAGGTCCTCTGATAATATGACTGAAGTATTCCGTTTTTCCCCTTTTGATTGTATTTAGGAGATCTCTTTCTGAATTCTCCATTCTTAGCACATCTTCGTTAGTAGTGTGCATTGTCTAAGATATTTTTAGCATCTGCCGGTAGCACCAAAGCTTAAATGCTTCCAATTTGTTTACCGTAGTCGCTTTAAGAGTTCAGCAGCAGGACTCCGTGTACTGAAGTATTTTACAAATCGACTTTATTCTACCTCACTCGCACTCTTTGTTCAAGAAAACATCCTTAAAGTCGATCAAATTGGTCGCCTATAAGCGAGGTCTCCGAACGTATCAAATTCTACCAAAATTTAAAAAAGTCTTAGATAACCCTAAAATAAATTTAGGTGTTCGTTTGCGTTAGAATGCAAACATTTATTTTATTGTTTTTTACAATTATAGAAAAAATAATTTTAGTTTTCGTCCAACCAATGTGACCTTGATTTTTGCAAAGATTCACAATTGTATAACGCTAATTATTGGTTATTAATTTTTTTCGTTTAGATAAATTCGTCACATATTTTTGCTTCACTGATTTAAATTATTCACAGTAGGGAACTATTTATTTAAAAAAAGGTTATGTTATTCTTCAGAAACATTTAATTTCATAAAAACCTCAAAAGCCAGAAGGAAGTATAACCGATAGACATATTAAGTGCTAATGCCATAGTGCAAAATTGACCCCAAGATTAAAAGAGAATAAATAAAATTAAATAAAAATCGATTAAGAACCTAACACTTTTTTCCGTGTTAAAAACAATAATTAAAAACTTAATTACCCAATATTGATATTTCGTAAATCAAATTCGCAATAGCTGTATGTGTGTCCTTTTTATCTTGCACAGTTAAACAAAGAAGTATTAGTACACATATAGACATTTTACGAACAATTCCGATGTTTAGTCTATTGTGACACAGAGTACCAAGAAGTGCAATTATTGACTTTTCGAATGGAAATCTACGATAGAAAGCAAGGTGTAGAATTCTATAGAGCACGGAGGCCCGCTGCAGGTTTAGCATTCGTAAAGCAAGATCGACCACATATAACACCTCAGAACCCTTTTGCGAAGGTGCATAGAGATATTTCTGGTTGCATAATATTGATTTCCAGGATATAAATGCTCTGCGGGACATCTTAATCCTGGTCAATATTTCCACGTCAGAATCACAGAATATTGAGCCAGTTTTCTAGATATTTAAAGTTTTCTACTCGCCCAATAGTTGCACCATCCAATAAAAGTCGACCAGGGCCTACATTTCTTTTTCCCATTGCCATCCATTTGGTTTTATTGATGTATATGTTGAGACCTCCATGGCGACTTTCTTCGTTAACGAGGCTGACAAGGATCTGAAGGTCTTCTAAGCTTTCGGCACGTATTGCTGTGTCGTCAGCATACCTTATGTTATTAATTATTTTTTGGTCTATTTTCACTTCTTCTTTTCTGCCGCTCAAGGAACTTTTAAATATTTCTTCGGAATAATTATTGAACATTGTTAGTGAGAGGACACATACCTGTCTCACTCCTCGTTTAATTAAACATTTATTTGTGCATGTATTGTCTACTTTTATAGTGGCAACTTGGTTGTAATAAATGATGTAATGATTTATTAAGGTGGATTTTATTAACCAGATGACCTTATGGACAAGACGCGACTGGTAAAAAACGCTTCATCAATAGAAGTCATGAAGGTGAGTAGGCTATGGGCATTCGCTCCTAACAAAAGTCGAGCGTTCACTTGCGCATACGTTAAGATATGGTAACGATATGTATGCGCAGTATATCAATAAAAAAATAAATACGTATCGTCAAGCGCATCAACTGCGCACGTCCATTAGTGCCACAGCTCACAGCTATGGAATACGTTATTTTTAGATAATATTCTTATAAAATGATGTAAAATCGATTACACTGTTGTATTAAATACGTGTATGTAGCTAAAGACTAGATTTTTAACAAGATTATTAATTTTGCTTAAACCGAGAGTTTTAATATCCTTTATTTAAACCTTACAAACTCAAAAGAAAGAAAGGAGGTTAAGCTGAGATTTAAGCTGAAATCCGCTTAAAACAATACGGCGATCTGGGTTACGATTATCTCATGCAAACAATTGTATTTTAGTTATACAACGAGAGAGCAAGTAAAATAGAGTGTTGCAACCTTAACTGCGTACTGTGAGAAAAAGTAAAAAAGTTGTCTGTAAAGTCGGTTTACGTACAATGAATTTACGTGATAACGTCATAAGGTATTATGTAAGGTAAGGGACAAGGTGAAAAAAGACTTTATTCTTGTAATAATGTTAATCCATAAAAATATATTTTGTATCCAGAATAAATTTAAATTTCATCAGCACAGGTGCTTTGTAGGAGATATTTTTTTTAAATATATCCTAAAAATGTAAATTTTGGTAAGATCATATTTTAAATTGGAAAGTTTTTATAGCCCAGTAAAATATATGATGTTTTTATGTATCAAAAATGCTTTTTTCCATACTTTAATACTGAAATATGCATGTATAATATGTACTTACACCTACTTTTCCCATTAAGTGTTTTAGAATATGATTTTTAAAACAGAGTGTTCCAATTTGAGTGGGCAATATTTTTTGATGTGTCGAGCTGTACTTCCTAAAATAAAAAAAATGTTTAATAAATTTTTTTATTAATACCTTCTAATATGGATAAAACCTTTAATTTTAATTATATGCGTTTTAATATGGTTTTTAATACAAAAATATTAAGTTACTGTTTAAACGGTTTTTATTCCAGACTTTAAAAAATACACTGTCAGCATTTACAGTAAAACAACCATAAAACTTTATGTTCGCTCTAAAATTATTGCTTTGTTTCCTTTTTGAATGTAATTCCAAAAGCAGTAAAAATGTTTTTAAGCAAAAAGTCCTGCACTAGCTAAAACTTTGCAAATACATTTTTGTATTTCACATTTCATATTTTAAGTAAGCAAGCAAGCAGATATGTTTTTTGGGTTTTAAACTAATTTTGCAATTAAATAAAAACCCAAAAGTAACTTTGCATTTTATTAACTAACTAAATTTAGTACGGGCATACCCCCACTAGGGGTAGCCCGTACGGGGCTTAACTAAAACTTTAACTTTACCCTTTACTACTTCTTATCTAATCTATTTCTTATTTCTTTTCTCCCCTTTAAATATCAAATTTTCCAGTGTTTGTTTTGCATTTCTACGCGACCCAGTTTGTTTAATGTTTTTATTTTAATATTATAAGAGTAACCTAGAAAATTGTTTAATTTATACTTTAAAACCTTGACACCTCACTTATATCTTTATTTAGCAAAATTCCCAATGTTAAGTAACCTAGTTAAGATGTATACTTATTTTAAAATTCCCAAAAATGTATATTTTAAAATTCCCAAAATGTATACTTTTTTATACTAGGTGTTCACACTATTTTTGTAACCGTTTATTATACGATCAGCTATTATTTAAAGCGTAGTATTACGGATTTCTATATATTAATAACTTAAATAATTTTATCCAAACTTATAAACTACAATAATTAAACTCTCGAATTATCAATAACATAACATTTATTCCTTACTTCTTAATACATTGAAATCTACTACCCGAAATATTCCATACGAGACCCAGCTTAAACCTTGAATCAGCATAACCATATAACTCTGCGGCTAGCTATAAAAAATTTCTAACAATATATTAAACAAATCAGTTACTGCAATTTTATTAAATTAATTTTTTCTTGGTCTAGGTTTTCCGAGCCTTTGTATAACAGTTCCTCAATATGTTTTCTAAATTATCTTACAATCTTTTAGCACATTTATTTTTTGTCTGTGACCATGATTATATTATTTATGTTTTTACGAAATTTATGCATTGTGAGGAGGTCTTGCAAGGTCAGCTCATAGAGCACTTTACTCCAGTTCAACAGATATTATATAAAAATCTTCCCCTATTTTGTTGTGTAAACTTGAGCAGCTCAATCCCAAATTAGAAAAATTATTCTCGTAAGTTTCTATTACGTCATTGAAAAGTTGTGAGTTTAATATTAAATTGCACCGCCTCCTCCTTCATTTAACAAGCGAGACGCACGGTTGAGCTACGCTGCGGGCTCGTTGCGTTTATGTAAGGCCAGACCTTCAACCTGACAAAGACCATTCTTGCAACCATGGCTATTATAAATTATAATCATTTTACTACCAATAATGTGTATTGCATTATTTTATCCAAAATTACCAAAATGTCATATACGGTTAGCTAACAGCAACTCTAGCTTAATTAAGTATTATGAAACTAACAATGCATACAAGTTTAATGATTGTGCTTTAATCCAATGTATTCGTGATTTCATTAGCATCGCGTTATGAAATCATGTTTTTAAGTCTAATCCGAGATTAATTAAAAAATACTTTTAATAAAAAGTAATTCATATGTTAAAACTTGTAATTTTAATGTAATTTATTTTAAACAATTTTTTGGGTTGTGATATACCTTTTTTAACACGCTTTTATTAGCTTGGGTTGTAACTATCTATCTATCTATCTATCTATCTATCTATCTATCTATCTATGTAACGGAATCTTTGAGCCTAATTTTAACCAACTTCCAGCGATTCAATTTCTTTGAAACTTTGCACACGTATCAAGGACCGATGACAATGCAATAATTTAAAAACAGTATCCCGTTATCCTGATTAGGACCGCCAGGATAAATAAATTCCTTTACAGATCCTCTGTGTCTCTTGACAAAATGGCGAAGGAATTTTTAGTGAATAAACTGGAGCATTTATTTTTAAAAACTAATTGATATATCGAACTAAAAAATGAAAAATAAATAATAGTTTAAAAAAACTAAAAACACGCTTTATATGCAACCGAACTAAAAATTAGAAAATAATTTTTCATTACAAAGAGTTTGTCACTTCAGAATAAAAGCGTGGGTGCTTAATATATTAAATGTTATAATTATTCTATTTGCAAATATCTATGAGGGAAAAGTTATGAAAAAAAATAGTAAAATGCACCCCACGCTTTTTACTCTGAAGTGACAAACTCTTTGTAATGAAAAATTATTTTCTAATTTTTAATTCGGTTGCATATAAAAGCGTGTTTTTTTAGTTTTTTTATTTAGTAGTAAGCTACATGCACTAAAGTTGAAACTTTACTGTTAGTTCTGTAATTTATTTTATTCTTAAAATATACTTTTAATTAATGCTACTATACACATATGTCAGCACATTAGACAAAAACTATTTCTGATTTTTTTAAGCATAATTTCGTTTTTTGTAAAATGATAGTAAATTGGCCAAATAATCATATCCTTGTAATATCACACTCTTTAATATTCGCACATCATTTAGAAACTCCCTGTATATGCATTCCAAATTTTATTTTATTAACACTCTGTATGAGTAAATAAATAAATGCAAGACAATGAAAAGAAAATAGTTGTTTATTATACAAGGGAAAAGTTCTAGATTTCAGCTCAAGATCGTGTTGTCTCCCAACGCGAAGCGAAGGGAGACAATAAACCAAGAGCTAAAATCTATTTTTTCCCGTTTATAATAGGTACACTTTTTTGTGAGGGAAAGAAATGACGATGGTCACAAAATAATCACAATAAGCCCGCAGCTGTGCGTCTCGGCAGTAAAATGTAGGGGATGCGGTGCAAAAATTTTTGTATAACATTGCAGTAATATGAGTCTGTTATACTACGTTTTAAATTACACCTGACTGTAAAATAAACCTCCACAAATGAGGCAACACAGTTTTACCCTATAGTACACTCAAAGTTTCGATAAAAAGAAACAGAGATAAGTAGAAAAAATCTATTTTATTTAAACAAGGAGATATACATACCTAAAACAATAGACTCAACTTGACAAAAATGCTTTTATATTTTTGAGGGCATAAAAAGTGTTTTTGAATTTAATCGAAATAATCTGCCCCAATTTCCTCTATCATTGTAAATCCGGGCTAGGCGCAGCCTTGGTGCGGGTTATGTTTGGTCAAACCTTTACTGTTGAAAAACACATGTTTGGCATAAAATTAATAATGTAAAATTTGAAGTTTTAAACCAGTCGTTTATTGTATGGAAAACGATAATTAGATCTGCGTTTATATGGAAACTTTTAAAGTATTAAATATATGTCAATGTAATATTGTAATTTGACGGATTTGAATTAAAAATTTGGGACTCTGTGTGGTTATTTATTAGTAATTTTAAATATTTTTATGTTTTACCTATCTATTATTGATCTGTAATACCTTAGAAACGGAATATGTTATGGTAGCAATAATACCTGCTATCACACCTAGGGCATTATAAGCGGGCATTATGATAATGCCCGCTTATAATGTCCTAATGCGCTAATATGGAAATTTTATTGCTTATCCAATTTTATTTCTCTCACAATAAAGATCAAGTTTATACAAAAATAATTTTCTTTAAACAATACTAAAAATTAAACTTTATTTCCAAAATAAAAATTACAATTTTGAAATGTCCCGGAATACTTGGTCCAGGGAGAGTTCGGACTGTATTTTTCGACTAAAAATAATAAAGTTTGTTAAACATATGTATTAAAATAAAATCAATAACTTACCAGTTCATTAAAATATGCCATTAAAACGGTTTCGGTTATTTGAAGAATTGCGTTCGCATCTTTCCAAATACCAAATATGCCATACTCCCGATCATACTGTTGCCTTGATTTAACTGGCAAAAGATTTTCGGTCGCTTTTATGGCCTTTTCTCTTATATTTTGTTGAATCTTTGAACAAATCGTTAAATAAAAATGCCAACTGACTAACTGATAGAAACATCAAAGTCAAACTTAACACCAGTCATTATCTACTTACGTATACAGGTACAGGTGCAACTTATTTTTTATATTGCGAATAAATAATGTAATTAGTGATTGAAAAACTATTTTTGGGTAAAACATAAAGCATTGTATGCACCACTGAGCTTTACTGGACTAAAATGCCCATCAGGTCGAAATCTTCACAGGCATTATAGTCCTAGTAACGCCCCTTGATACATAAATAGCTATAAAGGTAAAAATGTCTGATTGTACTTTTAATATAAAGGAAATGTAAGTTTGGTATAATAAAATATTCTAAAAGTAGATATCTAACTCTACTTATGGGTATGTGTATCCGGGAAAAAAGTTCTCACTTTTTCCCGGGAAATAAGTAATTTTGGGAAAATCCACATTTGAACCTGCCAACAAAGGTAAAATCTTAAATTTTACTACTTAAACTTATTTAAATTAAATTATGCGTTAGACAAAAAGCAAAAAAACAAAACGGGAACGTTTTAGTTAATGCGAGGGATTTAACAAATCTTGTACTTAAAAACGTTTCTAAAGCTGCTGGAATTTGCTTTTAAAGAAAAAAAAAAGAAATAATTTTAAAAACCCACTAAAAGTTTTATACTCGGATTACTGGTATATTTTAAAAAGGAATTGCTGACACCGTATTGTATTCGAGTTTGGAATAAAATAACACAAAAGGTGGTTATTTTTATGTTTTATTTTGAAATTCTTGAATAAGATAAATTGGAGTTCTATAACGTCTTATAGGAATTCTTAAAAGAAACGATTGTGCTCTTTCAGCTTTTTTACTTAAATTCTAAAGTTAAGACCACGGTTTTACAAAAATAAACTTTTTTATAAATATTTACGCCTCGAGGAGGGCCACACGAGTAGGTGTCATTATAATGGAGATATACAGCATCAGCTAAGTCAATAAGTTCACAGTCACTCCGTGGAAAAAAGACGGTCTAATGCGTGTATAATACTAACAGGTAGAGAATAACAAATAAATAATTGTGGCATGTTAACAAGGTGAAACACCGCACAGTTTAGATGTATAATAATTATGTATAATATTATTACAGTATTGCTTTCTGTATAAGCAGAACATTGTACCCTAATCAATTAAATTATTAAGGGGCCGTCCATAAGTTACGTGAGGCGTTTTTTCAGTTTTTGGACCCCCTTTCCTTTCTGGTAAGATTTCACGATATTTGCTTTAATCCCCCCCAACCCTCTAATCACACGTGAAATTTTTTAAAAGTTAAGGTGTGTTGCCTTGGAATACAATACGCCCTAAAATAAAGGGAAATGAAAAAAGGCACCCTTTCTCAAACCGAAATTGATTTTGTCGTCGAAATAATTTTGAGCATAGCAAAAAAAAGCCCTCAACCCAAAAAGTAATACTGAATAATAGGATACATTTTTCCTGCAGTGACCTGCCCAAATATCGTTAACTTTTTTCTTTTTTTTTTTTTGACAATCCACGAAGGCTAAAAGTCTAAATACTAACGTACCGTGGGTGTCTTAAGCAGGGTAAGAGGAAGTTTGTTAACGCGGGACTTAAATACTTGAAAGTTTGGGCGAGAAGAAAAGACCTCCGCGGGCAGCAGGTTCCACATTCTAGAAACTCTAGGGATAAAAGAACGAACAAAGTGGAAAGTTCGGGGCCTGTCCAGTTGGACCGTATAGGGATGCATACGGGTAACACCACGAGTTTCTCTGTTGGGAACCGTGAGTGGAGGAGTTATACTGGACAATTCTTACCAGAGCAGAAGCCATGGAAGTGCCTATAAAAAGCGATAAATCCCCCAGAGGCCGTCAATGAGCGAGAGAAAGAAGCCTTTCTGTAAGTGAAAAATTATTAATGAAACCAATAGCTCTTCTTTGAATGGAATCAAGAATGCTTAGGGTTGTGGAGTACGCCATGCCCCAGATATAAGAACAATATTCCAAGGGAGGTCGGATGTGGTATACATATAAAGTGTATAAATTAGAGAGGAAAATATCTTTTGGCTCAAAAGAGAAATCCAAGCTTTTTGAAGCTGCCATGGCTATAGATACAATGTGTTTCTAGCGGAAGAAAAATTACGTGATATTTGCACAGACTCCTTCCCCCACCCTCCACGGTGAGATTCACCTCGACCACCTCCACCCCTAAATGCCTCACGTAAGTTATGGATGCCCCATAACAGAATGATTTTATTTTTTTAAAGACTGCTGTAATTTTTGTAGCGAAATCCCTCTCTCTTAACGCTCTGTGCGTCGGTCCTGCTTTGTTGTTGCTTTACTAGCTTATATACCTTCTTACTTAACTAAACTATGTCAACCAAACTAGGGTAAATATAAAAAAAGCCACGCTTGGGAATGTCGAAATGACGTTTTTTTACAACTGTGAGCTTTTTTATGTCACTCTCAAATAATTGTGAGATTGGTGAAATATACAGGGTGGGACAAATTAAACTTGCACACATTTTACCTAATAATAATTTTTATCCAACACTTACATATAATATCTACATAATTGATCAGATTTTGAGAATATAAAGTGTACTATAAGTCACTAGTGAGCTAAAGTACCCTTTAGCTCACTAGTGAATTATAGACTTTAGCTCACTAGTGACTTATACTAATTCTTTATTACTTCCAACATTTCACAATTAAAAAAATAACATAAAACAACTAACATATTATAATATATTAATAACTCACGTGTCTAATACAAAATTTTATCCAACACTTTCGTATAAATCGTTTTTAATATCGAAAATAATTTGAAAACGTCATCAAATTTTGTTGCTGGTGTTGACAATGACAAGTAACAAATAATGGATGACGTTTTCAAATTATTTTCGATATTAAAAACGATTTATACGAAAGTGTTGGATAAAATTTTGTATTAGACACGTGAGTTATTACATATAAGTCACTTAAGAAAATTACCTCTCTCGCCCTTCGGGCTCGAGAGTTAAACTTTTCTTGCGTGACTTATATGTAATATAACTCACTTATCTAATAAATAACTATTAATCTGTTGCGCCTATCTTTTTTATTTTTAAATGGACTGTGATTTAATCGTTCGACCGTATTTTCTCTTACGTTAAGTACTAAAATAACCATTAAATGTTAATCTTATGCATTTGCCCCCAGTCCCTATAGTTCCCCATTCCTTTCTGACTTTAAAGCGTAATTAAAATTAAAGCGCTTCTTTGAATAAATTTCCTAAGTTACTTTCTGAATATTGTTGATAGAGGCATTATTATTTTAAAGTGTGTTTTGTTTACCGCGTGTTTTGAAGTTTAAATTTATTTTCTTAGTACATAAGATGTACAGAGTTTTCGTTAATATTTTGACATTAACATAGAACGATTAATTAAAAAAGATAGAAGAAAACTTCCTGTATAAAAATTTACAGTTTTTCATCTAAAGGATTTAGTAATAAAAGCATCAGAACTTTTAAATAACTCAATGTAATGATTACAACAAAATGTAAGTAATTTTTATTATTTGAAAAATAAATTTATAGCATTAAGTTTTGAAAATATTATTGTTTAAATGTTCGCCTTTACTTTGTTCAGTTCCATGCATTCTTGTGGCCCTATTACTGATTACCTTTTCAATCATGTCACACGCTAAATTTCTAATGGTGCGTGTGATGTTCTGCTTGAAGGTCATGAATCGTTCGTGGGCTATTCTTGAGAACCTAAGATTTAAGGTAGCCCCACAAAAAAATAGTCCAAGGGTGAGATATCGCACGACCTTAGCGGCCAGTTCACATTACCACTTCTTGGAATAACCCGCCCTAGAAACTTTTCTTACAACCAGACGATAAATTTTAATAATTTCTACTAGTCGTTGAATCGTGTATATCTCCATAATAACTTGCCAGACACTACTGAACACAAGTGTGACACTTTTGAGTGCAGTTTTCCGTTCGTTCTCGGTCGTGCTGGGATGTTGGAAGGGAGGCCATGCGGCTCTCACGTGGTATCGAGCATGGAGGATGCAGAAGAATTTGAGAAGGCATCTTTTTTCTGGTTAGAACTAGGCGCTGTGAGTGAAGATTCCTATAACCTGATGTTTCCTGTTTGGCGTGCTGCACGAGGTTTTTTTCCAATGGCGGAAGATGTAGGCGGGCGTCGCTGGGGGGTCAGCACTGAAAGAAACCGGTTATGCGCGATACCAGTAGCAGTTCCAGGGAAGATAGCCGACATTCATGCCTCTTTATAAGTTCAAGATTAAATAAATAGTGAAAGATTCCGGGATTTCTAGGAGCTTAAGAACTCGACTATCTAGATTTTCCCCTAATGTGCTGGTAATTTATACCGAAAGGGACCAGAGCCAAGAATAAATGAACCAACCAACCACTTGAGTGACATAATTTCAAGCAATGTTGCCACAGTAAGATTTTAAAGTTCTGACTCTCTTATTGGTAAACCCTATATTATCTTTTGAGCTTAACAAAGAAAGCAAATAAACATCAGAAAGTTAAGAAAAATGAAGAGGTTAAATTTTTTAACAACACACACTTTGTATTTTATGTGACCATTTAAATGGTCTTTTAAAGAGATTTAAAAAAATACCACATTTGATCTATCTTTGATTTTTCTTTTTATTAAGAGCCTTTATGTATTATTTGGCTATTAAATAGATTTGAGAAAAAAGCATTTTATTTTGTATGTGAGCCGCTCATAAGTGTTGGCAGACCTTTCTTATAATAGCGAGTGTCTCACCGGTGGCGTAGTGAACAAAGCTTTGATATCAGAAACCAAAAGTCTTCGGTTTGATTTCCGGCCGGTGAAAAATGTTTAAGGAGTAGTTATTTAAAATAATGTCCGAGATGGCATAACCTCGTTGTCTAATAGGTGCTGTCAAATGAAAAAGTGCATGTTTAAGTGCTGGGATAACGTTAACGGAACAGGGGTAAAAGATGGGTGAAACATCTAATAACCAGACACCCGCAGTACTCTGGTATTAAGGCATAAGCCTCACTGGGATGTCACAAAAACAAGAAAAAAGCGAACTAAACATTGTTTTTCTTTCTGATTTTTTTGTACATCTCTCAGTTCTTTGTAAAGTAATGGAAAAATTAATTAATTCACAAATTCTTAAGTACTTAAAAAAACACAAAATTTTACATGACAGGCAGTATGGATTTCGCCACAAAAGATCTACATCAGATCTTCTTTCCTTCGTATCACACTGTTGGAATAAGTCTGTTGAGTTTCTAGGTGAGTCCCAGATCGTTGCTCTTGATATATCCAAAGCTTCTGATGAGGTCTGGCATGTCGCACTTCTTAATAAACTTATCCTATGGTCTTTCAACTAAACTCTGTACTTGGCTCTCTAGTTATCTATCTGATCGACGTATATCAGTTATTGTGGACGGCCATTCTTCAAGCTTTCACCAAGTAAATGCTGGAGTCCCTCAGGACTCGATGCTGGCACCAACATTGTTTCTTCTTCACATCAACGACCTTCTCTCGTCCACAACTAATTCCATTCATAGTTTCGCCGACGATAGTACCCTTCACTCCAGTTTTCAGGTTCCTAAACCCATCACTAAACCTGACTTGGAAAATAAACGCAGAGCGATGCAGATATCTCTTTCGCAGGATCTTAATTTAATATTGGATTGGGGCGCCAAAAATATCGTCCATTTTAATGCATGCAAAACACAATTATGTTCCTTGTCGCGAAAAGAGTCATCAAATACTCATCCTCTACTTATGAGCCGCCAAGTTTTACAGAGCAAAAGACACCTTCAATCTCGTAGGCGTCACATTTGAAAGTAACCTTAACTGGCATAAACACATTGTATCTATAGCCACGGCAGCTTCAAAGAAGCTTGGATTTCTCTTTCGAGCCAAAAAGTATTTTTCCGCTTCTAATTTATACACTTTATATGTGTCCCAAATCCGACCTCCCTTGGAATATTGTTCTCATATCTGGGGCATGGCGTCCCCTACAACCCTAAGCATTCTTGATTCTATTTAAAGAAGAGCTATTCGTCTCATTAATGATCCTTCACTTACAGAAAGGGTTCCCTCTCTTGTCCATCGTCGGGCTGTGGGAGATTTATCGCTTTTTATAGGTACTTCCATGGCTTCTGCTCTGAAGAATTTTCCAGTATAGTTCCTCCACTTACGGTTCCCAACAGAGAAACTCGTGATTCCGCGCGTATGCATCCCTATACGGTCCAACTGGACAGGCTCCGAACTTCTCACTTTGTTCGTTCTTTTATCCCTAGAGTTTCTAGATTGTGGAACCTGCTGCCCGCGGAGGTCTTTCCTTCCCCCAAATCTTCAAGTATTTAAGTCTCCGTGTCAACAAACTCCCTCTTACCTCGCTTAAGACACCCACGGTACGTTAGTGTTTAGGCTTTTAGCCTTCGTTGTTTGTCCAAAGATAAAAAAGAAAAAACACAAACTAAATTACAAAAAAAAAGAAAGAAATAAGTAAATACATTTTAAATGTTGGTCTTTAATACGTCATATTTTTATTTATTATCCTTTCGAAGTTGTAATCCCAACTTTTCAACGTCACAGCTTTAGTGCTGACGCTGCTTCAGAAAAGCTTACGAAAAAGCTTTTTAAACCAATTTATATATTGACACATGCCTGAAAATTGAATCTTCCCTTATTTTTACATTTAACATATTTGTTTAATAAATATTTTAAAACAACAGGATTGACTTATTGGTGTCTTTATGGCCAACTAATTTATGTTTAAAACATCGTCCAAAGAAAAATATTCTACACGGAAAATTCCATTACACACGATGGCCTCATATTTCTCTAACATTGTTGCGTACTCTGGAAAACGTAATCCCAACTTTTCAACGTCAAAATCTCGGCGGTATTTCGCAAAAGCCGACCAAAAGTACTTTAAATCAATTTGTAAGGATAAATCTAAGGCGCCTTTTTTATTGTGGGTATTTTAGCAACTACAGAGTTGTAATACATGAAATAGACATTGACGTGCCCTTGTAAACTGTCCCAGGAAAAATAAAACTTAGCATATTGTATATCCGTCTTAAATAATTTTTAAAAGCATAGCACAAATGTATATTACAACAGACAAACACACTGTATTTAAACCTATACTTGAAGCTACTGTATGATACAGGGTTATTTTTAAATTGATGTATTCCTTTTAACACAGTATTGAATGCAAGAAAAAAAGAACACATTTCAAATAAAATTACGTTTAAAAATGCTTCGTTTCCGATATACAGGGTGTTAAAGTTTTAAGAAAAAATGCCTTTTTTATCATAACTTTCCTACCACTCTAGATATGTCCACAAAATTTCGTACACTTTTTTTAACCATTACATTACAGTTTTTGCTGTAAAAGTTTTTAAAATGTTACCAGTGGCGTTCGAACAAGATGTGTATTGAATTTTTTTAAGAAAAATAGTACGTCACTGCTTTTTCCTCAGATCAATATTGTTTCTTGAAATATCTATTTATTTTGGAGTTAATTTGGTCTCTTAATATTTTTCAGTACGACGAACGAATAATTTTCGTTAAAAAAATAAAAAAGCCATTTTGATGCATGGAAAAGTGCTAAAGTAAATCTTATGCTGTATGATTAAAATTGGTATTTGCCTAATTTATTGAAAAAATGTCACAACTACTATTAACTTTGATTTAAACCTAATAAGGAAATATTCAGTTGGCTTAATAATTTTTAATAAAATAACCAAGAATTTTACATACAAAACAAGATATCAGGTTTTTTGCGATGTGTTGCCGTGCATTAAAATGGCTGCTATTATTTTAACAAAAACCTTTGTCGGTACTAGAAAAATAACAACGACCAAATTAACTCTAAACGTAAATGATCTTTAAAAAATAGATTGACTAGAAAGAAAAAGCTGAGGTGGCATGATATGTTTTCTTAAAAAATATAAATATAATCTTGTATTGATCACCACTAGAATTAAAAAAGAAGCTTTTACAGCAAAAAATTTTAATGTAATGTTCAAAAGAAGTGAATCAGATTTTGTGCAGACATATCTGGAGTGGTAGGAAAGTTATGATAAATGCAGACATTGTTAAAACTTTAACACCCTGTCATTTCGAAAACATGGCATTTTCAAAAATAAGTTTATTTGAAAAATGTTCTTATTTTTTTGCATTCTTTACTGTGTTAAAAGAAATATATTAACTTAAATATAACCCTGTATATTTTAAATACCATCGTGTTAAAATATAATGTAAAATGCTTAGTAATATTATCAAAGTATTAGCAACGATGCTAAAAAATGTATTTTTAAAATGAAGACTATTTTCTCGTCTTTGTTCTCCCCCTTTATTACTCTTTTGGCTTCCCTTTATAACCACTTTCTAGGGTACAAAATTAAAATTTTTGAAAGAAATACAGCAAAATATGTTTAAATTATTTTATTAATTTATTATAATATATATGTGATATGCAGAAAGACACCCTACATTTTAAAACGTTATCAAAGATATTTTTAAAGTAGTGACAAATTTTTAAACGTCGTTTGATAATTATAAAAAATAATTAAGAAGTTTATTGTTAAAAAACCAAAAGTTTAATTTATTTTTATTCCTTCCAAACTATAGGAATGTTATAGATTTTGTCTTGTAAGAAACGTGTATATCATAATGGGCTAAATTGTGAAAATCTTTTATTATAATTGCGTGCTCAAAGTAGTTACGAGAAAGTATTACTTTGCGCACTTTTTAGAAAATAACCAGTAACATATATTTTAACATATATTAAATATTCAAAATACAAAAGGATCAAGGACTCCATAATTGAACTTTAAATTTATTAACTTTTCTTCCAAACTCTAAGAATGTTTTAGATTTTGTCTAGTAATAAGCGAGTATATCATAACAGGCGGAATTGTAGAAAGCACTTTAATAAATTGAAACATTTATATATAAAAAATGTAAACAATCGACAGACACCCACGGTACGTTAGTATTTAGGCTTTTAGCCTTCGTGGTTTGTCAAAGATAAAAAAAAAAAAATCGTAAGATTTTCTTAAAGTTTTCAACGTTTTCAAGTTTTTTAAAACATATAATATGATGGGTATACAAAAATATAGCTTTTCTTAGTCAAACTTACTTAATTTTTTTTTTAAATAACAAATTGTTATTTATTTAATTATTATTTTTTTACTTGTATTTTTTCTTACCACAAACCTTTTTCTAGCCTAAAGGGAAAAACTTAAGACAGGAAAAACAACGAGACAATTTTCAATTTGCTAAAATGAAAATTAAGCTACTTTTTTACTTTACTTATCAGTCAATTTGCTAAATTTAAGAAAGAAGTCGAAAAGAAAACTTTGTATCTGTTTTAATTTAAACATGTTTATCCTAATGCCCCAAATTGTAAAAGAAACCTTGTGTTAATAAAAGGTTATTCTTTTTCAATATAAAAAGTATAAAAGGATTTTAAATATATATATATATATATATATATATATAATATATATATATATATATATATAAAAACATTCTATAATGGTTTTCAAGAAAAACAGTTTATTATGTTTTAATTTGCAAGTAATTAATTATTAATTAAACCGATACCATGTTGGGTTTTATAAATATAGATTTTTATAGGCAAAATTAATTTTATAAAATATAAAGAATTCTAATAAGTTTATTTTTTTATTTTTAACATAATTTAAAGCGTTAAACGTGTTTATCATATTTGCCTTAATTGTGAAAAGGCTTTAAAAATTTAAAAAGTGATTCATAGTAAAAAACAAAAATGTATTTTTTTAAAGTTATGTATTTAGGTTGGTAATAATTATTTTTTATAAACTGTTACTACTCTGGGTTTATAAATATAGCGTTTCTTTAGCAAAATTAAAAAATACTTCATATTTTGCGTAATACTTACTTAAATAAGTTTAAAAAAACTTGCGTGGAACAAAAGAATATTTTTGTGCGCTATTTTTAGGACTTTTAGGTTTTTTATTACCATAATCAATATAATAAAAAAGACATTTTATAAATAGAAAATATTTTACTTAGTTTTCCACATTACTTTGGTTTGGAAAAAATTAATATGTTTTCTGTACAGGTAGTGTAAATAAGTAATAAATACATTTTGTTTTTATTATTATTAGCTTTTGCATGATTTTAAAAATATTCAAGCTGACTAATTAAATTAATAATTGTTTCTTTCTTTTCAGTGAGGTTGCACGATAGTATACAAGAGGAAAATTTCCATTACTTAGTTTTTGATTTGTAAGTATAAAAGATTTTCTTTTATTATTTTATCATTTGTAAAAATTATAGAATGTCAAAGAAAGAGTAGCGAAGGTTTCAATAAATTATGTTTTTCATTGGTTTAAATAGTCAGTTACCATGGATCCTTACTAGTTGTTCTAAACCAAAAATGAACATATCTGAGAGTCATTAACTAATACTTTTCCTATTTCATAAACACCAAAAATGTCACACTGTGTACTCTTGGTGTATATGGTTCAACAATATTTTAATTATTTAATAGTATTAAACGATTTTTTATTAGTTTAAAGTTAATGCAACGAGAGAATATAAAATAACCTTTAAAATAATACCAAAATATCAATATGTAATTTTTGTGACGAAACCTTGCAAGTATCTAACTATGATAATCGTCTAAGATCAGAAAAAAAGCAAACAGCACTTATCTGTTTACCTGATACAAACTATTTTATGTTAATTATAGTATTTAAACAAAGGTTACCTAAAAAATATGGTCAAAGCTATATTTAAATAAAAAATATAACCTTAAAATTTTTGACACACCCTGTAAAACGGCAATTTTATTTTTTTTTTATTCTACATGACAGTTCAAATATATTACCAAATTTTGTTCTCTTCAATTTTATAAAAAAAGCCATGGGAAATTATTTAAATTTATTATTTTGAAAAATTATTACAATTTTTTGGTACGTTGTGTATAATTTTAACATACATATTTTATTAACTAGCCTTAAAAGGCATTAAAACAAAAAGGATTTGTCGTTATACAGGGTCTATCAAAAATTTTAAAGTAATTTTTAATTAAAATATACAGCGTGTCCGCCTAAGTTCTCCACATATGGAAAACTTTTTATTATTAATTTTACGAAAAAAATTATTCTTTATAAAAAGTTCTGCATGGTCTAAAACCTAGAACACAATCATTAGATATTCATTTTTTTTCAATGGTATACGAGGCATCTCAAAAAGATGAATTTTGTTAAAAAAAAGTACCTTTATTTTTGAAACTATCTAAAATTATTATTAGGAAGACTGTTCAGAAATAAAAATAACTCTAAAATATGCAAACTCGTTCATTTACAAGATTTTTTTCTCTAAATTTTTATGCGATAACGAGCACTTCTGTGACTTTTCGCTGTTTTAACAGTTCTTAAGGTTACTTTTAGATATTACTATTTTAAAATAGGTATTTATTAATGTACAAATTTAAATTATCATTGTTGTATCATAGAAATTAAAACAAAAAATCTTTTGAATAGAGGAGTTTGCATATTTAAGAGTTATTTTTATTTCTAAATATTTTCCTCAATAATAATTTTTGATATTTTCAAAAACAAGGGGACTTTCCTCTTCAACATTTTAAGTATACCACTAAAAAAATTAATATCTAAGGATTGTATTTTAGGTTTTAGACCATGCAAAACTTTTTATAAATAATAACTTTTTATCGTAAAATTAATAATAAAAAGTTTCCCATATGTAGAGAGCGGACACGCTGTAGAGTTGAACAAATTTTTTTAGGCAACCCTGTTTGTAAAGCCCTTATTTAATTACTATATTTAATATAAAATCGTTTTAATCGGGTATAGAAATGGGTGCAAGTTGCTTCCTATTTGGATCTTAGACTATGAAAAAACCAATTAGGTTGTATAGCGATATTGGGTTTAATTATTATTAGGTTAAAGATTTAAACGTTTAAACGCTTTACTTAACTGTTCATCAATAAAAAATTAGTAAGATCATCACCATTAAACGTTTTATTATACTAAATTAAATAAACTATACAGGGTGATTCAAAAATCGATCACGAAACTTAAGAGGGTGATTCTACTTGACAAAATAAGGGTAGAGCTTCATATAAAGTTTTTTCAAAATGTCATTCGTTTTCGAGGTACAAGCCGTCAAAGTATAATTTTTATTTTGGTTTTTTCGCCATATTGCATTTATTTTTTAACCAATCCAGTTGATATTTGGCACACAAATCGAGCTTTGCAGATTATAAAATTTTAAGACAAAAGTACTTTTTAAAATATTGCCACAGGGAACTTTACCTAAAACTTAAAATTTATTTACATCATAACTTTTTATTTTGACAGATATCACAAAGCTGGGCGCCATTTTATAGACAATCAAAAACTTAAAAAATAAAGTACTCTTTATTAAAGTCGATAAACCCAAAGTCGACCTCACCGTTTAGGCACCAATAGACATCAAAGTTTTCATCAATTTCAATCAAATTACTATACATACATAGAGTCCAGTTACCAACCGACAAACTTAACCAAACGATTCTACAACAAAAAATAAGAAAAAACTTCATATAAACATATGTCCTAAAAGTCTTAGTTTTTGAACTACTGGGATTCTGGACATATATTCCTAAGTTTTGTTCTCATTTTTAATTGTAAAATTGCCCCGTAAAGTTTGTTGGTTGAGTTACTGGACACCCTGTATGTATGTAGGTAATTTGATTGAAATTGATGAAAACTAAATGTCTATTGGTGCCTAAATGGTGAGGTTTATCGACTTTAATAAAAAGTACTTTATTTTTTAAGTTTTTGATTGTCTATAAAACGGCGCCCCAGCTTTGCCGTATTTGTCAAAATAAAAGTTATGATGTAAATAAATTTTAAGTTTCAGGTAAAGTGCCCTCTGGCGGTATTTAAAAGAACTTTTGTCTTAAAATTTTAGAATCTGCAATGCTCGATTTGTGTGCAAAATATCAACTGGATTGGTTAAAAAATAAATGCAATATGATGAAAAACCAAAATAAAAATTGAACCTTGACGGCTTGTAACTCGAAAACGAATTACATTTTGAAAAAAATTATATGAAGCTCTAACCTTATTTTGTCAAGTAGAATCACCCCTTAAGTTTCGTGATCGATTTTTAAATCACCCTGTATTTAAAAAAGGTTAAAGAATCACAAAGCGATCCATTTAATAATACATGTCAATAGTTTATAACGAAAACTGTCAACTAAAATACAGCCATTTTATAGAAACTTTGTTAAAGGTAAGTTTTGTAACTTTATGTGCTGCAAAGTTTAAAATTTGCAAAGTTTCAGCTTCTATTCTCTGGGGCAGAATTATTTACGGAAAATACTAGGCAACTTGTAGAATTCCTGAGAAACTATGGAAAATGGAAATATAGTGAGTTTTGTTTAAGTATAAAGTTAAAAAGTATAATGGACATTTTAAAGGTGTACTATAACTAAAAGACTATGTCAAGTCTGTACAGGGTGGGCCAAATTCGACGCTTTAAATAGAAAACTGGTGTTTCTGTATGGTTTACAAAAACCTGACCCCCATTTGCAAGGCTCAAATTTTAAGGCAAATTTACTAGTGAAAACCGCAATTCGCTATCTTGCGTCGTTTACAGCGTGTTTCTTAATTTATTGCGTTTTCATTTATCCTTTCTACCTTTTTTATTTTTAAATATTTTTTAATTCTGTAAAACATTTCTACAGCAAATTTTTATGCAGATTGCAGATATGATTTTATTTTTTTCGTTTTATAAATGTGTTACACTTTATATTTCTTCTCAGCCGTTTCGGAGATATTGCATATTTTGTCATTTATGACTAATATTGGTAAGATAGTAGGCCATAAAAAAGTAATTATGTTTTACTTTAAACAATCTTGTTATAACTTTTGTTTTTTATGGACTGAAATGACGGAAAACCATTTTTATTAATAATTTATTACCGCAAATAGGGGTATTTATAGGTACTTCCATGGCGGAACGCCGGACAATGCTCCAAAAAGCGAGACGGTCCTGCAAAATCGGGACGTGTAGTCACTTTACAATTGCCCTGTTATGTTACCGATTAAAAAACGGCATTTTTTAAAGGGCGTGGAATTTTTTTCTTCTCTTTAACTTATTTTTAATTGAAAAAGCTGACAGCGATGGTGAAAGTAATTTAATATATTGTTTTGCATTGTATCTTAAGTTGCTGGACGAAAATCCCAAATCATATTTTTTGACACGTTTGGGGTTTTCGGTTAAGTCTGACAGGAAAAAACTTTTTACGTCATTCACATAAATTTCGTGAGAGGATTTGTTTGGCCTTTATCAGTGTCTACGAGGGAGAAGTCTTTTTATAATAACCTCCCTTCCAAGATGATACTTATTAGCATAAGTAAAAAAACTTACTAAACGGACCTTTAGAGAATACTCGGCAACAATGAGCTGTTAATTTTATTGGGAAGATTCGCCTCGCTACAGTTTTGCATATTTTTTCTTATTCCCATAAAAAAAAGAAATATATCTCACCATTTGTTAATAATACAGCAAAAATCTAAAAGAGTCTTTTATAGAAAGTTAAACGCTCTAAAAAAGGTATATTATAACCTACTCAAAACAAAAAAGAAGCCACTACTTCATAAGCTTCATTCCATTTCGTTTGTAATTGAATGAAATAGTATTTTAAGTTATAAGTCCGGTAAGTGATTTATTACAGTACGAGATGTTTACGGACGAGGCGACGCAGGAGCCGAGTCTGGAATATAAACGAGTACTGTAATAACACCTAACGGACGTGTATCGTATGATATACTTCATACTGTCTTTATGAAAACGAATGAATAAATATTATTTATAAAATTTTAGGAGAACATGTTGTTAGTTTTAAATTATTTCACTTAAATTACGTAGGTAACAGCCTTGTTCTTCATATCATAGGTAACTATGATTATTCTTCGCTTGTCACTGTCAAATTGATAAAAATATATTATATTAGTTGTAGCTCCTAAACGGTATTAAATAGATAATGCTAGATAGGTCTAAATTAAATAGAAATTACCAAATTTAGTAAAGCAGAATATTTCTGAAAATGTTCCTAAATGGTATTAAATAGGTAATGCTAGATATAGGTTTAAATAAAATAGAAATTACCAACTTTAGTTAAACAAAATACTTCAAAAATGTAATAAGACAAAACAAAAAAAAATTTTTTGACCCTGAAAATCATTTTTATGGTCAGATTTATCAAAAAATTATAAAGGTCATTAATTTTTAAGGAAAAGTTCTTTCAGAGTTTTGCCTTATGATTAACGAATGGCAAGATATAAACTAACTGAAAAATATGCAAAACTGTAATAGAACCTCATCGTTGCCGAGCATTCTCTGGAGGTACTTGGGAACCAATTTTTTAGTGTCAAGAATCAAAATTAAAATAGTCGGTTTTTGTGATTTACCCTAATATTTGTAAGTCTAAACCAGAGACAAGAATGAGACGAGCAACTAAATGTAAATAAATTATCCGAGAGAGAGATAGCTGCTGGGCCTTCCTTGTCTGTCTTCAAGGAAGGTAAACGCAGATGGCGCGTGAGTCGAGTTTATCGTTTGCCCGCCAAATTCAAATTATATAGCTGTGCTATTTTTGCCCTTAATGTTAGGTACTTGTTTTTGTTTCCTATTAATATAAAATATTGGGGTTTACTTCAATAATTACACACACCTAATTAAAAATGTCATTTATTTGGTTTTATAAAGATTTTTTCTTACAGATAACCATGTCAATATTACCTTAAATTATCTGTTGAAAAGCACAAATTTAATATATACACTGTGATCACTAATAAAAGTCAATATTCAAAGTCCAATTAAAGGTAAAAACCACGAAACACACAATAAATCACAGAAAATGTAAACAAACTGTCCAAACAAATCGGCCATTGAAAAATATCAAACACAAATATCGAATAACATTTCGGCGTGACTGCCTGCGGCAACGTTGTCAAGTTAAAAATATTCGATTCATGGTATATTTTCTTTCTCTTAATTAGATGTGAGCCAAAAAAGGACATTAAAGTTTACATGCAAAAATTGTAAACAACTTGGCAACCAGGGCAAAGCGATGATTGCTCCATCTACGATAGCCAGCCATGATGAAAGACAAAGACATATTTATTGGAACTTGCGTTAAACCAGAAAGAGATAAATACAACGGACAAATTGTTAGGACCAGTTACTCGTCTCATTGTTGTCTCTGTCTAAACTCCTAGTGGATAGGAATAAAAAGAAATAAAGCTTCCCTTAACAATATATTTAAAGAACCTCAAGTTTCTCCCTAAAGAACCTAAACCATTATTTAGGAACATTTTTCGTCTGTAAATATAATAAATATAAATAGATCAAGTCTCAATTTTTCTAATACATTTACCTTTCCTTTGAAAACATCGTAAAATTTCAATAACTTAAATTGCTCAAATATTCGGCAATTTCAAGCAGAACTGCAATTTCAATTCGGAGTTTCAAAGAGCTTCTTGCATTCGGACTAATATTCTTTATTTGCTTTCCAAACTGGTTAGTGTACACTCCGGATTTATTGAAATTCGCTTTTATTAAAAGATGTTCAGCTGGTTATGGGAATGATTACATTTGCTTTTCTGGAGACACGCAAAGAATCAAAACGGATTTAATTAACTTTTCGGATAAAGTAGAATATTTATTCGAAATTCGAAATATACGAATTGTTTTCTAATTGCGAATATATGTATAGAAGCTGATTTATGGGCTAATTTTATAAAAAAAGGTCATCTAAGCATGGTCCAGCATTTCTTTTTATGCTCGAAGGTCCAACAAATATCTTATCTTATCGTTCTTTGAGAAACAGGGTGTTAAATTTTTTAAAAACTCTGGTTTTATATTTTTACTATTCAAGTATTTGTTGTTGTTATACAGGGTGGCCCACCATATTCGACACGGTCTGTAGCTAGATAACCACGGGGTTTTTAAAAAAGTAAATACTGGAACATATACAGGTCGGATAAGGCCACAGTATAAAATTATTTTACTCTATACAGGATATTCCAAAAAGTGTGACGTACCAAAGTTATATTTTTTAAATGGAACACCCTATATGTTATGACGGTTTTAGATTCTACATAAAAAAATAATTTAAGTTTGTTAATAGTACCAAGTGTCTAATTTTATTCGTTTTTGTGATATTTGATTTTTTTCAAAATACAGGGGTGCAATTAAATTAATTTTATTTTAACAATATAAACTCCTTAAACTTTAAAATTTGTTACAAGATTAGGAAAAGACTGCCTTATCATACGTAGGTCATATCCAGATCATAGATTATACAGGGTGATCAAAAAATAATTTCAATTTTTTAGAAAGCAATATCTCTCTTATTTTAAATGGAACACCCTGTATTTTTTTACACCACATGATGATAAACCAAATGCTCTTTCAAATGGTGTATAGGTTGCCTATACCTATCTTTTATGCTTTTAAGTAAATTCTGTTTTAACATATTTTTATTACAAATGTCTATTTAAATGTAAGTAGGCTGTGACATAGCAGCCATTAATATTTTTCTTAAGAAAATAACAACGACCATTTATTGATTACTAGTGTTTATAGTCAGTTTAAAAGAAATATCAATGATTTTAAATAAAAACCCTTCTTCTACAACAACAAGATGATATAATACTGGTAGGATGTGAAAAAAATGGTTTACTTTAGTCTAGAGTTAATCCTGGAAAAATATTCCAGAAGAAACCATCTGATAACCTTAATAGTTGCTTTAAAAATTTGACACAGTGTTTATGGATAATGGAAGAAACGAGTTATAGGTCACAGAATGTCGTCATAACTGACCAGAGGCGTTATTAGGATTGTTTAAAAACTACAAGTTTTATCATTACCACATTCAGCTGAAAATAAGTGTTATTATGTGTATAAACCAACTAATGAATTTTATTTCTGTGAATTTTAAAAATAGTGGAAGATACAAATCTTTTAATTTTGTGCTTTTTTCCAATAAATTTACATTTTTCAATAACGGCTTAGTAAATAGGCATAGCTATATCACAGCCAACTTACATTTAAATAGACATTTGGACTAAAAATATGTTAATACAGAATTTACTAAAAAGTATAAAAGATAGGTATAGGCAACCTATACACCATTTGAAAGAGCATTTTGGTTTGTCATCATGTAGCGTAAAAAATACAGGGTGTGTTGAAATTATTTTTGATCACCCTGTATAATCTATGATCTCGATATGACCTACGTATGATAAGGCAGACTTTTCCTAATCTTGTAACAAATTTTAAAGTTTAAGGAGTTTATATTGTTAAAATAAAATTAATTTAATTGCACCTGCATTTTGAAAAAAATCAAATATCCAAAAACGAATAAAATTAGACACTTGTACTATTAAGAAACTTAAATTATTTTTTATGTAGAATCTAAAACTGTCATGAAATATGTATTCTATTTAAAAAATATAGCTTTGATACGTCACACCTTTTGAGACATTCTGTATAGACTAAAATAATTTTATACTGTGGTCTTATCCGACCTGTATATGTTCCAGTATTTACTTCTTTTAAAAACCCCATAGTTATCCAGCTAGAGACCGTGTCGAATATGGTGGAGCCACCCTGTATATAGGTAATAAGAAATTATAACACTTAATTTTTAAAAGAATAAATTGCCATAATACTTTCTTGTCTAGGGGATGACAGCATGTTGTTAAAAAAAAATAAGGACAGATTCTATATCATAAAATTGAAAGAAAACTTCATATAAACATAGCTCCGCAAATTTTGCGTTTTTGAGACGTAAACTTTTCAAAAAACTGAACATTTTCAGAAAACACTTATTTTAGTTAAAATTGGTAAACTGAATATAAACCCTATTTAAATAAGTGTTTATTGTTATTGTTACATTATTTCCAATAAATTATAAAACCTAATTTTTAAAATAAAAAGTTCCCGCAATGCTTCTTTTATGGTTTAAAAATATGTAATAAGTGGATTTGTTTCTCTTAAAGTAAACAAAATACGACAAAGAAATATGATACATAGAAGCTGCATTTTTATTTGCTTAATCTAAAGGAAGCAAATGATTTTACACACATTTACACAGTCAGTGGCGTACGTTTTTATGTTAGAAATATTTCTTCAGTTGCCGCTGGAGACGCCACTGGACTTATTAAATGTAATTAAGTTAGTAATAAATTACCCTCTTAATGCCATAAGAAGATTGCCAAATTAAAACAAAATTGAATAAAGGATATTTAAGATATTTAAAAAGAAAACTTTATTTTTACAAGTTTAACACCCTGTATCTAGAGAAAAGTACGTTTTTAAACGTGTATCTAAAAGCTAGTTCATACAGACGCGAAAAGCGAATTGCGAAACGCGAATTTAATTCTCATTGGTCAATTTCACACAAAATTAAAGGCGGGTAATTTAAAATAAAGATAGTTTAAAGATGTTGCGAATTCGCAAAATTTAAAATCTTGTGAGCGGGAAACTTAAGATCATTTTAATTTCTGGCGAATATTCGCGTACGCACATGCGTAGAAACAAGAGGTTATTTGTCATATGTCATTTCAAAAACAATTTTGTTATTGTTATTTTATGTCGTTCTATTAGATGTTTGGAACGTTATTTTTGTGTTCATTTTCTTAAGTATTTTGTGTTTTTTGATTTAAATTTATATTATAAATATTCGCTTTCGCAATTCGCCTTTCGCATCTGTATAAACTAGCTTTAAGTCTGATTTTTCCAAGGATCACAATTATTATGTTAGCTCTCTCGTAAAAGTTTTAGAAAACTTTAGAATACATTCTTTAAAAAATATTGCTATCGGTCAAGTATAAGTTTTGTACATTTTTTTAAATTATTTTTTAGGGTTACTGGAGGTGAATTATTTGAAGATATTGTAGCAAGAGAATTTTATTCAGAAGCAGATGCGTCGCACTGTATACAACAAATTTTAGAATCTGTAAATCATTGTCATTCGAATGGAGTTGTACATAGAGATCTCAAGGTAAGCACCTGTACAAAGTAAAATGTGAAACATAGTTTTTCACATTTTGTTTGATGTTTGACAACAAACTTTTCGCACTGATTCTTTTCAAAATTATTGAAAAAATTAGCGGCTCAAAAATAAACTTGACCTAATATTTGCTGATGAAAGATATAGAAATATTTCATTGCAGCGGTTAGTGAAACAAGCTGGCGCAAATAAAGACATTTTTACCGAGGCGTATAAACTTTTCGCTAATTTTAACGATACCGTCGACAAGCGTGTCAGTGGAACGAAGTTTTTCTTGTCTTAAGCGTTTAAAAACTTTCTTAAGAAACACTATATCCAAAGATAGACTTTTATCTTTGTGCAATATTTCAATTCAAAAGGAGCTTCCATAGGAACTGATAAAAACTTAACAATTTTATGAATATATAATTGATAAATTTGCTGCATTAAAAGATAGAAGGATTGATTTGGTGTATATAAATTTAGGTAAGTTAAGATATAAAGGACTTTTACTACTGGCAATGATTTGTTTTCGAGCTAGTGTTACCTTAAATAACACTTTTGCTCCTCTTTTTGTAGGATTTCGCGGGAGAGAAGACGTTTTTCTAGGAAGTGTAAGCATAGAAGAAAAAGTGCTTTTCTGATTGGTTTTTGACCTAGAGGAAAAGGTTTTGTATTTGTTGACTGTTTGAAGTGTATTGGAAGCTTTTGAGGGGGTGATTAGGTGACCTGTGAACTGGGTTTAGAAGACTGCAAATTTCGCTAAAAAGCAATCTTTGCAGAGCACTGGCTTCAGCCGTGGTCGTAGTCAGACTGATGTGGGAGTGGGCGGGGCTTAGAAATTAGGTGCAGAGTATATCTGGGTGGTCGGACTGAGGACTGAACGGTTTGGTGCTTCTCGGGGATTGCGAGAAGGCTTTTGAAAGGGAATACAGGCTTGAAAAATGAGATTGATCTTTTGAAGCTGGATTTCGGTCTTGGGTTTTGGAAGATTTTTAGGAGAACTAAAAATGCAAGCAAAAGGATAGGAAAGTGTGTTTTTGTTGTGTTTGTGTGTGTATGGAAGTGTGCATGTTGTTACTTAGAGAATTGGGTTTCTAAGATTTGTGTATGTGTTGTTTTGATTAGGCAAGTAATCAAAAAGGTCGTGTATGAGTGGGTTTGTGTGAATGTCTGTTTTTGAAAAGAAATTTTCATATCTTTTCTGTAGGTGTTGTTTTAGAGTGTCTATACGTAAGTCCGCGTGGATGTCCACGTTTCTTACGTACCAGGGGGCTTTGCAAATACGACGAAGTGTGGACTTTTTACTTAAACTTTTAATAGTTGAGTATTTTCAATTTTGCTAAAATTGTGAATGCGCTTTTTCCCTTCCTGCACTACACCTGTTTTTAGACCCGCGAGCCGCCACTAAGAATTAACACATTATTTTTTGATTTTTAAATCACCCTGTATTAAAAGAATTGAATAGGCATGGGGACAACATCTTAAAATTACTGTTATTTTGTATTATTTATATAAAATAGGATTTATGGATCAAATAAAACGTGTTTAATTCGACAATATAATGAAAATTGATATTTAATTTTCATAAAATATCTCTATCTATAAAATAAAAAGTGCGCCATAAATCCGAAAACACCAATCAGAGCAAAAGACGTCAGAAATATATAAAGTGCGTTCAGTATTAAAAAATCAAGTTTGGTATTTGACGTGCCCTTAGAGCATACACCTCCTAGAGGTAGCGTTTCCGCAATGTCAAGCTAATAACTTTTGTGAGAGAGAAACGCACCCCTTTTTATTAGTGACGTATTGAGTCTTTTTTAATTTAAAATTTGTCTTTTTTAGCCCGAAAATCTCCTTCTGGCAAGCAAAGCTAAAGGTGCCGCAGTCAAACTGGCCGACTTTGGACTAGCCATCGAGGTGCAAGGTGAACAGCAAGCGTGGTTCGGTTTCGCCGGTACGCCTGGGTATCTCTCACCGGAGGTACTCAAGAAAGAACCATACGGGAAGCCTGTGGACATTTGGGCATGTGGTGTGATACTCTATATTTTGTTGGTTGGGTATCCTCCGTTCTGGGATGAAGACCAGCATAGGTTATATGCACAGATTAAGGCTGGTGCCTACGATGTAAGTGAAGTAATGTATATTTTATGTATACTGTAGCAAATATTAGCAAAACCATTTTTAAAATATCTTTAAAAATATACAGCATCTTTTAAAAGCTCCTTATTATATGTATTTCTTTTTAATAAATAAATAATTTAATATTTAATATAGAGACGCCCAAAATTTAAGGAAGTTCCACGGTATGTAAAGGACACCAATGAAAACGGCTGTTGGTTTCTTTCTTACTCATTAGTGCTGTTTTTTTACCGACTATCGCTCACTTATTTTCACTCACATGGATTATCGAAAGTCATAGACATCAAACATTATTATTTAAAAACGAATAACACTTGCCTATGTTTTTTTAAATTACCTACGTACATACAGGGAGTCCAATAACTCAACCGACAAACTTTACGGGACGATTCTACAACAGAAAATAAGAAAAAATTTCTTATAAACATATGTTCTAAACGTCTTAGTTTTTGAACTACGGTGTGTTAAATATTAAAAAAAACTTTTTTATTTTATTTTTAACACCCCGTAGTTCAAAAACTAAGACGTTTAGGATTTATGTTTATATGAAGGTTTTTTCTTATTTTTTGTTGTAGAATCGTTTGGGTAAGTTTGTTGGTTGAGTTATTGGACACCCTGTATGTATGTAGGTAATTTGATTGAAATTTATGAAAACTTTGATGTCTATTGGTGCCTAAACGGTGAGGTTTATCAACTTTATTAAAGAGTACCTTATTTTTTAGGTTTTTGATTGTCTATAAAATGGCGCCCTCAGCTTTGCGATATCTGTCAAAATAAAAAGTTTTGATGTAAATAAATTTTAAGTTTTAGGTAAAGTGCCCTCTGGCGGTATTTAAAAAAGTACTTTTGTCTTAAAATTTTAGAATCTGCAAAGCTACATTTGTATGCCGAATATCAACTGGATTGGTTAAAAAATAAATGCAATATGGCGAAAAAAACAAAATTATAATTGAACTTTGACGGCTTGTAACTCGAAAACGAATGACATTTTGAAAAAAAATTATATGAAGCTGTAGTTGAAACAGATCTTTTTTTTCGTAAGGCACGCCAGTGTTGCGCCTCTATAAATTTTTAAAAATAGTCCTGATGATTATAATGATCTTTTAAAATGTATAAAAACCAAAAAGCTAAAAAATATTCCTGTCGTAACTGTCACATTACAAAGATTTAAGGTAGAAGTTCGTAAAAGATATTTTTTAAGTGAAGTTTCTTATTTTTAGTATCCGAGTCCGGAATGGGACACTGTCACGCCGGAGGCGAAGAATCTCATCAATCAAATGCTCACCGTCAACCCGGGAAAGCGAATCACCGCTGCCGATGCTTTGAAACATCCATGGATATGCGTAAGTATATTTATTTTGCGAAAATAATGGTAATTTATGTAACAAGTGCATAAAGTAATACCTTTTTACGAACGAATCCCATGAGTAAAAAAACACTTAATGCATGTGTTACATACTAAATTTTTTCCACGACCTTATAAAAATGTCTCAAAATACCATTTTATACATGTTTTATTTATCTAAACTTATTAATTTTAATTTATGCAGCACAGCCATTATATTGCAACAAAAAATCATGGCCTCCTTGTTTTTTAAGAGACCATTATCTTCTTTATAACTATCCATTTATTATTTAATTTTAGAAAATTGTATGTACTAACTTTTTGTAGAAATAATACTTAAACACAATAGATTCCTTTTCAATTTCTTAGTCATTTTAATTCATTATTACTTATAATTTTCAATAATTTCTATTAAACTTATTTACAAACTGTCAAATTTTAAAACTATAGAAACAAACTAAAAGAAATAATGACGAAATCAAAGGTAACTTGACCGTTTGGTTTAGGTGATGTCGCGTTTACTGTTAGATTGCATAAATTGATATTTAAGTTTATTGTAGTAGGCACTGAAACAAAACACTAATTTAAAGTGTGAAAAAAGCTTTGAAGTGTTAAAAAAGTTACTTTTTTAACACTTTATGTAGTGTACTAGAATGGAGTACTTTAACTTCATGTTAACGATTTAAAAAACAGCATTTTTTTTAACGGTCATGGAAAAAGTATATTATATCATATCATAATTTGAAATAATTTAAATTAATTAAAAATAATAGTTTAAAAAACTAAAAACACGCTTTTATATGCAACCGAACTAAAAATTAGAAAATAATTTTTCATTACAAAGAGTTTGTCACTTCAGAGTAAAAGCGTGGGGTGCTTAATATATTAAATGTTATAATTATTCTACTTGCAAATATCTAAGAGGGAAAAGTTATGAAAAAATAGTAAAATGCACTCCACGCTTTTTACTCTGAAGTGACAAACTCTTTGTAATGAAAAATTATTTTCTAATTTTTAGTTCGGTTGCATATAAAAGCGTGTTTTTTAGTTTTTTTAAACTATTATTTATTTTTCATTTTTAGTTCGATATATCAATTAGTTTTTTAAAAATAAATGCTCCAGTTTATTCACTAAAAATTCCTTCGCCAAAAACAATAGAAATCTACCAAAAAATTATACTGCACAAGCATCTTTAAACAAGGTATAGGTTTTAAATTGTTATGTTTATTTACTAATAATATCTCTAAACCACCCTTATTATATCACCCAAAAATATATTTCATTAAAAAGGCAAAACAGTCACTGAAAAAAATTATAACAAATTTGTAAAACAAGGTCCCAGCAAACACTATTTGCCGGCAATGTACATTTTTCATATTGGCATTGATGGTAAAGCATTGGCAATTGGTGGCAATATTATGCCAACATCTTATACGCATTAAAAAGTCAACCCTAAATAAACACTTAATTGCCAATAAATTTTACATGCAGGCGAATTGCCGGCAAGTATACAAAAATAGCGGCATACCAATCCTGATTAAATAAAGCACGCGTGTCTGTTGCAGGCAAATAAATATTTGATTTTTGAAGGCAAACCTTCAACGCATATTCATACTTTTTAAACCATATTATTAACATTGGTATTTAACTAACATTAAAGCAATTTTTTTGATCTGTTTTATTTATAATGGCAGCTAAACAACATTATTTTATGTTTTTTTACATAATTTAAAGGAAATGGTCTTTTCATAACATTTAATTGTTAAAAATCATGCAAATAAAAATAAGGTCAAACAAAATGTTTATTATGTATTTTGGCGCGAATAAAAATAAAATGATGGTAAAATTAGCTACGTTAATTTCGACCGAAGGTGACCGCTTTGTGCATTTGTTTTCTACGTGGTTTTCTAGCTTTTTAGTTTCTTTTTTAAAGAAAAGAGTTTTTTAATAGACATAATTAAATGTATTCATTACCTAATAAGTGTGTGTTGTGTGATTAATTGGTGATGGCTAGTCGAGAAGGCAAGATATTCAAGTAGACTGTTAAGAGCTGTAAACATTTTGTTTAAAACTTTATTAAAAGTTTTAAAGACGTGTTGATAAAAATATTATATATATTTAATAGTTTTTTTGACATACCGATAGATGGCGTAATGGACAATAAACTACTACGTTTCTGCAATATCTTCGCTTTTTATCGTCTAAACCGTACGCATTAGACAAAAATAATTCGAGAGCGGTCTGCGGTAGGTGATCTCACTTAGCTTAGAAAGAAATATCTTCGGCTAGTGTAAAAATCTGCATCTCCAAGTTGGACAGTGTTCCGAGAGATGGTACTTTGCATTGCAAGGAAATTGCATGCAGTAAGGAATTTTTTCTTATTTTAATTTTCAAATAAAATATCGCATCATTTTAGCTTTTAAAAAAGTATATACGACAATTTTCGTGAATAAGACGTCTGCTTGCTGCTTGGGAGTATCTGCATTTGCCCACTTTCGTGTCTATTTGTAATCTTTTTGCCAATAACTTATTAATGATGGATGCCATCATCCTAAATGTATTTTTTATCATAACTTATTAATGACGGATGCCATCACTTTATCTGCAACACGTGGCCTGATAACGGCCAATTGCCCACTTTCGCGTCTTTTTGATACCTTTTGCCAATGCCTTGCCATTAAAGAGTGTTGGCAATGCCAGTAAATTAAATGTACAACGCCGGCAAAAAATGTTATATGGGTAAACATATTTTATTAAACTGGTTATTTCCAAAAATAATATATTTTCTTTTTGACATAAAACTCCTAACAAAAATTTTTTTTTTCAGCAAAGGGAACGTGTTGCATCTGTGGTACACCGACAAGAAACTGTGGACTGCCTCAAGAAATTCAATGCAAGGCGTAAACTTAAGGTATACACATCTATTTTTTACCCAAAACACTTAAAAACTCTCTTTCAAAGACATTTTTAAAACAAGCATTATAATATTTAATTTTAGGGTGCAATTTTGACTACGATGTTAGCAACCCGGAATTTCTCAAGTAAGTTTTCAAATTTATTTTTTTATAAGCTAATATATTTATAGTGTAAACATAAAAACAATTATTTGTCTAATATTTATGTAGTACTAAAAGAGTACTCATTACTAATAATAATTTTTCTAATTCTGCCTTCTATTAAATTGTTAAATTTTTCTTTATAACAAAATCAATGTTATAACAAAAATCAATCTAATATTTCTTACGTATTTTTCGATGTAATTTAATATTTTACACTTTACAAATTTACACAGCAAACAACAATTTTACACAAAATAGTTTGGGCACATTAGAGCATTTTCTTATGACTTTAGTTATTTTTTCAATTTTATTATGTTTTATATGGATCATGTACGAGGGGTGTTTAATAAGTATGTTGAGAAACAACAATAGTATATTTATTTTTTCATTTTAAGAATTTATTACGATTTACTGCTTCCAAATATTTAAGCTTTTTATATATATATATATATATATATATATATATATATATATATATATATATATATATATATATATATATATATATATATATATATATATATATATATATATAAAAGTGAATGGTTCTTGAGCCTTGATATAAATACATTAATAAAGGTAAAGTTCTTTGGGCATATGGCTCATTAATCACTGTAAAAATAAATAAATAAATACCTGTAAGAATTCGGCTACTATGGTTGGTTGTTTAAAAATTACGGAGTCTCCAAAGAAAATGGAATACCCCGAGCCCGACCAAGACGGCGACACGTGTTTCGTCTTCGTTAAGACTTGTCATAGCAGCTTCAGATCTATAGACACCTTGATGATGCCCCGATTGACTGTAAATATTCTTTCTGTATCCCAGAACTAACAAATACAGACAACCGGTGCCCTCTCACCAAGAAATTTAAAAACAATTAGCCATAGCATCGAAAGGTTAAAGGTGGTTGGTTATTGTTTGTTGGCATAACAATATGTTGCATTTTTAACTTTTGCCATATACAACTAGATGACGCACTTTTACCTACCACCCTTTAACCTCTCGATGCTATGGCTGGTTGTTTTTAAATTTCTTGGTGAGATGGCACCGGTTGTCTGTATTTGTTAGTTCTGGGATACAGAAAGAATATTTACAGTCAATCGGGGCATCATCAAGGTGTCTATCGACCTGAAGCTGCTATGACAAGTCTTAACGAACACGAAACACGTGTCGCCGTCTTGGTCGGGCCCGGGATATTCCATTTTTTTTGGAGACTGCGTAATTTTTAAACAACCAATCATAGTAGCCGAATTCTTACAGGTTATTATTTATTTATTTTTACAGTCATTAATGAGCCATATGCCCAAAGAACTTTACCTTTATTAATATATATATATATATATATATATATATATATATATATATATATATATATATATATATATATATATATATATATATATATATATATATATATATATATATATATATATATATATATATATATATATATATATATATATATATATATATATATATATATATATATATATATATATATATATATATATATAATAACATATATATATATATATATATATATATATATATATATATATACGTTATTTTCATGCATTGACATACAATAGTTTTATGGTTTTGCTCAATCTATCATAAAACCCACCAGCGTTTATTGTCAGTTTTCCCATATGCTGAGATGTTACCTCATAGAGATGTATCAAGTTAGAGAGTATCCTAAGTTCATGATGAGTATTCTTAGCGATTATAAATTGAATTTCTTTGTCTGCCCTTGGCCTGGAGTGTTATTCCAGTAAACCCTATGTAGTCCACTTAAATAGAGTACTTCATCTTATGATAACAATAAAGATTTAGCAATTTTAAACACACAATTTGAAATTCCTTGTTTTCAAATAAAGGATAGGGCTAATTATTTTCCATCGTTTTTCTACGCTCAATTTTTAACAGAGTAGTCCTACTAATGATTCTCTGTAAAAAAACTTATTATTGTTGGTTCCCAAAATATTACCACCCGGTATATGCACCTTGTTTACAATTAAAAACAAAATAAAATGTGTAAATACATTTTTGATTTTTTAAATGCCAATGCATTTTAAGCATGCATTTTTCTCTAGATGACTTGAACTATGTAGTTTTTCTTTATCCCTTTAATCGACTTTAGGTTGATTTTTAAAACTATTTAAACTTTTCTAGTTTAAATTATATTTTTTCTTTTATTTTATTTTGTGTATATAAAGCTAGAAAATAGAGTTTTTAGTGAACACACTACACTTTATTCTGAGTTACAAACTTAGTTTTATTTTGCTCAAACACACATCAAAAAACATCAAAGAGTACACGAAAATCATGACTTTTTAAAAATATTTAGTAGTTTAATTTTACTATTGTAAATTTGGAAATATATTATGTATATATTCAATTTTAAAATTTTGGAATTATAAAAGAAATACATTAGTAGATAAAATCGAGGTATTCAAAATTATTAAAATTAGTAGTTATTACGACGCTTTGTCTAATCCCACTCCTTCCACTTTTGACTTCTCCGACTTTATTCCCGCCCACTTGACTCCTCCCATTTTTTGTTGGCTTTAACTACTTGCAACGTTGCCGTTACTCAAGAACATACTGATTAATTTTAAACAGAACCAAGGAATAAATTAGCCGATTAAAAGAACCGACCGTTTTAAGGAACGCACCGTCACAAGTAGACGAAGCCAACAAAAAGTAGGAGGAGCCAAGTGGGTGAAGATAAAGTGGGGGAAGCCTAAAGTGAAAGTCGGACAGAGCGCCGCAATGACTACTAAAATTGGGACTTCATAATAATTATTAAACATCGTATAGTATTAAGCCTGCCTAAACAAAAAAATACAAGTTATGCCTTAAACTTACTCCTTATTAGCTACAAAATAAATAATTATTTGAGCTAGTCATTTTAACAGGACTGAAATTAAATAATAGAATTAATATCGTAATTAAATTGAACAAAAACAAAGTAATGTTTCCCTATCTGCAAATAAATATTTTAAAAGTCATGTTGCACACGCCACCACACATCACACGCTGTCTATAATATCCCCACGTGAAGGGCCGTTAGAAACCTACTTTTTAAATTATTAAATGCTTGTCATATTTAATGCAATTAAGTGAGTTAATGTAATTGGATTTTATATACGTGACCGAGGAGATACATAGACCATGACATTATAAATAATGGTATGGTCTAAATTAGCAACAGAAATCTATTTTTTGTCTTAGTTATAGTAAATATATTGCATACATAGTAAAAATTTTATCATTTTAAATAAAAAACTTACAAACCAAAATATCTCTTGTTCAATTGCTTAATTTCTTGCTAAACTAAATGTAAGAAATTTTCACTTAACAATATTTCAAAGTAAACTCTGGACATCAAAAATGTTCCTTTCTGATAGAAAAATAATTTTAAACGATGTTAGTCAAAGAATTAGTCAGCAACGTTAAATTTTTTGATCTAGTGTTATTGAAGAGCTTTAAAAATCTCGCTCTAGTGTCTAGTGGATCGTTATTACTGCCAATACATTTCTTTCTCATGTAAGCTGTTCGTATGGCAAAACGGCTATGCTGCCTCTAGTAGGTATATCCTCTAAGATTACCTTCTTTGATTGACTACATTAAACATCTAGCGGCCCTTCCCTGAACCCTTTAGTAGCTATTTGCATAAACTTAACTTAGATCTAGTGAGCATTGGGTAGTTGGTAATTTTGTTTTGTCGGTTGACGCGGACTTGTCACCTTACCTCACTTCACTTCACCCTGACGCAACCAGAATGCGGTAAGAACACTTTATGCAACAATCAGAGTCAGTGAATTACGCCACATATTTATGCAACCTCTCATTTTTTTAATCGATCGCTTTGCGTTTTGAATATTATAACCATGAAAATGTTACTTAAATATTTTACAGGGTGGTCAACTATAATAATAGAAAATTAAGGGATCAGCTTTGCTCAGTAGTAAATGGAAATTATAAATAGTTATTTATTAGATAAGTGAGTTATATTACATATAAGTCACGCAAGAAAAGTTTAAAAAAGAGGTAATTTTTTTAAGTGACTTATATGTAATAATTCACGTGTCTAATACAAAATTTTATCCAACACTTTCGTATAAATCGTTTTTAATATCGAAAATAATTTGAAAACGTCATCCATTATTTGTTCTTGTCATTGTCAACACCAGCAACAAAATTTTGTATTGTCTATAATTCACTAGTGAGCTAAAGGGTACTTTAGCTCACTAGTGACTTATAGTACACTTTATATCCTCAAAATCTGATCAATTATGTAGATATTATATGTAAGTGTTGGATAAAAAAATATATTCCAAGAAAACCAAATGGCCTAATATATTTTGTCTTAAAGATATTTTGTTTAAATCTCGCTCAAACTCCACTGAAAGAAATAAAAAATCTGGTTTATTAGAGTGTGCCTTTTAATGCTTAGTGGCTGTTTACCTAATTTCATTCAAATATTTAGATTGTGATATAGATAATAAAAAATATATATATTTTTTTAAACTTTACAACCTTGAATTTTAAAAGTTAAAACATTTAGGGCATGGACTTGTTTTTTATTTTTAATCACCTAAGAATTTACACTTTTAAAGATGGCCATCCTATTTTGAAACACCCTGTATAATATTATTAGAAAAAAATTGGCAATCCCAAGGATGTTATTCTTTAAAGCTTAGGATAGTAAAACATGCTTTAAAAATGGTTATAATATTTTAAACGCTACTTAAGTGTGTCATGGTGTGAACTTTACGCTTGTGCATGTCGTTTTCCGATAGATTTCATAGTAAATTAAAAGAAAACCGTAACAGCTTATACCACAACATTTTCATAAATATCACTTCACATTCCACGCTTCATAAAATAGCTTATTTTTGTCTTCATTAAAATAATGTTTCAGAAATGTGTTTCTTTTCTTTTTTTGTTCATTTTAGTTTATTTTTCATGTAAAACCAAAATGTTAAAAATAGGCATTGCGGCACTTTGGAAAAGAAGAATTACAGCAAAACCTCACTTTAAAGGAAAGTGGCGTTAGCTACCATTAGCGCTAGCAACATGAGGTGCTAACCACACAGATCGTTTGGTAACAGGACTGGTTTAAAACGGATCCCTTGGGACCAGGGTAGTATTAAAGCGACCCTGTGCCCAAATTAACTTCTGATGTTGGTAGCGCCAAAGGTAGCTAATACCACTCTTTTTAGAAGTGAGGTTATGTCGTAATTCTTCTTTTTTTTAAAGTACCGCAATGCCTACTCTGTTAAAACTGAAACATCACCTTTTTTGTGCCTTAGTTTAAAAAATATATTAGGATATTCTTGAATATATGCCATTTTAATAATTCAAAGTCTCAATAAGCACACCCAAAAGCATTTGGAAAAATCCTCAAACGGAGAGAAAGCTGCCTAGGTGCTCCCAAGTTTCATTTAAAACTACAATAATTAAAATACTCTGGCTGCAAATAATGATTCCTTCACATGGTATGAGACACCAACAAAAAAAAAGTCAATTTAAAGATATATTTTTTTAGAATATGTGTTATGGTACTACTGTCTTCAATTTTTCATTTCTGGTACTAAAATTTCGATGCTACCCATTTAAAATATTATCTATTTTGGTTTTACATAAACTCAAAATTTACTTCTTATATAAATTCAATTTTATTTTTATATGTTTTTAAGCTTAGTTTTTTATTAATTGGCTTTTTCTTGTTTTTTTTTAATTTTTAATTTTTGGTAAGGTTTAAAATATTCTGTATTGTATTTTAATTATAAATATACTTTAAATCATAAGCAGAGCAGATACTAGATTTACAAATAATGATAATAATAAAAAAACTAGCACAATTAATCTGGATATGACTATTTGATATGACCGTCTTTGTTTATATGAGGTACCAAAGAAATAATCTTTTTAAACTCTTAGGCCGCTTTCAGACAGGCGACTTTTTGCAGTCGAAGTTGACCGCAAAAAGTCGATCGTTAGTGGTTGATTGTCGCTACGTTTTTTCGACTGCAACCGAACTTCTGCCGCTGATTGTCGCTGATCCCGTCGACTGACTACACATTAGTTACAACTACAGTTGTAATCGAAATTGGCGACAAGACGCCGATATTTTTGTAGTCAACTTCGACTGCAAAAAAGTCGCTCGTCTGAAAGCGGCCTTAGGCCTAGTTAAGTTTTTGATTTATCTAATTAAAAGCCTTGTCCTTAAGAATTAAAAAACAATTAAGATAACAAAGCTGCATAAACCAGACCTTAGAGTTTTTGGCATTTGGTTCTTGTTAATTTTACTTACCGAGGATATACCTTTTATTGTAGACGGTCTTCTCTGATATTATTTTGTAACAAAACTAAAAAAAATAGTCACCACAAATAACGGTTTCTATACTTAAAAAACCACAAAATTTCTAGTGCTAAAAATGATAATGATAAATTCTAAATTGTCGTGGTCAGAAACTATATTATATTAAAAAACCATACACCTGCTTAAAATTTAAAGAGTTTAAATTTTGAAAGAGTCATTTTCTATAAATCTTTAAAACTTTCTAGGCAGAAGTATAATTGTGAAAAAGGAGATGGATCTCAAGTTAAGGAATCCACGGACAGCTCTACCACTCTAGAAGATGACGACATCAAAGGTAAGATCTTAAGATTCGTATGTGCTTTGTGACGTAGTGCTTAGTTTAAAAATTAATATGATAAACAAAGCCCATAAATAATAATATTGCATAGTGTTAATTAAAACTAGAAATTTAAAAGGCAGTGGTAAAATTTTTAAAAATTAATGTATAAAAACAATATTTGGAAAATGTTGATTATTTTTCAAAGATTTTACTAACTGATTAAAGCTTACCCCCAAGATACAACCCTAAAAGATACTGTCCATCTAGAATATATTATATAGCCATACGCCCTACTGTATATAGATTTTCATCCATTTGCTACCTAACGACTAAAAACATCCATATGTACCGTTAAGTCAAAATTGTATTCAACAACATTTCATCTTAAATCATTTTCATAACTCTTTATTCAACTTTATTCAAAAACTTTCATTCTATTCTTAAGAGTGTATTTTATTAAAATTATTCACTTTTGTTGACTTCACTGTACATCTGTAGCAACTGTACCTTCCTTTCCTATTTTTATTTTTGCAAAACTCCTTACTCCCATGTGTATATAGGAAAATCATTCATTCCACATACCACTGGTTTATTTTTAAATTTAATTATTATTGTTACCTTTCACTCTTTTTCTTTGCTAACTCTTCTATTCTTAGAGCTTAAACACAAAATAGTGACCTAGGTTATTGCATTCGATTAAAAGAAATGAATGAAAGACCCCTTAAAACTCTATTTTAATTAAGCTCTAAGGCCCTTTATCTATTTTGCTAAATGCATATAAATATGGTTGCTTTTTTATGTTTTTTGTTAAGTTATTATTTTCAAGTGACAACGATTTAAATAACATTGATATAAATCTATTCTCATTTAAATCGCAACATCCAACTTATTTCACAAACAAAACATTTTAGCACAGTATCTAATAGAAAAGGTGGCACTCTATACATTTTATTTTGAATAATTGTACTATTATAGAGTATTTTCCCTTGGGGCACGGGATATAGGAATATTTACTAAGTAATATAGTTTACGTAAAATTAAGTACTATAATAATATTTGTACCCTGTAAGTTTACAATGGTTGCACGAACATTTATACAAAATATACTCGTTACAATACTTACTATAGATTTTCCTGTACAGTTTTTTTTTCTTATAAAGATTACTTTAACTCTGTGTTACTAGTTTACAAAATATTTATATTATCAAAACCAGAAGAAGAAAGAAATAACTTATTATTTTGTGGCAACATCTAATAAGAGATACGAAAAAATACGTTTTATCTAAAATTTGCTAAATTTACCAAGTAAAATCTCTAATTAACCCAACTCTCAAGACTGTTAAAATTTAAAATCGTTTTAGGGTATTTTAAGGAGTATATTGTCCTTAATATTTGGTGAAAAGCTGTAGTAAAGAAAGAAGTGTCGTTTTTGTATAGACTATAGACAACTAAATACAAGCATCAATAGCGATGCAGACCCAGAGCCATATAATGTTGCTTAAGGCAAATTTAGTTTTTACGGTTTAATAGCTTATGTTTATTATCTTTATCTATTATTTATTCTGCACAAAAACAAGGTTTACTAAATATATCCTAAAGTCACAAAACATTTTATAAACTCGCGAAAAATGTATAAATCTTACTTTTATTTACTGTGCTTTTCATCCAAAGTAAGTTCGTATATAGCAACCTATTATTCTGGCCAATAAAAAATTTCTTTGTGTTCTGGACTCCCTTCAGAAGACAAGAAGGGCGGAGTTGATCGCAGTTCCACTGTTATTGCGAAAGAACCCGAAGGTAAAACCCTTTAAGTACCTACCTCTACCTTTATCATCTTACCCATCTCATCCTTTTAATTTTTCTATTTATTTATCTTTTACCAACAATTGTTTTCTTTTTCGTTTAACTTTATTTGTATTAGAGATATCTTTTTCTATTTTTTTTCATATTTTATTATTGTTTGTTCTTAAATAATTTTAATAATTCTATTGCATTGGTTCGCAAATTTTAATTTTGGTGATATGATTGATTATTATCAATCAAAGTCTCATCTGTATACATATTTTATAGGACAGGATCAAAATTCCAATTTAGAAGTACAGTTTATAGGTAATATTAAGTCTTAAATAGCCTCAAATTTTGTTTAATAAAACTTTTGTTTAGTAATTGGCTAGGAAAATTTATTCTTAATGTATGTAAAGTAAACATTTTTAAAGAAAATTGTTAATAATTTGCACAAACTTAGCGTGACTGTAATCACTTTAAAAGTAATATATTTTAAAAAGTTGCTGACACATAGACCTAGAAAATTGTACTGTTTTAAATACCAGTTAATTATTTTTTTACCCATATTTTATATTGTGCATTGTTGAAAACATTGCAATAGTGTAAAAAATTAATGACTAACATTTTCCAAGGAAATTATTTTTATGAAAGTTTCTGCATAAAGGAAATTTAATTTTTATGATGTTTAATGCAATAGAACATCAAAGAAATAAAAATGTTACTAGTTGGAATAATAAAACGGGTAATATAGTTGCAAGGACACTATTAGAAGTCATAAAAATACATTCAAATATATTTTATTTTTGAATTTTGCTTAAATAAGTTGGTTAATTAAAAAATATAATTATATGTACCTGGTGATTTAAAAATCTCTCTTAATTCTATTTTACTGCTGACCAATTTCTGTGACCTAATGACCAATCGTGACCAATTGTTATATCATAAAAAGACCTCGAAATGTTAACGTTGAGATGCTAAATATATATATTTATGTGGCAATTAATGACCTTAAATTTTAAACTCTTTATATTTATTCTAGTATCTTTGACCAACTATTAAATACCAATTTTCTAATTTTTACTGCCTTTCAGAATTTGTTTTTTAAGCTGAAATCTTTAATTTTGTGCCGCTCACAATTTTTTTGTCCTTGTATGACTTCGTTTAATACTGAGTTTATTTAAATTTGCTGACCAATTAATTACGAATATTGACCATTTTGTGACCAATTTCATCCTTTTTAATTGAGCCATTTATAATTAATTTGAGGCGCTAAAAATGTTCCGATGACCTTAATATTTTAAACACGTTGTAAAAGTTGGGTTATGGATGACCAATTCGTGACACTTAGTGAACATTTATGACCCAAAATTTCATATTTTGGGCCGCTAAATAGATGGGGCTGCTTAATATGCTTATAGGTTAATGCGGCACTGCCTACAATAAAAATTGTTTTTTTTCATAATATTTGAGTTTTAGAAACTATTTATATTTAGCAAGTTTTCTAAAAGACCGATGCAGGGCTTTTAAAAAAGGTGATTTTTATTTAACTCCAAAATGTAACTGACGTAAAACGTCGACCTTGCTTCGGCCTTTTAGAAAACTTGCTAAAAATAGAGTAGGCTACTAAAACTAAAAAAATGACAAAAAAACTCTTGTCAGTTTTTGCTTAAGCAAATAATTTTAAAAACAAGCATAAAAAATTAAACCTTGGAGAGTTGTAACTCTAAAACCAATGAACATTTTGTAAAAATATTATTTGAAGCAGTACCATTTTTTTATCATGTAGAATCACAGCTATAACTTTTGTAAACGATTTTTAAATCACCTTGTATTTTTTGTGTTACTAGCTTGTTCGCGGGTTCGATTCTGAACCGGTTCTGGGACTATTCGCATGCGCAGTGAAAAAGCAGCGTTCGCGGTTAGTAAAATACTGAATTTTTAGTAACAGTTCTGTGTTCGCGGGTTACAATGAAATCAGTTCGTTACCGGTTCGTAACCTTATTAGCAGTCCTGGGATTTTTGTTGGAACTAAAAGTTCAGTTCGGAATTTTATGCGCATTGTCAACATGGTCAGCTGTTTTCTGTTTTTGTGGTACAGAAATAAACCGTTGTATTACAGTTTATTTGTTTTTGCCACTTTTTATGCGGGTTGAATATATTTTTATATTTTTGTGATTCTGAGTGTATATAAACAACGGATTTTTAATTATTGTATTCCGTATGAATGTATGTATGCAATAAAGTAAATAAAAATTTAATTAAAAAATATAGACAATATTACAAGATTTTACCATTTCTTGTTGTTTGAATTTCATCTTTAGTTAAATACACATAGGTACTTATGTTAAAAACGAGAGGAGGCAGGAAATCCCTCGTCTTCCGCCGAGAGACATCGAGTGGCATTCCACAGTATAACAATTTACCTTTTTGTTTAAATTTAATTTTTTTGTATAGTATCCAATTTAACCATGAAAAATCCTAACCAAAACGCTAGGTTAGAATACATCCTCAGCTGTATAGAAAATCGTTCGCGGTAAATAAAAATTCCGAACTAATAAATAACTAGACATGCGCTTTAAAACAATTCTAAACCAGTTCGGTTCGGGTTCAGAATCGGTTCATTACTAGACCCGCGAACAAAGCTAATATTTGTAGGGGTTAAAAAACTGGATTTTTGTATATTTCTGTTACGATAACTCCCCATCTCAGGCTGCATTTAACTACATACCGCTGGTAAGCTCTAAGCTCATTTCAGGTTAACCATTATTTAACACTCGCACGAAAACACCGTACAATACAAATCTTCGGAGATTAAATTCAATTAAGTTTCAGCGCAAAACGATAAAAAGCGAATGAGAAAAGGGGCCACGATACGCCGTGAATACATTAATAAAATGTAAGCTACTCTTCCACCTGTTCTGGTCATATTTAACTTTTTTTGGCTCTACGTGTAAATTAGTGCAGCTTTTTTCCTTAAAGTTAGAGCGGAGGAGCTCGCACCCTTCTTGATTAACTTGCGAGGTCTAAAACTACAATTTTGTTTATGATTAATTTCCTAATCCGAGATTCTAATTAATAAACATAAAGATTCAAGTTAGTGGAATCAGCTGATAAAAATGAGTAAAGTTCAAACGCTGTAAGAATAACACCGCGACGTCATAACTCTATTGGTTATCAAGTTCCATCCATTCTTAGTGACGAGAAAATTTGCATGACGACGGTACACACAAAAAAAAAAGATGTCTTAACTTAAAACAATTTGCTTTGACTCAAGACACGTTGTGAGTTGTATATAACGAAAAGAATATATTCTTCTTATCAGTAAATTATATCCTTAAAAACATTATTTTAGTACAAGCATAAAGGTAGATTCAGTTAAGTAAACATAATTTTTTAAGTTAAGAATATTAATGCTTTCTTCGTAGATATTTTTTGTCGACGCGATTATCTAGCGAAGAAAAGCACTAATTTTTTGGAGAAAATATATTCTTGTCGAGAGATCAATTTAATCAACATATGTTTTCTTCGGCAAAAACAAATTAAAACTTAAGTTAAGAATACATTTCTTTGGCCAAGAATATATTACTTTAGGGTTATCTTGGTTAAAGAATATCATAATTAAATACTTTCTTCAAATAAAACTACTTAGTTTTCATTTAAAACTAAAGATTGTTATACAAATTTTATTTATCACAATTGTTATTGTTAGAGTACAAAACAAAGCTTTTAATAGTATAATATTTTAATGATGTTATGTTAAACCTTCTGGACGTCCCTTAGAGCCAACCTTGCTGAGGCGTCTAGCATCCTATTAATGAAAATTTATCTGGTACAGCAGATATTAATAAAAACGAGAGTTTTTGGTGCTCTGCGTCCGGCATTTCCAGTGTATTCGTTAGTACTTTCTTTGTGAAGATTTCAGTTCTCGATGGTCCCGGCACGATAGTAGCTTTAATGTGGATATTTTGAGCACGGTGATTCAACTACCCCATAAAACTACAATGTGTGTCCACGGATGAACTTGACTATACCTGTAAAAAAATATTTTTAATATTTCAAAAGAAGTTATTCTTCATAAACATTTTTACTTTATCCGAAATGCCAAAAGCTATAACAAAATTTTTTCTAGGATTTACATGGTGGTTCATCAATCATCAACTTCAAAATCAAGACTTTTAAAAATAAAATTTTTGAGACTACCTAATTAATTACCAAAAAGTGCTTAAAAGTGTATAACATAAAAATTTTCTATTGATTATGATTTTCAGTAAAAGTTGAGGTTAACTAACTAAAAATAGTTTAAAAAATGTTTTACAGTTTATTAAAATATATTTTTTTAGAACAAAAGCTATAAAACAATCGTCTGACTTACTATTTAAATCCAAATCCGGTAGTATAACGCGCCTGAGGGGTGACGCGTTTTTCTCCATTTCTACAAGCAGGATCGCACTAATCTAACTTCGTTGGTTTTTTCGGAGCCCACACCTCTTTTCTGTCAAGTTTATGACCATTTATGTGGTGTTCGTTATTTTCCGGTACTTAGACCATGGTGGTGCCGACGTTTTCCTCAAAATCTTCCTCGGCCTGCAGTCATCTTACTTTTTGGCTATCTAGTCAACCTTTCTTAATCTCCTTAGTACATTTTTTTAACTTCTTATAATCTTGCAGTGTACAAGGAAGCGTTTCTTGTTTCCCGGTTCGCCGATACGCACCTTTCTGGGCAACGTTTTTTGCAAAAATGAATAAGGAAAATACCTTTGATACCTAATTATCGTAACCAAGAATATAATATTTTGGTTTAATAATATAAAATCTAAATTTTCTTAAGTGAAAGAAATAAATATAAATTGTTTTGACTGTAAAATAAATATATTTTTTAGTTTTCTTTTAAAAAAGCCATAGTCTTTAACAAAAATAATATTAAATCAACAAGAATTTTATTCCAAAGTAAAATTATGTTTTAAGTAGAGAATAAAAATAATACTTTGTCTTGGCTAAAGAAATTTAAGTTTTCCTGTAAGAATAGATATTCTTAAATATCTCTTATTATATTATTCTTAATTTTAGACAAATTGTGTCTTATTTTAAAAATATATACTTGTTTGAAGAATATATAGTAAGAATAATATTATTTAATATGAAAATAATGTAATTTCTTGGAGCAAGAATATTGTTTTACCTCAAGAAAATTTGTTTTAAGTTAAAAATAAATTTTCAAGAAAATCCGTATTCTATTTGCAAGAATTTTATTTTTTGTGTGTACCGTGTCGCCGATTTATTACATAGACGTAGTGAAAACACAAAGTCGGTCTATATAAGGTCACGACATTCGGCCATATTGCTTTGACGTGTTATGACGTCACATCTCCCATTTTTCGGCCATGTTGTTCAGTCCCGGAAATAAACAGTTTATTGTATTAGTAGAATAACCGTTTACACAACAGTTTTTAATTGTCATTAAGTTGTAAATTCTTTTACTTTAAATAAAAACTTTTGGAATTACATCTTTCAACAAATATCACTTCCAAAACAATGCAAAATGAAATGCGCAAATTCTAGACGCCACTGGATTGATCTTCAGCTTTGATTTTTACCCAGTCTTGCCAACTTTTCTCCGTGGAGTGCCCTTTCTTGCGTCCCCGACCTCGAACCGCCTAAAAGTTGAGGATATGTCGCAACCTTATAAATATAAACTAACCTTGGTGAAAACAGATATTTCCGCTTATAAGAGCGCGGCAATTTGAAAGTGTTTTAGTGAGTGTGTGTATTTGTTTTGTTTAAGTGTTTTTACATTTTAAACAGTGAACATGTCTTCCAAAAGTCGGTGTTTAATTCACCAAATCTATTTTTATTAACACGCTTTTATTAACTTGGGTTGTAACTATCTATCTATCAATCTATCTATCTGGCTGCCTATGTAACGGAATCTTTGAGCCTAATTTTAACCAACTTCCAGCTATTCGATTTCTTTGAAACTTTGCACACGTATTAAGGAAACATGACAATGCAATAATCTGCAAACAGTATCCCGTTATCTTTTTTGGATCGCCAGGAAAAAAATTCCATTATATTATAAAAACAACACCTAGGTTGCCATCTGTTGGCAACATTTCAAACTTTGCTATTAAATGAAGAAGAAATTTTTTAGTGGGTTGCAATATGTTGGCAACGGTCCAAACATTGCCTGGATTGCCATCTGTTGGCAAAATTTCAAACTTTGCTACTTAATGAAGAAGAAATTTTTTAGTGAGTTGCAATCTGTTGGAAAAATTTTAAAATTTGCCACTCTTGTTCATTAAAAAAAATTTCGCCATTTTGTCAAGAGTAGCAGAAACTAAAAAATGAAAAATAATTAATAGTTTAAAAAAACTAAAAAACACGCTTTTATATGCAACCGAACTAAAAATTAGAAAATAATTTTTCATTAAAAAAAATATTGTCATTTCATAGTAAAAAGCGTGGGGTGCATTTTACTATTTTTTCATAACTTTTCCATTATAGATATTTGCAAATATAATAATTATAACATTTAATATATTTATCACCCCACGCTTTTTACTATGAAATGACAATATTTTTTTTAATGAAAAATTATTTTCTAATTTTTAGTTCGGTTGCATATAAGAGCGTGTTTTTTAGTTTTTTAAACTATTAATTATTTTTAATATTATAGTAATTACCTACGCCACTTGACTTAAAACCAGTTGAAGTTTGCGGGGATTGAATAGCGAACTGATATCAGACGATGACGTAGTGTTGTTCTTCTTAGAGCGTTGGATATCTATCTAGATCGCAAATGACAAAAATGTTTACAGAAATTTTGCTTCTCGGCAAGAAACAAGCATTTTTACAGTAACAAGGCATTTAATTTCAGTAAACATTGTCTAACAAGCTAAATAAAAAGAATGGTTAACAGTGGGCGTTCCAAATAATTTTATATAAAGCCACGAAACGTAAGTTCTTGATTATTTACAGTTGACCTGCAGCAAAGAATACCAATCCATAGAACCCACAAGTGAGATTTCAGCGTACACTAAAATTTTTTAGTACCTACCGCGACCAACAGATGGCGAAAGTAGTGCGATGTCGCTTTGCTAATATGATTACCATCAGAAATTGATAGCAGTCGCTGACGAGCAGTCGGCCCGATCAGTTAGAGTGAGGATAGACGCAAAATTTAATAAAAATAAAATCCCCGATAAATGGACCCAGTATCAATAAGATTATTAAATTTATGATTTCAGAATAGGATATATCGATGGGTTTTTGACAAAACATCATAAGCGACATTAGTCAGTTTTACTGGAAACGTTTTTTTCTTTCATTGGCTTTATTTCAGATGAAGATATGTTCTATATTGGTTTGGCGGTTCATTTAATTAATGGTAGTTATTTGGGTACTCGCCAAAAACTAAATTAATAATACCAAAAACCAAAAAAAATAAAGCAAGTAAATAGAGAACTAAAAATCGACGTTTTGGTGGCAAGTCTGCCACCGTTGTCAAGATAAATTAAAGAAAAATAAAAAATTTAAAAATTAACTGTTATTTAGGTTTAGAATTTTAAAATTTTTAGCCTTTCTTTAGGAGTTTCTGAAAATTTTGACATTAAATTGTAAATATGTTTGTTTTGTAATTCAAATTAAGAAGAAATCTAAAATAAAAACATTCAGATCTCAGTTTTTCTTTAAAAATAACGCGATGGGAATAAAAAATCGTTTTCCGTAAAATTGGCGAATGTCGCTTACGATGTTTTATAAAAACGCATCGATATATCCTATTCTGAAATAATAAATTTAATAATCTTATGGATACTGCGTCCATTTATCGGGGATTTTATTTTTATTAAATTTTGCATATATCCTCACTCTAACTGATCGGGCCGACTGCTCGTCAGCGACTGCTATCAATTTCTGATGGTAATCGTATTAGCAAAGCGACATCGTACTACTTTCGCCATCTGTTGGTCGCGGTAGGTACTAAAATTTTTAGGGTACGCTGAAATCTCACTTGTGTAGTTCTATGGATTGGTATTCTTTGCCTGCAGACACAACAAAACCGAATTAGTGCATTTTCCCTCATTGCAGAATTTTTAACTAAAATAACAGAGCACAAGTTTTAGACTTTTTTACGCTTTTATTCATAAAATCATAAAAAAATGTGCCACATCATGCAAAATATGACAAACAAATGTCATAGTGCCCCAAAAGGGTTTAAAGTGTGTCTGATAGGAGCGCCTTACCCTCATTTCTCATAAAGATATACTAAAGAAGAAAAATATAATTGTTTTTGCTGGGGATAGTTTGCATGTTAAGAGAGGTACAGTAAGTTAATGATAAATTTAGCAACAATATTGTAAAACTCTATCATATACATTTTTTATAAAAAATTGTTCTAGTAAAACTGGTATACATAAAGAGAAAAAAATTATATTAATATCGTTAAAATATTTAATATAATACAATTTAAATAACTAAGTTATAAAAGTCTGGCATATATACTCGTCATTTTAATAAATATTCACTTACGGATAAAAATTAGAACTATTTTATGAAAATATATTCCAGCGCCTATTTCTGTCGAAGTGAATTGATTAAAATTAATCAAATGGAAATATAAATTGTTGCGAACCAATGTAGATTAATTTATTTTCAAATTCAGAAGTTATTTTAAGGATTTATTAGAGAGGATGCGCGACTAACACCAACGATAAGGCTATATATCGTAGAAATACAAAAGTAAACTGTTTAATTGTGTAATCCTAGCTGCATATCATGGTCTACTGCTTATTTTTAAAAAAATTCTTTTGACGCCATTTTGTCTACAATCTATAGGGTGGCCTTTCATATTTTGATCCGTTTTAATCGCGAATAAATTTAGAACAAATAAATTAACCAATATTTATATTTTGCAGACAGTTTTAGATATTTTTTTGTATTGGTTAGTTTTGACATTCCATTAGCTTAAAAAAATGGTGGATTTTCCCATAACGTATGTCCTAAAAATTTTGGCACACAATATTTATCGGTTTTAATGAAGAAATTTATTTAAACACTAAGTAGTTATCATAAATTACAACTCAATACTTAACTAAACTATACTATCGAATTATGTGGAGTGGCCCATTCTGTATTGCCTAGCCAATCTCCTCGTTGACATTCCAATCTGGTTTTTTGCTCTTCTCACCAATCTCTCGGACCTCTGTGCAGTAAATGCATGTGGTCTTCCACTTTTGGGAGATTCAGACATGGTATTCCCTGCTCGCACTCCGCTATTGTTCTATAAATGGTTCTGCGTGAAATGTTTTCATTCTGGAATATTCGACAGATTTCAGCTTTGGGTATCCGCCCAACTAACTTGTAGATACTTTTTCTTATTTCTAATTTATACGACATCTTAAAGCGAAAACTTCAAAATGAATAAATCTCAACTGACAGTAAATAAAGTAAATAAACTTTTGTTTTCAAAGGCAACTTGATATTATTTTGTTTTTGTTAAAATTAAAGACAATGAGTTTTGTGCCAAAACTTTTAGGACATACGTTAAAGGCCAACTTTTTTATTTTAAATGGCACACCCGGTACCTTTTCAATATGCCTAAAATTCAACTTTTCCTCTTTAAAAAATGTAACATATTTAAGGATATTTTATAATAACCTTCGAAAAATGGACTGCATGGTGATTGAGAATAATATTTTATAGTGAATTTGTTGCATACAGAATTAAAAAAAAAAAAATTTCACATGTATTACAATATAATCCCTGGGCTATAATGAAATTGACTTGATGATAACAACATTTTTAAAAGCTTTTTAGGGGATTCCTTTTAAGGAGTCTACAACGAGTATTCATACCGCTATATATGGAAGCGGCGGTTTAACCCAGCCTGTCAATGTCAAATTATTTGATGTCGGACTGGGCAAACGCATTTTTGTGTGCCTTTTTTGTAATATGTAAATATTTGTAATCGCTGCGCAACCTCTCTAATAAAATCAATTTATTTATTTATTTTTCAGTTTAATTTTCACATTTATTATTATTTCAGGGTTACTAATGACACTGATTTTTAAAAGTTTATTATTACTACCAGCTTGGACTAATTGCTTGAATTTTTTAATCTGCTACAGCGTGCTAGTCTCATTGATATTTTTAAATATCTCGTTATACAAATAAATTATTTGTTTTAATTATATTTTTAGTTACATATTAAAGCTTTTATGACGTTAATTAGCCGTATTTGTGTGCTGGTTTATTGATACATGACAGCAAGAGCAGGATCAATACATAGTGTCCAAAAAACATTTATGAAAATTGGTGTTTAATACTATTGTATGAATGAAAAAGGAACGTATTTTTACATTTTTTAAAGTATCTTGCAGTTTCTTTTAAAGGATGTATACAAATTGCTTCCTTAACACGAATCCGTAGCCAAAGATTGAAGCTTAGATAACAGTTTTTTTCCTAACTTTCGGAAAGACAACAATAACAACGTATAAGCATCCAAAAAACATACCTTAAAAAATGATTGTTTTCGAGATATTGTCACCTTTATATTTTTTTTAGAATTTTGAATCACCCTGTATATCATTTCATGATTCCTATTAACTCTGCTATTTCAGATGAAGCATAGGATTTTCTGAGAAATAATAAATAATGGGAAAATCTCAAAAATAAAAAATTCCACCCGCGGACACACCGCAGACTTTTCACAGGGAATTTTTAATTTCATGTTGGTCTTTGATCAGTGAAATTGCTATTCAGTGCTGCAAAGCTAAAATTAAAGTTCGATATCTCGAAAACCAACGATTTTTTACCGAGGTCATTTTATGTCTTTCTGAATGCTTATGGGTTGTTCAATCAGTCCTTTCAGTATTTTTGTTGACTTTCCGAACACCCTGTCTATCGCATGTCTGGATCACCTCTAAGAAATATTCGGAGAACTAAAGAAAAATACTTTTTGCCTGCGATTCACCAGGGATTTATGGTTTCCGTTGTAATATTACTGCTTGGGCACGAATCCGTGACTTCTAGTTAGTTTCGCTGAAGAAAACTGTAAATTTTTTTCCAGTTTTTGAGGCTAAAAAAAACTGTGACCTGATGACCAATTTGCTAAAATTCTTTAAAATTTTTGATGCTCTCTTACACAAGCAATTTCAACCAACTTTTTGAAGTCATAAGATGTCCGTCATAAAATTGTGTACAAGTGTTCTGTAGATCAGATCTTGTGGTGGTTAAGGTTAAATTATTAATAAAACAGCATTACATTTACATGGCAAATTATTTTTTTATAAGAAGTTTTTCAAGTCACGAAAAAGATAGATATAAGAAAAGATAAAGGTAATGTTTATACCCTTATGCATGCCCTCTGTTTCCCCTGCACCTACGAATAATTTTGCTGTTTGTCTATATAACTTGATTATTATACAGGGATGTTCATTTAAAAACTTTACACTTAAGTTATCTTCGAAACGAGATAGATTTGAGAAAGTCGCCGAAACACGTCAAGATATTTATTGAGGGGGAACGTTTTTACAAAAATTGGACGGCGCCCCTTTAACCCCTTAACCACCAGGGCCACCACCCCAAAATTCTTAAATGAGAAGGCGGGTCGAGTGATACATCATTTTAAAGCTCCTGACGAGTACTTTATAACCCTAGAATATGAAGTCAATATCTTCACCTATTACAAAATGGCGGTACTTTAAAAATTACCTAAATACCTGATTTGGATGGCCATATTTCCGAAACTAATAAAGGCAGATGTACCTAATGTGGTGTTTTCTTAAAGTTCTTTTAAAGGTCTTTTTAATGGTGATACTGGTAGTAATATACAGGGTAGAAGAAAAAGTACATATTTTTTTATTTAAGAACCCTGTATATTATTTTACCATTAAAAAGATCTTTAAATGAGCTTTAAGAAAATACCACATTAAGTACATCTAACTTTATTAGTTTTGGAAATATGACCATCCAAATCAGGTATTTAGGTAATTTTTAAAGTACCGCCATTTTGTAATAGGTGAAGATATTGACTTCATATTCTAGGGTTATAAAGTACTCGTCAGAGCTTTAAAATGATGTATCACTCGACCCGCCTTCTCATTTAAGAATTTTGGGGTGGTGGCCCTGGTGGTTAAGGGGTTAAAGGGCGCCGTCCAATTTTTGTAAAAACGTTCCCCCTCTAGAAATATCTTGACGTGTTTCGGCGATTTTCTCAAATCTGTCTCGTTTCGAAGATAACTTGAGTGGAAAGTTTTTAATGAACACCCTGTATAACTTGATTATTATATGTATAACTTTAATTGCACTTTATTTATTAAACATATTATTAAGGTTACTATTTAAATATACCTGAGATATAATACTTATGACCGCCTTAACAGCAGCCACGTAACAAATTTCAAAGTGTTAAAGTTCTTGCCAGGAAAGAAGATGCCACGGCGTCACCACTTCTGTCCCACTTTCAATTATTCTCCTTTTTGTTGCTCGCCCACGATGTAAACGACGCGTTTAGCCAGCGATAGTTGATTGCCGTCTTTGTATGACGCTTGTGGCATCTTTGTATCTGGTTTTTAGTCTACAAGTGAACGATTTGTTTGTGGGTATTTAGTATTACCAATAAACAGATCTGGTAAAAACATTTAAAAAATTTCCACATTTCATAAAGAAATATGAAATGAAATGAAATGAAAAGCTTTTATTGTCATTAATATTCCGGATGGACAAAGACAACGTCAATAATTAATTAAATAAAATAAGTTTTAAAATTATATAAAAGTTCTTAATTAAAAAGTATAAAAACTTATCCGAGTTACAAATAAAAAATCAATTAAAATAGTTCACAATTAAAAATATATAGACATATTCACAGGAAATTGACAAACAATACCGCGACAAATGAAACAATATATATTAAAAAATAGAAACAAAAAACAAAACACAACACTTTTAAAATAAGTTGGTATATCAGAGGAATAAGAAGCACCGCAGACAAGCAAGAATATTATAAGTATTCCTCAATCAAGTAATACTCCTTATTAATCAGATAGAGCCGCATTTTAAAAGAGTTAATGCCTCCTATGCCCCTAATATCGACTGGAAGTGCGTTAAACACCTTAACACATCCCATCATTGCACCCCTGCCAAACTATGCCGTACTATGCGATATAATGACCAGGTTATCCCCTCGACTCTTTGTTTGACCTCCGGACAGTGCGGACGTGCGTAGAGGACTACAAAGTTCTTCCCGGAGTGGCAACTAGAGGTGTCGTACGAACGTTTTTTACCTTCGGAGATCAAGGAAAGATTCACGCTAAATTGACGGCATCTTTCTTCTGGATCTAAGCGCTGTGAGCGAAGATTCCTATAAGCTGATGGTATCATGTTTGGTGGTGAACACGAGGTATTTCTCAAATGGCGGGAAATAGATGGGCGTGTCATGGGAACTGTCAGTAGTGAAAGTGAAGGTTATACGTAACACCAGTAGCAGATCTTGGTTTGACAGCCGACAATTTATGCATTGCATCGATTGTTGAATTATTTGTTTTCTTTTTGGAATTTCTGGGAGCTACGAGCTCGATTATCCAGATTTCCCGCCGACGAAGCTCTGGAAAGCATAGTCCGGAAGGGGGAGAGTGGTGGATTGGACCTGAAGGGACCAAAACCAAGAAAAAAAATAGAAATAGAAATAAAAAAAATTGCACACTTTGGGACTAGACTTCTCTTATTATTCTAATAATTTTGAAAATAAAACCACGCAGACGATTTTTAATTTTCACTATATGTACAGAAGTGAGCTTACTGCTTATAGTAGCTGCTGTGATATACATACCTCTTTGAAATTTAAAATTATTCTTCAGGTTTGGATTATCATATTTCTAAAATCATTAAAGATAGACATATTAAAAGTATTTTGAGGCCCTTTCAAAGATTTTTTTAATAAAAATATAATATACAGGATGTTCTTTAAAAAATAATACTTTTTGTTGTACCTTCTATACCACCCAAAGGCATTTTCAAAAATTGATCTTGGGTTAACCCGATCCATAAAAAAAACCGTTTAAAATAGGATCAGCCAATCTCTACCAGTGTTTATAAATTCATCGGATCCTTAACTCGGATTAGTTTTGGTTAGGTTAGGTTAGGATCCTGCTCACCCAGGTAAAAGTCAGAGTTAGTCGGGTTAAACAGAAATGTCAAATTCAGCTGTTTCATTTTTTAGGTTTTAATAATTTATATTGTGTTATTACAAGAGAAAAAAGTATGAAAAATATTAATTTAATGAAAGTGTTAAATTCTTGGGCATAGAGGCTCCTAAATGACAAAAAAGAAAAGAAACAAATACATAACCTGGTAGAAACGACTACTTGGCTGGTTACTTTACAATTACGGAGTCTCCAAATAAATGGATAACCCCGGGTCGCAATGAAGACGATGACACGGGTTTCCTCCTTGTTGGGAATCGTTACAACCGTTGTACATTGCTGACAACTTGACTATGTTTCTAGTCGCCTAAACATAATCCCCGTCGAAACCAAGGGAGGAAGTTAAGACGGCCAGAGCCATCTCGCCAAGCAATTTCAAAACAACCAGCCAGAGCACCGTTAGGTTAAGACGGTAAAAAGGGCGCCATCTAGGTGTATATAGCGTAAGTAGCACGTGCTATAATGTTAAATTGTTTATTCTAAGGCTCAAGAACATTACTTCTTATTATTAAAAATATTAATTGTATGTGTATTGATTATTTACACCTAAAATATAGTTAAAATCTATAAAAATAACTGCACCGTCAAGAACAACGCAAAAGGGTTATGTTTGGTTTTGACACAAAGGCGATTAATGAAGGTCAGACGGAACATTCGAAAATCCCAGTGAATCTTGACAATAGCTGATCGGAGCTACCCTAGCCCATCGGATCAATATTTGAAAATGCCTAAAGTAACCATATAAAGTGATATTTTAATTTATTTAGTACCATAACAAAAAGTTAAGAGGTCCTGTGTGTAAACCTCGACACTTGGTACATATAAAATACTATTTTCTTTTAAATCTTTCACCCTGTATATTTAATTGATGGTTCCCACAAAACCCAGACACATAAATACAGTTGAAAACGAACGATAAACACATAACAGAGATTTCTAAGGAACAAAAATAAACATTGGACAAAATTTCAATTTTGTCTATTTGTGTTATGTCGGAAAACATCTTTCTTTGTTGGGTTTATTGACAAAACTGTTTTTATTCTACATTTTTTGCATCATATTATAGATAAAATATTCCATTATTTCTCAAAATCCTGCAAAATTTTGTTTGTTTGTTTAATATAAGATAATAAGTTCTTTAGATTATTAATATTTATTCTACAGGGTAGCCCACCATATTCGACACGATCTGTAGCTGGATAACCATGAGGTTTTTAAAAAAGTGAATACTGAAACATATACAGGGCGGATAAGGCCACAGTATAAAATTATTTTACTCTATACAGGGTGTCTCAAAAAAGTGTGACGTAAAAGTCAAATGGCAATATCTCTCTTATTTTAAATGGAACACCCCGTATTTTTTACGTCACATGATGACAAATAAAATACTCTTTCAAATGGTGTATAGGTTGCCTATACCTATCTTTTGTGCTTTTTAGTAAAATCTGTTTTTACAAATTTTTAGTCCAAATGTTTATTTAAATTAAAGTAGGCTTCTGGTCAGTTATAACGACATTCTGTGACCTCTAACTCGTTTTTTCCATTATCCATAATCACTGTGTCAAATTTTTAAAGCAACTATTAAGGTAATCAGATGGTTTCTCCTAGAATATTTTTCAGGATTAACTCTAGACTAAAGTTAACCATTTTTTTCACATCCTACCAGTATTATATCATCTTGTTGTTGTAAAAGAAGGGTTTTTATTTTAAGTCATTGAAATTTCTTTTAAACTGACCAAAGCATTAGTAATCGATAAATGGTCGTTGTTATTTCCTTAAGAAAAACATTAATGACTGCTATGTCACAGCCAATTTTAATTTAAATAAACATTTTGACTAAAAATTTGTAAAAACAGATTTTACTAAAAAGCACAAAAAATAGGTATAGGCAACCTATACACCATTTGAAAGAGTATTTTATTTGTTATTATGTAACATAAAAAATACAGGGTGTTCCATTTAAAATAAGAGAGATATGGCTATTTGATTTTCTGAAAAATTGAAATTATTTTTTGATCACCCTGTACAATATTTGATATTAATTTGACGTACGTATGATATGGCAGACGTTTTTTAATCTTGTTACACATTTTAAAGTTTAAAGTGTTAAAAGTGTTAAAGTAAAATCAATTTAATTTTACCTCTGCATTTTTCAAAAAATCAAATATCACAAAAACGAATAAAATTAGACACTTAGTACTATAAACAAACTTGAGTTATTTTTTAAGGAAGAATCTAAAACCGCCATGAAATATAGGGTGTTCCATTTAAAAAATATAACTTTGATACGTCACACTTTTTTAAGACATCCTGTATAGAGTAAAATAATTTTATACTGTGGTCTTATCCGACCTGTATATGTTTCAGTATTTACTTTTTTAGAAACCCCATGGTTATTCAGCTACAGACCGTGTCGAATATGGTGGGCCACCCTGTATTTTAATTACATTAAGAAGAACAAGAGAGACAGTATTTCTAATTCAATTGATTGTTCCATAACGAATTGTTGATTATATTTTATGAGTAAACGAAAATTATAAATAAATTTTATTAGTTGTATTATAATTTCATATCCATCAAATCCATATAATATAATTTAATTATAATATATAATTTATTATAATAAACGAACTACGCCCTTGCCCAACAATACACCAGTAAATCCCATAATTTATAACGTAGCATCCAAGAATATAATAACAATAATAATATGCAGAGCATTGCGTGTGTTCATTACAAAAAAAAAAACGTAAAAATGGGCGCGACAACCCACATTATGAAATGTTTATAAACAACTCTCGCTCTTTCATCAGCTGCTTTAAAAAAGCATAAAACCGTCATATTTTTTTCGGAATCATGCTTATCAAAGCTAATAGAAAAAAAAATAGATCATAACGTGTACATTTAAATCTAATAATAGTACCAACGGAGAACATAGATTTTCATCGATCTCGTGTAGAAATAGTTTAATTTTGGACTGTGACAGTGAACGAGTTAAACTAGGATCACTGGCTTGTTACCCAAACATTGTTAAGTCCGCGTTTACAGTGTTGAGAATGTCGAGAAGGAAATCGTAGAAAAACAAACTATTTTAAGACACTCGAAAATTTTTAAGAGGTGTTTTTGTTGTAGCGAAATTTAATTAAACTGCTTGTAGTTGAATTACGTACGTATCTTGGTGTTTTACAGAACAGTGAAAAGGATATTTAGCGGTGTGGTTCTCTTAAAAGTTTTCGGTTTTAGACGTTTCGGATTTTTCTGTCAAAATTGGGTGTTTTGGAAACAGCATGTCGGCCCTGGCGGCCGTGTTGGGAGCCACAAAGCGGCGGGAAAGTATGTAAAATTGTACAGTTATATTCGTTGTTTACCTATTATCTTAAATTATATACAGGGTGTTTTAGAATATGATACTGTCCCTTAAGGGTGAGAATCCTTAGGTGATTTTCAGTGTTCTATAGACTAAGCCAAAAATATCGGCTTTTTGAAAATATATTGAAAATGTTAACAATATTTATATTATATTATATATATATTTTTATATACAGAACTCGCAAATTGTTGATCTGAAAAATGTGACCACATTTTTTTAGAAAAAATTAAATTCCCTTACCGGGTAATGCATCGCCGGGCGGGACATAGGAAATCCCATGTAATTTTTAATAGGGTCAATTATTGGCTCCCTAATTATTTTAGAGAAAAATTCTATTGAAGTTTATTGAAGAGCATGCAAATCTACATACATGGTAAAAACTTTAGATTTTTCGGTTAACCCGTTTGCTAGTTAGATGCTAATATATTTTTAAAAATTGTTACATTATTATCGCCTCATATTTATGAACAACAATAAAAATGCCAGTTAGCATAACATTACGTTGTCATTTTGAAATTGAGTGCTTTACATGGTAAAAACTTTAGATTTTTCAGTTAACCCGTTTGCTAGTTAGATGCTAATATATTTTTAAAAATTGTAACATTATTATCGCCTCATATTTATGAACAACAATAAAAATACCAGTTAGCATAACATTACGTTGTCATTTTGAAATTGAGTTCTTTATTATTATCAAAAAATCGTACAGTGAAAAGATTAACCATGAGTTATACTACTGAAGTAAAAGTATTAATGATTAAATGGTACTATCAAGAAAATAGTTACCAAAAGGTGTCAGACATGTTCGCTGCTCAGTATCCGAATAGATCAATACCCGGAAAATCAACAGTCGATAGGACTATCAAAAAAATTGAGACCGAAGGCACAGTGATAAATAACTGCAGATGTGAAGCTAGGGTGTATAAAGGAGAAGAAAATGTAAGAGATGATAGAGACTTGGAAAGTTAACTTAACATTTTTCAATAAATTCACTTCTTTAAAAGCTACGCGTCGTTTAAGTTGAATCCTTTTCGGAAGAATAACCAGAACTAACCAGGACATTGTTCTAAATGTCTTACCTTTTGAGATATAGGGAAGTAAAGTATTTAAAAACATATATATGTTTTTGTGAAACCACTCTGAATATTTTAATCAAATTTGGTACGTGAATTTCGTCCAGTGACGTTCGTCCGTGATTTGACCTAAATATTTTTAAAACTATGGTGCGCCACTGCTGAATTTTGTGAAAAATGTTTGTGACAGATAGTCAGATGATCAGCCGCAAAATTTAGCTTAAAAGTTTTTTTTCTAACACCCACAAAATCAAAAACGTGTTTATAGAAAAATATAGTTTAGACACCCAAATTAAATAAAAGATAAATATTCTTGAACGTTGTTATAAATATTATTTAAAAAAGTTTTAGTACTTGGGCGTAAAGGCTCCTTAATTTAAAAAAAACAAGTAAATAACCTGCTAGATCAGAGTACTTAGTCATGGTCAGAACCTATTGGCGATTTCAAAGTTCATTGAGACCTCTGGCGGTCAATGGCACAATCTAAGAAACCAGGTAATCGCCCATGTTTAACACGCGTTAATCGGTATCGATTAATTCGTTTTTGAGCTTTGTGCGTGAAAGGTTTTGTGTTTTGTTATCATTTTCATCAAAAAGTCCTTCTTTTGTATCCATATTAAAACGTTCAATATGGCATCAGAAGAGCCATCCACATCTAAAATAAAAAAACGTGTGCATAACACTTATTATTAAAATTGTAATATTGTAATTGTAAAAATAGTTATTTTTACGTCTTCCCCAACAAGAATATTGGCATAAAAGTGAAAATATCTTACGCCATGGGTCAAAAGGAATAGATCGAAAAACGAATTCAATTTCACTACTAACGAAAAAGTCCGTTAAACTATTCACACTGTTGGAATAAGTCTCTTGAGTTTCTAGGTGAGTCCCAGATCGTTGCTCTTGATATATCCAAAGCTTTTGACCAGGTCTGGCATGCCGCACTTCTTAATAAACTTCCTCCTATGGTCTTTCAACTAAACTCTGTACTTGGCTCTCTAGTTATCTATCTGATCGTCGTATATCAGTTATTGTGACGGCCATTCTTCAAGCTTTCACCAAGTAAATGCTGGAGTCCTCAGGGCTCAGTTCTGGCACCAACATTGTTTCTTCTTCACATCAACGACCTTCTCTCGTCCACAACTAATTCCATTCATAGTTTCGCCGACGATAGTACCCTTCACTCCAGTTTTCAGGTTCCTAAACCCATCACTAAACCTGACTTGGAAAACAAACGCAGAGCGATGCAGATATCTCTTTCGCAGGATCTTAATCTACTATTGATTGGGGCGCTAAAATCTCGTCCATTTTAATGCATCCAAAACACAATCATGTTCCTTGTCGCGAAAAGAGTCATCAAATACTCATCCTCTACTTATGAGCGGCCAAGTTTTTACAGAGCAAAGACACCTTTAATCTTGTGGGCGTCACATTTGAAAGTAACCTTAACTGGCATAAACACATTGTATCTATAGCCACGGCAGCTTCAAAAAGCTTGGATTTCTCTTTCGAGCCAAAAAGTATTTTTCCCCTTCTAATTTATACACTTTATATGTGTCCCAAATCCGACCTCCCTTGGAATATTGTTCTCATATCTGGGCATGGCGTCCCCCACAACCCTAAGCATTCTTGATTCTATTCAAAGAAGAGCTATTCGTCTCATTAATGATCCTTCACTTACAGAAAGGCTTCCCCTCTTGCACATCGTTGGGCTGTGGGAGATTTATCGCTTGTAGGTACTTCCATGGCTTCTGCTCTGAAGAATTGTCCAGTATAGTTCCTCCACTTACGGTTCCCAACAGAGAAACTCGTGGTTTACGCGTATGCATCCCTATACGGTCCAATTGGACAGGCCCCGAACTTCCACTTTGTTCGTTCTTTTATCCCTAGAGTTTCTAGATTGTGAACCTGCTGCCCGCGGAGGTCTTTCCTTCACCCCAAATCTTCAAGTATTTAAGTCCCGTGTCAACAAACTCCCTCTTACCTCGCTTAAGACACCCACGGTACGTTAGTATTTAGGCTTTAAGCCTTCGTGGTTTGTCCAAAGAGAACACTAACTACATTACGACTACTACCAATAAAAACGTATACAAGAGATACTTTGAGGGCGTATGGTCGCCATATTGCAAGGCTTATGAAGCAACCGTATAATCTACAGTCCGTGGGCGTTGACATCTTTGAAAGTTGTTTGAAGACTCTTTGTTTGACCTCCGGACAGTACGGACGTGCGTAGAGGACTACAAAGTTCTTCCCGGAGTGGCGGCTAGAGGTGTCGTATGAACGTTTTTTACCTTCGGGGACCAAGGAAAGATTCACGATAAATTGACGGCATCTTTCTTCTGGATCTAAGCGCTGTGAGCGAAGATTCCTATAAGCTGAGGGTATCCTGCTTGGTGGTGAACATGAGGTATTTCTCAAATGGCGGGAAATAGATGAGCGTGCCATGGGAACTGTAAGTGAGTGAAAGTGAAGGTTATACGTAACACCAGTAGCAGAATGTTGGTTTGACAGCCGACAATTTAAGCATTGCATCGATTGTTGAATTGTTTGTTTTCTTTTTGGAATTTCTGGGAGCTACGAGCTCGGTTATCCAGATTTTCCGCCGACGAAGCCCTGGAAAGCATAGTCCGGAAGGGGAGAGTGGTGGATTGGACCTGAAGGGAACAAAACCAAGAAAAAATAGAGAGAGAGAGAACCTTGTTCGATAGAGGGTTATATTTGGAGGGGCTAGAGCATCGTCAAGGTGTCAGTAACTTGTAGCGAATGTGACCATTCCTAACGATAATTATCAAGCGTTATCCATTTATTTAAAAACTCCGTAATCTTATAGCAACCTGCCAAAGTAGTCAAATTTACCAGGTTATTTATTTGTTTTTCTTTTTGCCATTAAGGAGCGGACGCCTAAGAATTTATAACCTTTTTTGAATAAAATTAAATATGAACTTTAATGTGTATTATTAAGTTTAGTTCTCTATAATCAGATAAAACTCGTAAAAAACTTACGAAGTAGAAAATAAATTCCGATAATAAAAGCTTTGTCATAATAAAATATTATTATAATATAATTTGTGTTTGGCAGTTCTCGAGTTTTATTTTGCTCCGACATGTTGACCCAATTATAAATAAAATATGTAAGGATCGATATTTAGACGATTTGCTTCTTTAACCTAAAATAAAAAAATGTTCAATTCATTAATTATATATACAGTGCGTGTTTAAAGTCAGGACCCCCCATCCTAACTTTTTATTTGTTCTGTATTTTTATACAAAAATTTAAGGACTTTTAGGTAAACTACATTAACCAAATTTAAGGCAAGAAATAATGACAGATAAATGGTTGTACACTGAGGGGGAATAGCTGTCGAATTCTTGTTATAAACGATAAAGCAAAAGGTGATTCTATTTTTTCTTTTTAATTCAATGCGCCTATGAAATATAGGCCCAATACAGTAAGGATTCGGTATTTCGTCTTTTTCAAAACTTTCAAAGAAGCACTTTTATTAACAAAACCTTTTAAACACTCTTACTTTCGGCCACTTTCCCTCAAGGCAACGTCATCAAAGTAAAATATTTTCAAACGTCCCTGATCAAGAGTTGGGAATTTAATTTCCTTTGTAAATCCCTTTTCGACAAAATAAGCTTACCTTCGTAATTCTAAGCTTTTAGTATCATTGCTTGTTTCTTTCGTAAGTTCTGATCTGTGCGTAGAATTTTATTAGAAGTATTTTAAGACGATCTAAGGGATAGTATACTTTTATTTATGTGGATTAGCGGCTGGATTAACTTCTTTTAACTTCAACTAAGTTAGTATTGTTCAATCACCTCGTATAAAAACACGTGTCTTCGTTTTTATACCTTTATTAACAATGGAACGTAACTATGGTTACAAATAACGACAAAATCTACTCTTGTCAATGTCTCGAAGTTTACAACACAAAAGTCGAAATTTATACTGACTGATCCGAGGTTTCGTCGCCCTTTATAGTATGATGGAAGAGTAAAGAATGATCTAGAATATTCGAGAAATATCGAAAATTCCATAGTACAGGATGGCATAAAATTTTTAATGGATAATTCGGGCGTTTTCGGAAATTAATCCCTAAAAAGTAAAGCCAGGAATAACGGAACAAAGTGGGAACTTCAGAGACTCTGAAGATGACTCGTATTTTTGGCCTCAAATATATTAACTTTAGTACCTTTTTTTACTGATTTATTCCCTCTAAACTTTAATATACTTTTGTGTATGATAAATTAACAAAATTTGAAATAATAAATCCCCCTGTGATTGAAAGGGTTGCAAAACTGTTATCAGACCTGAAACTTTTTAAATCAAAAGAAAAAACTTCCCTAACAGATTTTGCTTCAATGTTTTCCTACAACAGTTAAGCCATCCTCAGACGGACACTGTTGGCCTTCAATATCGATATTGTGACGTATAATTTTAAAATTACATAGGGACCATTTTACGTCACTTGGGCTTAAAATCCTACCATATGGAACTATCTTCTGGCAACCATCAGACCGGCGGACCAAAAACTAACTTTGCATTTGTAAAAACTAACTTAACTTATTTAGTACGGGCACTGCACTAGGTAGCCTGTAACTAAAACTTTAACTTTTTACTTGACTTCACTTCTACTACCTACTTCTATCTAATATTTTTTCTAATTTCTTTCTCTCTCAACTTCGTTCTTGCATTCTTAGGTAACTCTGTTTATATACAAAGTTGAACTCGGTTTTTTGGTGACTTGGCACGTTTACGACTTTGCCCGTTCGACCTAGAAATTTACCTTGCCGGTTCGAGGTCTAAGCTTTGACATTGTTTTTAAATTCTTATATGTTAAATATTAAAATTATGAAAACTTACATTACCTCCTATCTAGGGTGTTCACAATATTAATCAATAATATTGCATTTATAGAAGGTACCAGGGTGGGCCAAATTAAACACTTTTCAAGTAACAATAACTTTTCATTTGTTGCTCTATCTTTTATATTTAAAGAACTAATGGGAAGATGTGTTCTCTTTAAACCACGTCCAAACTTGCAACAATTCGCCAAACATCTATCCAAAAAACTCAACCTATTTGCGCGCTGCTTTGATGCCAAAAACCGACAAGCTTCTGAATTCATGCGTTATTTGCCAAGCCCTTGAAACGACGTGAATTCCGTCCACGTCCGCGCTCATGTGGGCTATGTGCGCGCTATTCGGCGCGGGAATTGTTGCAAGTCTGGACGCAGCATTAGGTTTGCCAATTTTAGTCAAACAGATTAACCTAATTGTAGATAAATTCGATTTCTTTTGCAACGAAGCTAAATGCATTATTTTGGATAAAGTCCCTTAAGTGACAAACCTAGAGAAAACATATCTACCTATTGGCCCTGTAAAATAAAAGATCATTTGTTAAAAATGTGTCCATATTTAATTTGGTCCACACTGTATATTAAAGCAATATTATAACGTCAAGTCAATGTCATAACATATTGAGTCAACATTGCTTCAATTGATGTATTCCTTTATGCTCCAGAACCGCCCGGAACGACACCATAAGTGTTCCTTTTACAATTTTTGACATTTTTTCTCATGTTGTAGAACCGTTCTTGACACTATTGACAGTTCGAGAACGGTTCAGAACGGTTCTGCTGCCAAAAGGAATACACTAAATACAAAATAAAGGATTGTTGATAACACGTTTAAAGTTTACTAAAGTCGATAGAGTTTTTTCCAAGCCGCGGATGATAATTCAGAGTTGTGATTGGCGGGAAACGCATTTTAAATTTAAACTAACCAATCACAACGCTGAATTATTATCCGCAAGCGAAAACCGCTCTCATGGATAGCCGGCTTAATACTTTGTAGGTTTAAAAGGAAAAGTAAATAACATATCGGTTAAAAAATAATTATAATACATATAAGTTATAACTTCAATAAAGCTTCGTTGACACATTAAACAAAAACCGGGAAGGTTTTCTTTTATTTCCATCACATATTTTGTATAAAAACGTTAAGATCATAAAACTTCCTGCACCTTCAAATGTTGCTTGGTAAGATTTACATTTAAACCGACCATTTGGTATTTAGCCGATAGTCAAATAAACAAGTTAACATTTAGTATTGACTTACTTACTACAAAAACGGCCCTATATATTTTCGTTCTATCAAAAATTGCAAAATAAAAATAAATATTTACAGCTTCAATCATATTTTTGTCATTTTTATCGATATCATAGAGAACTTAAGGTCCTTACTGTATAACTACCTGAAATTTCATAAACCATTTATCAAAAAGTTGACAGGGGTTCTTACTTAAAGTCCACTCTCTATAAAAGAACGTATGCTACGATACCAAAACAATTACTGAACGCACCATTATACTTACTAAACGTACTTGTAAGGTGCTTATACTCTCCGTTACTAGATAGCGCTACTCTAAAGTTTTATTAAAAGTATTACAGATCCTATCTACCCAACAAGGTCTTTGTTTGACCTCCGGACAGTGCGGACGTGCGTAGAAGACTACAAAGTTCTTCCCGGAGTGGCGGCTAGAGGTGCCGTACGGGACGTTTTTACCTTCGGGGATCAAGGAAAATTCACGCTGACGGCATCTTTCTTCTGGATCCAAGCGCTGTGAGCGAAGATTCCTATAAGCTGATGGTATCCTGTTTGGTGGTGAACACGAGGTATTTCTCAAATGGCGGGAAATAGATGGGCATGCCATGGGAACTGTCAGTAGTGAAAGTGAAGGTTAACACCAGTAGCAGATCTTGGTTTGACAGCCGACAATTTATGCATTGCATCGATTGTTGAATTGTTTGTTTTCTTTTTGGAATTTCTGGGAGCTACGAGCTTGATTATCAAGCTTTTCCGCCGACGAAGCCCTGGAAAGCATAGTCCGGAAGGGGGAGAGTGGTGGATTGGACCCGGAAGGGAACAAAACCAAGAAAAAAATATAAAGAGAGAGAGAGAGATCTACCCAACATCCCATCTCCGCTTCAATAATAGGCATGCATTTTCAAATATTGATCCGATGAGTTGGGGTAGATCCAATCAGCTGTTTTGAACTTTTACTGGAATTTTTGTTATTTTCTGAACACGTGATCTTCTATTTGGCCTTCATTCGTCGACTTCGTATTAAAGCAAAACATAACCCTTTTGCTTTGTTCTTGGCCGTGCAGTTATTTTTAAAGATTTTGTAAATAAGCTGTATATAATCAATAAATATCAAATTGTTGGTTTTTTTATACTTTTCCTTTTGTAATAAAAACGTCATAAATTATTAAAACCAAAAAAAAACGGCTGATTATGATACTTTGTTAAACCCGACTAACCCTGGCTTTTACTTGGGTCGGCAAGATCCAACCCGAGTTAGAGATCCGATCAATTTATGAACACGGTTAGAGAGTGGCTGATTCTTTTTTAAACGGGTTTTATGGATCGGGTTAACCCAAGATCAATATTGGAAAATGCCTAATATTGACCATGTAAAGCCGCATACAGATCTGCACACGCATACGCTGAGTACCTACACACACGCATGTGTGCTCAAGTCGTGCACGCTCAGATCATTCGTCGGAAATTTTTATTGCTACGTATGCGTGCGTGCTCAGGCGCTCCGGTAAAAGCGCCGAAAGGATGCACACATACATGTATCCCATAATATGGGAAATTTTTTTACTGGTCAATAAGCGCCAGGCAATCTTCATTGGATCACTCCATTTTAATCAATAAACAAAAACTATCACAACAAAAATCCTGAGAATACAGCAACAGACGATTGTTTCTGTCCAAACTGAGCCCGAACGCATACGCATATTTCTTTGAAGCGTTGAAAAAACCGACACCAGGCAGGCTCGCGAGTGTGCAGTGTGTGCAGATCTGTACCCGGCTTAAGAGATGCCTTAGAAATGATAAAAACACATCTTGACAATACGTATTTTTTTGTAATTTTATTTTTTACCAATGCTAAAATACTTTTAACGACATAATCCATAAAACGTGTTCTTTTTTATTCTACCTTGGTCTCAAAATATTTAAAATTTTGTTTTTATGTCAAACTTCATAAAGACTTTTACCTTCAGCATTTCTCTTACAAAAGATCAAAAGATTTACGAAGATCTTTCAAAAACTTGTAAATCTAATTTCTTTTTGTAAATATAACTTAACCAAGATAAATTTCATTTTGTAGCCTTGAGGATAAAGTATCAGCTCTTATTTTCTTTTAAGGGTTTTGGTCTTTGGCAAGCCGACCGTGCCAAGAATTTTATTAAAAGTTTTTCAAGATATCCTCGGCCTTCCAAGATTTGATTTTTGTTTTTAAAAGCGTCTATAATGGGTGCCTAAAAACAGAACTGTGTAAAGTCGCTTTACCACTTATAACTTTAAAACATCTAAATAGTAAAATAATCTGATAAAGAAATTTATGATACAGGACAGAGATTTTGCAGCCTCTTTTAAGAAATATATCTTGCGTCTGCGCTTTCGACACATAACCTTATTTTTGCCTGTGGTTCACCGATTTTAAAGTTAACGAAAATCAGTATTTACTTTTATTCTTCATAAGATATAAATTCATATTTAAATATATGCAAACACTTCTGTTGATTTCGTTTTTAAAGTAGATGCAAACAATACAGTATAAGCAAAACACAAAAGTAAGGTTAGGTTTGGTAGTAGAATAAAAGCAAGTGTGCCAGATTGTAACATCTAAAATTAATTACTGATTTAGAATATCCGTAAAAGTGCAAGTCCGTTTTCATTTCTTAACACTATTTTATTTTTATTACTGCTATAGATTTTCGCTAATTAGAGCCCATGTATAAATGATATTTTAATTAATACGGCATTAAAATTTTAACCTTTTAAATAATTGATATTAAAATTTCTACAATCCGGCAACCACGCAGTTTACCAATAACGATAACGATAACGATAAGCTCTTCGGTATTCATCCCGTAATTAAAGGAGTCCGGCAGTGGTAAGCAACGATAACGGATCATGTTTGCGTTACTGCGCAGTCTCCAGAATAACGTTAACCACAACGGAATTGCAAATAGGTAGCAAAAATGTCTCTATTATAATAGAGACATTTTGCACCTCTTAAAATAACAGACGTTTTTTGGCCTCCTTATGGTTATCGTTATTAAACATAACGATTACGGCAGCAGTTTTAGACAGAGATTTTGCAGCCTCTTTTAAGAAATTTATCTTGCGTCTGCGCTTTCGACACATAACCTTATTTTTACCTGTGGTTGACCGATTTTAAAGTTTACGAAAAATCAGTACTTACTTTTATTCTCCATAAGTTATATATTGATATTTAAATATATGCAAATAGTTCTCTTGATTTTGTTTTTTAAAGTAGATGTAAACAATACAGTATAAGCAAAACACAAAAAGTAAGGTTAGGTTTGGTAGTAGAATAAAAAGCAAGTGTGCCAGATTGTAACATGTAAATTAATTACTGAATTAAAACATCCTTAAAAAATGCAAGTCCGTTTTAATTTCTTTACACTATTTTATTTTTCTTACTGCTATGGATTTTTCGCTAATTAGAGCCTATGTATCAATGATATTTTAATTAATACGGCATTAAAATGTCAACCTTCTTAAATAATTGATATTAAAAATTCTACAATCCGGCAACCACGCAGTTTAACAATAACGATAACGATACGATAGCTCTTCGGTATTCATCCGTAATTAAAGGAGTCCGGTATGGTTAATAACGATAACGGATCATGTTTGCGTTACTGCGCAGACTCAGAATAACGTTAACCACAACGGAATTGGTTAAAATTTGAAGTTAAAGCACTGGACTTGGACTTGACTGGAAATGTTCGTGTTAATAATATTAAGGCCTCAAACTTTCAGGATTTTTTTTTGGAGATAGTTTCAACAAAATTTCGGGATACTAACCAGAACGAACCAAAAAAATAGAACGATAATTTATTATGGTATACAGGAATATTTTTATAATATAATTCACTTGACTAACCTCCTTTACATTATTTTTATCTTACACGTTCACCATCTATATGTGCTTTCTCTCTTCCTGCTTCTCTCAGGCCCCGGTACACCTCCTCAGTCCCCCAGGGTCGCGCCAACAACCTCAGGGGTCCCCTTCTAGCAGTGTTACCACAGCGACGAATTCGGCCCCCAAAGGTAACCCCTGAATTTAGGGCAGGCGTTGATGCAAAATGTTCAAGGTTAGGATCAAGGATTTGTGTGGGTTTTTCGTGTGTTTTGCGTCGTTGACAACTAACAATTTAACATGTTTTTGGTGTTTTATGTTGTTTGCTAATACTCTAACAAGCTGATTTGTTTATTTTAATTAATAATAACTGATAATAGCTATTCAGGTTATGAAGAAACTTTATGGCAAATTAATTGAGAAACTCTCATAAAAAAAAACATGTTTTAATTAAAAATTCTTGGATTGTTGTACAAAAATAAAAAAATTATATAACTCCCTTTTAAACCACAATTTTGCAACCCGTATAGGCCCAGACATGAACGAACTGATTGGTAAATTTGGTCTATTTTGCTAAAAAGGGTAAAGAAAAAATTAATATCAGGCCATGTAACAAACAGACTAACAGATGGACAGACAAAAGTTTTAGTCATTTTAAATGTCTATTTTTCATAGTTTCGGAAATATTGGTATCCAGATCTGAAAAATAGTACTTATAATATCAATGGAATTGAGTTTAATGCTTATAGCTTAGCGCACAGATAATAATTTAAAATATATTTTTAGCTTTGGATGCCCATATTTTCAAAACTATTAAAGCTAGACAAATACCGTTTTATGCATGTGTTGCATACAATATTTTTCTACTGCCATATAAATTTTAAAATTTATATTCATTTTAATCAATAATTTCCTACAAATTCTACTAAATTTATCCAAAAACTGGTAATTTTTAAATTTAGTGACAAATGAACTAAAATAATTAATGGCGAAATTTATGGTAACTTGATTTTTTGGTTTTTCCTCAGCCATTACATATTCGCGACATTATAGCTTACTTACATTTTTTTATCAAATATGATTAATTTTATTTATTAGTTAATTTTATGTACCTATCAGATATTTTTTTACTCATATGTGACTTAAAAATAGTGACCTTCGCTAGAGAGTCATATTTGGAAAACGAGGTTGTTGGAAACATACAAATGTCTGTAGTTATGCTCACTTAAAGCACCTTATGACGGTTGTGGGTAATGGATGTGGGTAATGGCCATGGGTAGTGAGCGCCATTACCTGTTTGAAATCACCTTAATATTGTTTACGTTTTAAGCAGTCATAGAAAAATTAAAGATATGCTCTATATTGGTTAGGCGGATTCATTTATTGGATGGTCTTTTTGTTAGGTACACACCTGGAAAGAATGGGACCGCTTCGGTCCTGGTCCCGGGTTTACGAGCTGACCCTGTTCAGCCTATTGACCCCTATGAACTTGCCGGTCGCCTGAAACAAAATAAAAGAAAAACCCCCAAAAACCCAAAAAATTCGAATTAAAAACGACGTTTCGGTGGCAAGTCTGCCACCGTTGTCAAGTTAAAAATGAACTTAAAAGTAAAAATAAAACCAACTAATATTTAAATTAGAAATTATTAAATTTTATGCTTTTAGAATCTCAAACTGAAAATAGTTTGACATATGTGTCATGAGTGACATAAGTAACTGGTGTATTTATTATTTGTAAGACAAAAAGGTAATGAGTTAATTGATTTTTAGCTTTCCTGAAGATACTTCAGTATCGAGCAAAGGCAACCAAGTGTTATTTAAATTAACTGAAATTGATGCTACACAATTATCTTTATTTAATAATATATACGCACTTTCTTTGATTTTGCGTTTTTAGAACAAGTTTCCTTTGCTAAAATACTAGAAGCATCCCAGTTTATTCTGTGATTGTTATCAAATGCGTGTTGGCAGATTTTTGCGAATGCAATAAGTTTTATATAGGTGAAACTTGTAGACCATTAGCTAAACGCCTAAAAGAACACAGATCATACATTAAAAACACAGAATTTCATAAATCAAAAATCTGCCAACATGCATTTGATAACAATTATAGAATAAACTGGGATGCTTCTAGTATTTTAGCAAAAGAAACTTGTTCTAAAAAACGCAAAATCAAAGAAAGTGCGTATATATTATTAAATAAAGATAATTGTGTAGCATCAATTTCAGTTAATTTAAATAACACTTGGTTGCCTTTGCTCGATACTGAAGTATATTCAGGAAAGCTAAAAATCAATTAACTCATTACCTTTTTGTCTTACAAATAATAAATACACCAGTTACTTATGTCACTCATCACACATAAGTCAAACTATTTTCAGTTTGAGATTCTAAAAGCATAAAATTTAATAATTTCTAATTTAAATATTAGTTGGTTTTTTATTTTTATTTTTTAAGTTCATTTTTAACTTGACAACGGTGGCAGACTTGCCACCGAAACTTCGTTTTTTAATTCGAATTTTTTGGGTTTTTTGGGTTTTGTTTCAGGCGACCGGTAAGTTCATAGGGGTCAATAGGGCTGAATAGGGTCAGCTAGTATACCCCGGGACCAGGACCGAAGTGGTCCCATTCTTTCCAGGCGTGTACCTAACAAAAAGACCATCCAATATAGAAAAATTAGTTTTCCTAACATTTCTTGTAGGGTACTAAAATGGAGTAATTTATCTCTATTATGATAAAACTTTAAAAACAGCTTTTTTAATGTTGGTTCAAAAACCTATATTAACTTTCTCGTCTCTTTTTTCATGTCAAGCCTCTTACTAAAATCGTTTTCAAAAACACGCAGGTCCACTTACAAAACGTCCACGCTTAGGAACAGAAGATTTAGTAACCGTTTGTAAGTGCGCGTGTTGTTTGAAAATTTCTCTATAACCTTACTAACATGTTGAAAAACTTTTTTATAAGTAGGCATTGCGGCACTCTAAAAAAAGAACTAGAATTATTGCAAGATAACCCCATTTTTAAAGAAGAGTGGCTTAAGCTACCTTTGGCGCTAGCAACATCTGGTGGTTAAGCGATCGGCTAGGGACCCTATTCTTGATCATTCGCATCTTTCACGATCGCTCGCATCCTATGATAAATTTCCATAAGGTGCAAGCGATCCTGAAAGATACGAATGGTCAAGAAATAGCGCCTCTGTTTGCTGTTGGACGTTTTTTCATACTTTAAATTAGTGTTTATCTGCACCAACGGTAGCTTAGGCCAGTCTGCTTTAAAAGCAAGGTTATGTTGAAATTCTTCTTCTTTTCCAGAGTGCCCCGATGCCTAGTTTCATATTTGCTTTTATTTTCGTCCGTTAACAACTGCATATTTTCTGTGTTACTAATATCATTTTTAATATCGCTCAAATGGAGAAGAAAATGTATTTTAAAAGAATTTAAAAAATGAATAAAATTTAGTGCCATAGTTTGATATTCATTAAAAAAGAAATCATAAATTAGACGGTTTTATTTTTTATTTAAACTTTTTGACAACAACATAAACCATCCAACACTGACAACAGCGCGCTGACTACATAATTTTTTCGAAATGTATCGAATCGAAGTCTTATTTATCGACTCTTTGTTTGACCTCCGGACAGTGCGAACGTGCGTAGAGGACTACAAAGTTCTTCCCGGAGTGGCGGCTAGAGGTGTCGTACGAACGTTTTTTACCTTTGGGGATCAAGGAAAGATTCACGCTAAATTGACGGCATCTTTCTTCTGAATCTAAGCGCTGTGAGCAAAGATTCCTATAAGCTGATGGTATCCTGTTTGGTGGTGAACACGAGGTATTTCTCAAATGGCGGGAAATGGATGGGCGTGCCATGGAAACTGTCAGTAGTGAAAGTGAAGGTTATACGTAACACCAGTAGCAGATCTTGGCTTGACAGCCGACAATTTATGCATTGCATCGATTGTTTAATTATTTGTTTTCTTTTGGAATTTCTGGGAGCTACGAGCTCGATTATCCAGATTTTCCGCCGACGAAGCCCTGGAAAGCATAGTCCGGAAGGGGGAGAGTGGTGGATTGGACCTGAAGGGACCAAAACCAAGAAAAAAATAGAGATAGAGAGATAGAGAGGCGTCAAGCTGGCCACGGAAAAAATCCGTATAAAGGGTTTTACAAAATGTTGTTCGGAAAATTTAACGGCAGATTCTACTAATACAAATATAAAAAAATTTATATGAACATGAGTCCGCAAATTACGATACAGGGTGTTAAATTTGTTACTTTATATTTTCTGATGTCTATCCTTAAATTTTCTAAACAACACTCTGTAACACCCTGTATTTGCAAAAGAGAAATCTCCCTTTTTCGTTAATAGCTATTTACGTTACTAGACCGGAAAGTGGTATTTTACGGGACGACGAAAACATTTACAGGGCGAGCCGTAGGCGAGTCCTGTAGTTTTGAGGAGACCCGTAAAAATTATTTCCGGTCGAGTATCATACATAATTTTTTTAATTGACCGGAAAAAAAACTGTGTAAATTTTTAGTGTTATATTTAAACGACAATAAGGCAAGGCTGCTTCAATTATTTCATCTGGATTTTCCATGTCTGACTCCATTTTGGCAAAATGATGCTTTCTTTACTTTACAATATCTTGAACTGTCAAATAGTAACAATTGAACTCTGACAATTTTTGTCATGGCTAACAGGATTTTTTGATATCAGGGACCGGAAAGTAAATGAGAGACCGGAAAGTAAACTAGGGACCGGAAAGTAAATTAGTCCTGTAAAATAGCATTTTCCGCTTAAAGAATTGAGTGGAAAATTCAATTTTCCGGTCAATTAAAAAAAAATTGTTTTTCAATAAAAAGTACCAATGGCGTATAAGTTAAAATCCAAGAAACAACAGTACTAGACAACTTCGTGTAAACAGTTCTTTTAAAAGAAAAATGTTACAATCAAAAAGAATTATTAAGGTTTATAGGGAAAAATATTGTTCTAACAATAAAGAAACTGTTGGAAACTCGTAAACCCGATGTAATTATTAAATCGAACATAAAAAACCCAATTAAAACTTGCGTTATATTTAGCAACGAACTTTTAAAAATGATACTTAAAGTTTGCAAAATTTAATCACACCGGTACCTAAAACTTTTTTAATTATTTTCAAACTTTTAAAAGTTTTCTTATAACTTTCGTCATGGCAATGGTTGGGATTATGACATACTTAAGATTTCTTTGCGCCTTCAAAAAGTTGCAACATGGATTAATAGAGATATCCGTTAATCTGTGTGCGTAAAAAATTCGTCTTTCCTGATAAAAAGCTAAAAGTTACGTGATAAAACACTTAAAAATAGGATTTAAAAAAAAAAACACGGGATTTTGGTTTCTGGTTTGATCTCATTTCTCTGCCAAATTGCTGCCAACACAGTTTAGTGTGGCTGAAAATGAGTTTCCAGGCAAAACAGCTGCAAGTCTCCCAACCAGGCCGTTGAAGAAGACGTCGCGTCGGTAGTGGTCTTTGGAAATGACATCACAAAAAATGATCTGCTTTAAAGATCATTACTGTAACAATTAATGACGTAAACGGCTTCCGTGTCGGTAAACAAAAATAATTACTTAATTAAGTCTGGTGTCAGGTGTGCCCGACGATCGTTAACTATATTATTCATTATTTTTATGGATATAATAAAAGGGTTGATGGGTGAATAAAATATTGTGCTATTAACGTTGTCCGGCTATTAATATAAAAATGTTATTAACGTTTTTAATGTTCAATTAAATTGTATCTATGAATTTCACTGCCCAATGTAGTGACGGCAAAATGGTTAGAAATTTAGTTTTTTTTAATTGACCGGAAAATTGAATTTTCCACTCAATTTTTTAAGCGGAAAATGCTATTTTACAGGACTAATTTACTTTCCGGTCCCTAGTTTACTTTCCGGTCTCTCATTTACTTTCCGGTCCCTGATATCAAAAAATTCTGTTAGCCATGACAAAAATTGTCAGAGTTCAATTGTTACTATTTGACAGTTCAAGATATTGTAAAGTAAAGAAAGCATCATTTTGCCAAAATGGAGTCAGACATGGAAAATCCAGATGAAATAATTGAAGCAGCCTTGCCTTATTGTCGTTTAAATATAACACTAAAAATTTACACAGTTTTTTTTCCGGTCAATTAAAAAAAATTATGTACGATACTCGACCGGAAATAATTTTTACGGGTCTCCTCAAAACTACAGGACTCGCCTACGGCTCGCCCTGTAAATGTTTTCGTCGACCCGTAAAATACCATTTTCCGGTCTAGTAACGTAAATAGCTATTTTGATCTGTTTAGTCATGGTACAAATAAATAAATAAAAATAAAATTAAAAAAAATGTCAAAATTAGTACAGGGGAGTAACTAGACATTTTAAATTCAGTAGTTGCATTTACGATGTTTCATATGTACTTTTTTTTATTTCCACACAGAAAAAAAATATCTTGTTTTAAGCAAATACAAGGTTTTAAAAATATGCATTCTTTTTGAATGGTTGTGCTTTTAAACCAAGATTTATTTCTTACTTTAAAATAATAGTGGTTCTTAAACTGGGAGAAAAATACTTAAATTTATGACTTTAATGTAAAAAAAAAATCTTTAAATTAAAATATCCTTAGTATTATTTTAAGAATATCAGAATCAAGAAATAAGAACCTAAAGGTTTATGATTTAAGCTCTTTAATATCTTAAATATAAGTTTTAAGATTTTAAACAAAAGAAATATTAAATGTTTTTATCAAAATATTAATGAATTTTCTTTAAAATAATAGATTATATTTTAAGAACCTATACCAAAATTTTTAACCTTTATGTCAAAGAACCTATTTCTTTATTATAAGTATTCCCTGATTTATGCTTTTTAGTACGGTATCAACGGTACGATTATATCCTACCGTCGAACAACAAAAGTTATTTTTTATAAGATACACTTGTTATTCGTAATATTCAACTTGGACCCGGGACAGCCAGTTTGATAAGTCCTATGAGGTTCGGCAAAACGCATCATCGATGGAAAAGAGAGGTCTCGGTGAATGACATGATAAGCAGGAGTTCCTCTCTTAACTATCAAAAAGAGAACTAGTTGTTTATTTAATATAATTATCTTAATTGAATTAAATTTTATTCCAATCTGTGGTATTTAGTATCTTGTCTTAAAGAAAGAATCTCTCAGTGGGAAAGCGCTCGATGTTTTTAACGGAATACATCGTTCTTTAATGTAGACCCATTGGGGTCACTAAATAAAATAAGGTTATTTTTATTACAAAAGCGCCTTCTTTTGAATTTAGTACGCAAAGCTGAAAACATATTTTTTCTGTTTGAGATCCTATTTCTTTAACACATATGAAAGTCACAATTCTCTCAAATTAAATCTAAGGCTTTTGTTTTAAGATATCTTTTTTTTCAGTGCCCTTTTCATAACTTTTTTTGAAGAATCTTGGAACCATCGCAAAAATCGAATTTCTGAATTTAGAATGTCCAGTTACTCCCCTGTTACTCGTTTTTAAAAAAGCATGATGCCATATGTCCAGAAACTGACAGGAGTAAAAAAACGATAAATCAAGTCATAATAAAGGTGATACAGGCAATTGATTATAATAATAAAAAATAGGGTATTTCATATAACATTAAAATTCTCTAACCTAGAGAAAAACTATAAACTTGGCAACCTCGCAAATATATATTTACAATTTTTTATGTTCGGTTACCGCTTTGCACAAAGTTGGTTCATTTGTATATCACGGTTGCTGAGATAATCCACCGTACCGATTTTTTCCTACTAACCCGGTATATTTATAACTTTTAAAATTTACAAATGGGGTAATTAACTATACATTTGTGCACTTTTACTCTTAAACCACGCTGTCTCTAGAAGGTATGTGAGCAGTGCACCGGAAAAACAATTGAACTGACTTGTCTACGTTTTTATTGAATAGCTTTAATGTAAATAAAAAAGTGTAGGTACTCGTATACATCTTTGGGTAGTCCCAATTTTGAATCTTGTTGTAACAACAACCTCACAATATTCACGTCAGAAACTCGTGAGGTCCTGCTTTCGTTCCGACCAATTAGCACGCACGATCGTCGCACCAGTTCCAAAGTAGTTCTATTCTATTTCTATTTTTTTCTTGGTTTTGGTCCCTTCAGGTCCAATCCACCACTCTCCCCCTTCCGGACTATGGTTTCCAGGGCTTCGTCGACGGAAAATCTGGATAATCGAGCTCGAAGCTCCTAGAAATTCCAAAAAGAAAACAAACAATTCAACAATCAATGCAATGCATAAATTGTCGGCTGTCAAACCAAGATCTGCTAGTGGTGTTACGTATAACCTTCACTTTCACTACTGACAGTTCCCATGGCACGCACATCTATTTCCCGCCATTTGAGAAATACCTCGTGTTCACCACCAAACAGGATACCATCAGCTTATAGGAATCTTCGCTTACAGCGTTTAGATCCAGAAGAAAGATGCCGTCAATTTAGCGTGAATCTTTTCTTGATCCCCTAAGGTATAAAACGTTCGTACGACACCTCTAGCTGCCACTCCGGGAAGAACTTTGTAGTCCTCTACGCACGTCCGCACTGTCTGGAGGTCAAAAGAAAGTCTTCCAAAGTAGTTACCAAAGGTTTTTGCTAAAAGGCTTCGACCATACAGCGGCGCGCACATAGAAGAAATAAAAGGAAAGAGAATTACTTTCTAATCCAAAAAGTGGCACAATTTGAATCTCACATCATTCGTACCAATAAAACTGCATTGCGCATGACACAAAATCCGGCAGAATAGTGCTGTGATTAGTTAACAGCCAGACTAGCTTAAGTTTTTAAAATACTGACCTGATAATATTAAACCATACACAAATTTATCAAATGTGTATTTTTTTTACCTATACATTAAATATAAACACATAATTCCTAGCAAACTAGTCTTATTAAACAAAATTAAAATCAAAATTTAGTCCCAATCGGTGGTTCAACGTATCATAAATCACAAGTCGCAGTTGTGTGTAATTTTTCAATGATTTGGCGTATGATAATTGTTTCTCTTTCCTTGTCTATTCTCATTGGTCTAGCACAGGGATCACCAACTGGCGGACGGCGGTAGGGATCCAGATCACCAACCTGGTTTGTGCGGACCTTGCTGAGGACGCAATTTTATTTTTTCCGCGCTGTCTCTGCTGTAGTCGGCTCGCCCAAAGTCGCTCTATATAAGGTCACGACATTCGGCCATATTGCTTTGACGTGTTATGACGTCACATCTCCCATTTTTCGGCCATGTTGTTCAGTGCCGGAGATATACAGTTTATTGTATTAGTACAACAACCGTTTATACAACAGTTTTTAATTCTTATTAAGTTGTAAATTCTTTTACTTTAAATAAAAAACATTTGGAATTACATCTTTCAACAAATATCACTTCCAAAACAATGCAAAATGAAATGGGCTAATTCTAGACGCCACTGGATTGATTTTCAGCTTTGATTTTAACCCAGTCTTGCCAACTTTTCTCTGAGAAGTGCCCTTTCTTGCGTCCCCGACCTCGAACCGCCTACAAGTTGAGGATATGTCGCAACCTTTTAAATATAAACTAACCTTCGGCTCGCCAACGAATTGTCACGGAGCCCAAGATCGTCAGTCATCGCGGTATGAGGCGAATGAAGACGAGCGGTAGCGAGTACGGGGAGTAGATAGAGAGTACGCGCCATCACTGACCGCTTCCGGCCCGGGGGTATTTTTCTTTCCGGATCGCGACGGTCATGTTATTTTTAAAAAGGGATCTCCAATAAAAGTAGTAGTAATTCTAAAAACGACTGATTATATGAAATACATCTTGCTAGAATCACTTGATATTTTTTATAAAATATAAATGCATTGCATGTATTTTAGGGTAGTTTTCTTGTTGATTTTACCCATTTAATGATATAGGATTTTCATAATACTTGCATGGGTTTTATGTGATATAAATTGCATGATAGGTATGGATGCTGTACATAAGGACATAGAAAAATGGATCGAATCCACAATGAAAAGGGATTTGTATCCTTCCCACAAGAATTCAGCAGGTGGGTACTTAGCTTTGTAGTTTTTTGAGGGCGTTGTTTTAATTTAAGAGGGAGATTGCAGATTGGACCTTGACTTTATTTATCAAATTATTATCTTCGTGCAGTTTTTACTAACAACTTTACCAAACTAAACAAGTAGTTACAACCTATTATCTTATATTTTATTTTTAATTGTAAATTATAGGCGATAATTTACAATTAAAACTTAACTTTTATTCAAAGACGATTTTCTCTAAAACCGTTTGTTATATCGCAAAAATGGAAGAGGCCAAATAATTTGATTTTTCTGTACAATATGTTTTAATTTTGGAATAAACATATTTTCAAATGTCCTTTTCATGAAGGATTTTTTTAATAGTCCGTTGTGTGCTAAATTTTAAAATATTACCAATAGCCAATTTTGGACATCAGCAGTATTTACCTCTCTTAATCCTTCCAGAATTTTTTTTTAGAACAAATTTTCTTTAGAATTTTGATAATAATTTTTAAAGCGACTTACGATTGCTGTAGTTTTGGCGAAAGTAGTACGATGTCAGCTTTGCTAATACGAGCCACCATCAGAATGATAGCGTCTGAGCGAGTCAGGTCGGCCCTCAGAGTGAGTGATATACGCAAAATTTAATAAAAGTAAAATCTCGATAAATGGACCCAGTATCGCATAAGATTATTAAATTTATTATTTCAGAATAGGATATATCGATGCGTTTTTACAAAACATCGTAAGCGACATTCATAATTTTACGGAAACGATTTTCTTCCCATCGCGTTATTTTTAAAGAAAAACCGAGATCTGAATGTTTTTATTTTAGATTTCTTTCTTAATTTGAATTACAAAACAAACATATTTAACATTTAATGTCAAAATTTTCAGATTCTCCTAAAAAAAAGCTAAAAATTTTAAAATTCTAAACCTAAATAATAGTTTATCATGACAAGCATTTGGCGAACTTGCCCAAGGCGTCGATTTTTCAGTTCTCTATTTACTTGCTTTATTTTTGGTTTTTGGTACTATTAATTTATTTTTTGGCGTGTACCCAAATAACTACCATTAATTAAATGAACCGCCGCACCAATATAGAACATATCTTCATCTGAAATAAAGCCAATGAAAAAAAAACGTTTCCCGTAAAACTAACCAATGTCGCTTTCGATGTTTTGTCAAAAACCCATCGATATATCCTATTCTGAAACCAAAAATTTAATAATCCTATGGATCCTGGGTACATTTATCGAGGATTTTATTTTTATTAAATTTTGCGTATATCCTCACTCTAACTGATCGGGCCGACTGCTCGTCAGCGACTGCTATTAATTTCTGATGGTAATCGTATTAGCAAGGCGACATCGTACTACTTTCGCCATCTGTTGGTCGCGGTAGGTACTAAAATTTTTTAGGGTATGCTGGAATCTCACTTGTGGGTTCTATGGATTGGTATTCTTTGCTTAAACAAAGAAATATTGTCCCCATAATGTTGGGTTACCCTGTATAAGTTGCATCTTTAAGAGAGATCGAGATATATTTTATATTACGAATTATGAAAGAAAAACTAGTGTACTAATTTGACAAATAAAGACAATAAAAGTCCAATATAACTGTATTACTAAAACCAACCAACCAAAATGGTTTTTTCTACTTTTTTCAAAAAATAGGCGGTATTATTGCTCCCTCTCTAATATTTCTCCGCAATCACCCCTTAACCTCAATCTCAATCTCAATTATTTAAATTGCCCTATTTTGCTCCGGTCATCCAGTCACGTGACCCCTGTAAGTGGGCAGAGCGGTGGGCATCCCAAAGTAATATGACACTTTCGGGACACGAAATTAGTTTTTTGCTGTCTCTTAAACCCAATGCGTGACCTGAAGCTAACTTAACGAGGGTGAAAGATTGATTAGATGGCAATTTTTCTTTTTACGAATTTCGTTTGTACTGTCTGCAGTGTACACGTGCTTTTTTTCGCAGCATGAGCGACTTGTGACAAAAAAATTAACCTACCCCGCCTAAAATTTAATTAACTAAGAGGTATAAATTGCAAGGCGAAGAGCATTTTGAAAATACGAATTTAATGAACAATATAACGAGGAAAAAACCAGTCTTAGAAAAATAGGACATAAAACTTTTTAATTAGTTTTAATTTATTATAATTATCATTAATTTTAATTTATTTTAATTTAATTATAGGAGCGATCATTTTCAAATATACCTACCGAAAAAAACTATTTTTTATCATATATATTTGGCGAATGGATTGCCTAAAAATTTTGGTCAAAGCTATGATTTATATAACAAAAAAATATTTGACACACCCTGTGTAATGTCATTTTTTATTTATTTATACATACAGGGTGATCATTTCTTAAGTCAGCACTACTGCTAACTTTTTTATTATTGGAAATACAAAGTCGGTTAAATTAGTGGAGTTGATTAACATGCAGCCAACAGAAAAACAATTGAACATTCGGGTTTGCGATTTGTTACAAAAGATGATTTTTTTAATGGAACACCCTGTATAATACATCACCATTCAAAGAGCTATCAAAGAGCTTTAAAAAATTCACAGGTGATATATTGATCATTTTAATAGTTTCGGAAATACGGCTATCCTTGGGAGTTAAATATAAAACTGAAATTTTTACATAAAAGCCCCTGTATATTGCATCCTTATTAAATAGATATTTTAAAGAGCTTTACGAAAATGCCACATTTGGTATGTCTACTAAAATATCAACTATTTTTTAGATTTGGATGGCCATATTATTATTTCCAAATCTATAAGAAAACCAGGTCTGGCATGCCGCACTTCTTAATAAACTTCCCTCCTATGGTCTTTCAACTAAACTCTGTACTTGGCTCTCTAGTTATCTATCTGATCGTCGTATATCAGTTATTGTGGACGGCCATTCTTCAAGCTTTCACCAAGTAAATGCTGGAGTCCCTCAGGGCTCAGTTCTGGCACCAACATTGTTTCTTCTTCACATCAACGACCTTCTCTCGTCCACAACTAATTCCATTCATGGTTTCGCCGACGATAGTACCCTTCACTCCAGTTTTCAGGTTCCTAAACCCATTACTAAACCTGACTTGGAAAACAAACGCAGAGCGATGCAGATATCTCTTTCGCAGGATCTTAATTTAATATTGGATTGGGGCGCTAAAAATCTCGTCCATTTTAATGCATCCAAAACACAATCATGTTCCTTGTCATGAAAAGAGTCATCAAATACTCATCCTCTACTTATGAGCAGCCAAGTTTTACAGAGCAAAGACACCTTTAATCTTGTGGGCGTCACATTTGAAAGTAACCTTAACTGGCATAAACACATTGTATCTATAGCCACGGCAGCTTCAAAAAGCTTGGATTTCTCTTTCGAGCCAAAAGTATTTTTCCCCTTCTAATTTATACACTTTATATGTGTCCCAAATCCGACCTCCCTTGGAATATTGTTCTCATATCTGGGGCATGGCGTCCCCCACAACCCTAAGCATTCTTGATTCTATTCAAAGAAGAGCTATTCGTCTCATTAATGATCCTTCACTTACAGAAGGCTTCCCTCTCTTGCACATCGTCGGGCTGTGGGGGATTTATCGCTTTTTATAGGTACTTCCATGGCTTCTGCTCTGAAGAATTGTCCAGTATAGTTCCTCCACTTACGGTTCCCAACAGAGAAACTCACGTGGTTCCGCGCGTATGCATCCCTATACGGTCCAACTGGACAGGCCCCGAACTTCCCACTTTGTTCGTTCTTTTATCCCTAGAGTTTCTAGGTTGTGGAACCTGCTGCCCGCGGAGGTCTTTCCTTCCCCCCAAATCTTCAAGTATTTAAGTCCCGTGTCAACAAACTCCCTCTTACCTCGCTTAAGACACCCACGGTACGTTGGTATTTAGGCTTTTAGCCTTCGTGGTTTGAAAAAGACATATCAAATGTGGTATTTTCTTAAAGATCTTTAAAATATCGATTTAACGTGTATGCAATATACATGGTGTTTTATTTAAAAATGCCAATTTTCTATTAAATTCTTAAGGATGGCCATATTTCCAAACCTATTAAAAATTGGATATATTATATGTAAACCTTTTTTAAAGCTCTTTAATAGATCTTTTGAATGATGATATAATATATAGGGTGTTCCATTTAAAATAAGTACATTTTTTGCAATAAATCGCCAAAAACAAGTTTTTTAAGTTTTTGCGAACCATGTATACAAAATCAACATTTTCTTTTCGTGAAATTCTTTTATTTTTAGAAGCAAACAATTGTTCTCTTGTTAACCCCGTACGTGGACAGTTCGTAGACACATCTTGTATAATCATGCATACTCTCTCTCTCTAACCTTTATACCATATTAATAATAAAGTTAGAGCAACAGTATGTCATATTATCCAGGATGTGTCTAGGGAATTAGGCAGCACCTAAAGCGACTGATACTTTTTCCATTTAACTTTTTTTTAATTTCTCGAAATCTTAGTGCATGCCACACTAATTTGGAACACACAGTATATAGTTAACTGTTTTGTTGTCGCACACTTTAAATTGAGCACGAGCATACAAGATATTCCTAAAAGCTTTTTTCTCAAGTAATAAGGAAAAAATTCCACAGGCCAATTTTAAAGTTATGGTTTTAAGGTGCAAAAATATGTATAAAGAGTTATGATAGGGAATTAAATTTCCTATTCGTGTCGTGTGTAAATGTTTCACTCTCCAAAAAAGCTTTTAGTTTAATAAAACTCTAACATTTAACTGCATGCTACCTTAGACGATTCTGTGGCCTATCACCGACTTGAGTCCAACGACATCGATGGTAATGTAGAATTTATTTTTGAAACAGTAACATAATTTTCTTGCTTTAAAATTAGTTTTTTATAACATATATTTAACCTTTTATTTATATAAATATTATTAACTGACGAAGCAATTAGTAAAAGAAGGTAATTTTTCAATAAAACTATTAGTTTTGATTTATTTATTTAATTTTTAACACCCTTGCCGTCCCTATAAACGCATACTAATAACAATGTTAGTTTTCTTGCTTAAAACCTATTTAAACAATACTAAAATAAGATCTATTTTGATCAGTTTTAGTCAAGAGTTACATAGGCAAGAAAAAATAACATAAATCTTCTGTCAGATTGTTTTTAACTTATACCTGAATTTTTTTGCAGCTATAAAAAGACAGTTCAAGACAAATTCTCATTTTTTAGAAGAAATAAAATATCCAAAAATTAATTGTTACCGTAAGATGCTTTTTTTGTGATTTATGTAGCCTCGTATAATATTAACGAATATTACTAACACCTAATCTTTGTAGTTATCCAATTAAAAATGCTGTGCCTATAATTTTTTTGTTTTATTTTTGTTTTCACAATACAACAATGTATGATGCACATTTCCCTAAAGCTATAACCAAATAAAAAGAATATTATTTAATCAACAGAAAAAAAAATTAGCTGGTTAGTAGTTACTTTTCACGACATCGTTAATTATACATGTTGGTGGTAGGGAACTTTCTGATGAAACCTTACATTTTGTAGGACAAATATTTTTTCGATTCATTTAGATAATTGTATTGATAATTAACAGAGAAAATCCCTGTTGGTAATAAATTTTTGATATTCGTCAAATTAACACATTTAATTCCTGCTACCCCTGTAAGCTACCACCAACGAAAATTCTTTGTAAGGAAAAAAGTTGGGCGACTCGTCAAAATGAAGCTACTACGAAAAATTATCCTATTAGTAATCTAAGTAAAAATGGTCTAGGGATTCCTAACTATGTGAGTTAAGGTGTTTTAATAATAATATATGTAACAAATGCATAAAGTAATACTGTCTTTACGAATGGGAGTTTGCCATCACGAGCGATCAGGCGAGTGTGGCAATCTTATGAGTGTGTTGCATATTATATTTTTTCTACGATCGTATAGATTTAATAATTTTAATTAATAAGTCATTCCATTTCGTTGTCAGTATTATATTCGATCATTTTTACTAAATTTATCCACAAACTGTCCAATTTTAAATATATGACACATGAACTAAGAATTTATGGTAACCATCTTTGGTTAGTTGATGTTGTGTTTCCTGTTACATTGCATAAGTTCATATTTAAATAAAGTTTAGTAGGCATTGAAATAGAACACTTATTTAAAGTGTGAAAAAAATGTCGAACTGTTAAAAAAGTTCTATTTAGTTTTTTTCTCTACTTTGATATAAAAAATGAAGCAGGAGCAGTTTCAAAAAGAAAATTTTCAAAAAACTTAAAGAAACTTTTATTTATTAAAACTTTTCATCATCAGTCTTTGTCAGAAAATTTTTGACCTCCTCTTTAAAAAATTATTGAAAAGATGTAGCACATTAGTTAAATAGGTTATATTTATATATTTTTGAAATGCATTTTTTTCGAAAATTAAGTATATTTAAGATCGCAACCGTTTATTTCCTAAAATGGTGTTATCAGATATTTTTGTAATTTTAAATAGTAGAATATTTTTGGAGATATTATGAATTTTGGAAAACAGATCTGGAAAAATTCTACTCTTAACTTGGAGTACTGCGTACTGTGTCAAAATTTTTACGATTTATAAACATTTTCCCTGGTTTAAAAGTAAATACCATGGAAGGTAATGCTCTGGCAAACAATTAAATAAACAATATATGAAAATATAGTAAAAACATAGGTGAAAACAATCTGACAGAAAATTTTATTAGCATGATATGCCTAATAAACTAACTCGCTTTCATTGCATATAGAAATACGGATTGTGTGTCCAGACAAGCCTTTTTCGCAACTCTCGACTAATTCCCAATTGTCAGGTATGATTTTTAAACCAAAGGACAAGGTAGTTGTAAATAGATAAATTTGTAATATGGTTCCTAGTTATAGTTAATAAGCTAGCTGAGTTTGTAATCAAGCTTAATTCGAATAAACCAATAGCAGCAGTCATATAATGTTTATTTTTATATATAAATATATTTCTGTTATTTCACTCATATTAAGATTAGTTAGTAATTCTGTTTTTTATAATTTATTTGAATCCGATACGCATTTGTTGAAATAAAGTTTTTTTTTCACGTGACACATTCATTTTTTAGTCGCATATACAGGATGTTTGATAAATAACTGTACAAATCTTCTGATGTATTTCCAAAGGCAAAATGAATACGTTGGAAGATTTTTCTTTAACTGTTTAAAATGTGCTAGTTCATTTTAATGTTTTTGGTATACACGTTGTGTCAACTTGACGCTATCAATTGAGTTTCAGCAAAGACAATTGTAGTTTTTCTATAGACTCCCAACAACAATGCTAAATTTTTGGTCATCAGTTTGGACGCTGGCTTGGCTGAATTTATGAAGCGGCAAATTATACGTACTGTTTACATATGTACTCGATGGATACCCGCTTCATAAATTCCATGAAGCGAGCGTCCAAGATGATGACCAAAAATTTAGCATTGTTCTGGGGGTCTATAGTGAAACTACAATTGTCTTTGGTTTTAGTATGCAAACTGGCATTTTTACAGCTAATTAAGATTAAAAATTGAGTTACAGATTGAATAAGCCTTTTCTTAATGGAAAACCCTGTATATTTTATGACCATTCGAAAGATCTATTAAAGAGCTTTAAAAAAAGTCCACGTCTGATATATCCAATTTTTAGAAGTTTCGAAAATAAGGCCATCCTCAGGAGATCGATAGTTAACTAGCATTTTTAAATTAAACACCCTGTATATTGAATTACAATTAAAAAGGTACTTAAATACTTGAAGATTTGGGGGAAGGAAAGACCTCCGCTGGCAGTAGGTTTCACAGTCTAGAAACTCTAGGGATAAAAGAACGAACGAAATGGGAAGTTCGGGGCCTGTCCAGCTGGACCGTATAAGGATGAATACGCGCGGAACCACGAGTTTCTCTGTTGGGAACCGTGAGTGGAGGAACTATACCGGACAATTCTTCAGAGCAGAAGCCATGGAAGTACCTATAAAAAAGCGATAAATCCCCCACAGCTCGACGATGGGCAAGAGAGGAAAGCCTTTCTGTAAGTGAAGGATCATTAATGAGACGAATAGCTCTTCTTTGAATAGAATTAAGAATGCTTAGGTTGTGGGGGACGCCATGCCCCAGATATGGGAACAATATTCCAAGGGAGGTCGGATTTGGGACACCCATAAAGTGTATAAATTAGAAGCGGAAAAATACTTTTTGGCTCTAAAGAGAAATCCAAGCTTTTTGAAGCTGCCGTGGCTATAGATACAATGTGTTTATGCCAGTTAAGGTTACTTTTAAATGTGACGCCCACAAGATTAAAGGTGTCTTTGCTCTGTAAAACTTGGCCGCTCATAAGTAGAGGATAACTATTTGATGACTCTTTTCGCCATAAGGAACATGATTGTGTTTTGGATGCATTAAAATGGACGAGATTTTTGACGCCCCAATCCAATATTAAATTAAGATCCTACGAAAGAGATATCTGCATCGCTCTGCGTTTGTTTTCCAAGTCAGGTTTAGTGATGGGTTTAGGAACCTGAAAACTGGAGTGAAGGGTACTATCGTCGGCGAAACTATGGATGGAATTAGTTGTGGACGAGAGAAGGTCGTTGATGTGAAGAAGAAACAATGTTGGTGACAGAACTGAGCCCTGAGGGACTCCAGCATTTACTTGGTGAAAGCTTGAAGAATGGTCGTCCATAATAACTGATATACGTCGATCAGATAGATAACTAGAGAGCCAAGTACAGAGTTTAGTTGAAAGACCATGGGAGGGAAGTTTATTAAGAAGTGCGATATGCCAGACCTAGCCGTGTGGCTGTTTTGACGCCAGTGTGGAGTGTCGGTAGTATAGCACGCGTACTTGCGCAGAACCTAATTTGTAAATATTTACTAAGCAGTACCGGCTTTAAAATTATGCTGTATTAAATAAATTAATTAGGGATTTTAATTCACCCAATTTATTACATACGCCACAAAACAACCCAAAGCCCGAAAGAGTTATAAAAACATTATAACACACTAAAAAACAAAACAAATAAACTGGCAATTTTTCAAGAAAAACACTAACCAGAACACACGCCGAACTGCGGCTTTGATCAAATATGGCCGACAGTCTTGTACACAGTCTCTCACATGTACACTTTTCTTCAAGCTCTTTAATACATTTTTCGAATGGTGATAAAATATACAGGGTGTCCCATTTAAGAAAATTCAATTCTACTTTGTAACTGTAATCTTTAATTCTAAGGAACGTTAGAAATGCTACTAGTTTACTAATTTCAACAATTTTGTATTTTGACCAATGATAAAAACACTTGATTAGGATGACTTTGTACACTGTATAAGCAATAGCTAAAGGTATATCGGCCAGTAAAGCAACAACAAAGGATGTAGTATTAATCATCCAATACGAATTGTTTACATGCGAGTATTCACTTTAGATTGTCTCTTTTCCCCGCATTGCCTATGTGTTATGTTGTTTAGCTGATCCGGTACATTTAGCCTTATGAAGAAATTTTAAACTAAGTGGTTTGTTTCTGTTGCATTAAATTCTCAATTCAATTTTTAAAGGAAATATCTAGCTTATTAACTATAAAAAAGAGGATCATGAGTAACGTCTAAAAAGTAAATGTATCTATGTAACAGCTTTGGCCTATTAAATATATCTTTGCTTATTTCCTAGAATAGTTTTTAGTTTCGTTATATTCCAGCTGATTCTATCGCATAGTGTATTTCTAGGCTGTTATATGTTAATCCCATAATCTAGTTTTGTAGATTGACCTCCATCTAAAAGGTTTGAATTTTTTTCCAATAATTGGCAATATTTTTTCTTATTAAATAATAATTATTTCTTACGATTATAACGTTAATGAACAGTCTTCTTTGAACTGTTCACACCCAACAATTTTAGCCCATAAATTAGGTAAAAATTATATAGAAAACGATGCCCCATGTTTTGTAAATGAATACCAGGTTTACACAAGTACACTTACCACCCCAAATTTATTAAAATTATATGTATATTGTATAAAGAAAAATCAATAACAAAACATACAATATTTGTAAATTTATTTTAAATCATAAAAAAGTTGATAAGAATAAATTTCAAATAAAAAAACTGACTTTAATCCAAAAATAAAAATTTGTGTTTGCTTCTTAATTTTTCTATTCGTAAAAAATAAATAGAAAATATTTTATTAAATTGTTATTCCTTAATTCCTAAATATGTAAATATTTACTTAACAATTCTAATGACCAAAGTTCATTGTACTAATATATCTTATTTTTAAAAATATATTATTTTTAATAGTAATCTTATTACATTTGTGTTTCAGAAAAATTAAAAATATACAGGGTGTTTCAAAACAAACGCAGAAAACTTGAAAAGGTTATTCCTTGCTTATCAAAAAGGGAAAATTGTTGTTTAAACATTGGGTCAAAAATAAAGCCTTACAAAGAAAATAATAGAGAATTATTGCATAGTGAAATAAGGCCAGGCACTAATAATACCGGCCTTATTTTGACATCTGAGCTTGCGCAGATGCATGGTAGGATAAGGACTCCCTTAATAAGTATAGTGCCTGACTTTATTTATGTCGGTTTTAGGTCGTGCCTTATTTTAGAAATATTTTAACTTCGGAACTGTTCGTCTAACCGAACGGCTGCCAATCACAAAATCGAAAAGTGATTAGAAGTAAAAATAGTTAAAACCTTGCTTTTCCAAATGTATTTCTGTAATTGTGTTAAAAAAACCCTACAGCACAAAATAATAAAGAAAAACTACTAAATTTTTTCCCCTTTTTTTAGGTTAATGGTACTGTCAACATGATTTGCAATAACTCTAAATCTTGGGTACAAGCACTATTTAAATAAGGCCGGTATTAATAATTCCCGAGCTTAATAAGGCAACTTACAATAATTTTCTAATATTCTTTTTAATCTTTAAAACGAAAAGAGTATTTAAATTACTAACTAATGTCAAATAAAGCAATATTACAAACGTGTGTAACAGCAGGCAACTGAAATCTTTTACTAAAATTAATTTTCTCGATGATTTCAATTATTTTCATTTTATTTTGTTATTTTAAATCGGTAAGTTTATTGAAAAAACGAAGCCAACCAAAGTTTTTTTTAAATCGACCAGTCTTTTCTTTAAAGTCGATGCGAAAGTTTTTCTTTAAACTTTGTTGACAAGAATAATAGGGGTATTCTATCTCAAATACTTCAAGAATTCTAAAAGTTGTATTTTGATTTGCTTAATCTAAGGAAAATATAAAATATTTACACACTTTTTCACAGTCAGTGGCATACATTTTTTTTTGTTAGAAATATTCGTTCACGTGGCGCTCGGGGCGCGGGGCGAGATGCAAGGGACATCCCTTGTCGGATATTCGCGGGCGTTTTCGTGCTGATAACGGAAAGACATTACTATACTTAATGTATTATAATTATTTGTAAGATGTTTCAACCCCCTGCACCTTGAGAAAGAAGAATTCGGGGACTCATGTTTACATAAATTTTGATTCTTATTTTGAAAAAAGGATACTACCATAGCAGTTGGGAACCACAGGTTATGAACACCCTGTATATTTTTGATGATTGCGTTTATTGTTATAAAAGATAGTTCAAAATAAAAGATAATACGAAGAATAGTGCGCCAAAATTTTCCAATAGATTATTGATTTTTTCTTAAATCCCAAAAAACACTTATGCATGTACCTTGTTTTGTATTTGACAAAAGCCTTACTGTTGTACTCTTCACGTATAAACCAGTGGTACTTGGTACTTTTTGCTAAAAGTAGTGGTTCCTTTATAGTTGTTGTGTTTGTTGTTCAGTTCAATGTTGGAAGTCAATATTTAGCATAAGCAGTTGTAATTATTTCTTTCTTTTTTCACAGCTCGACGACAAGAAATTATTAAGATGACCGAGCAGCTGATAGAGGCGATTAATACGGGCGATTTTGAAGCTTACACGTAAGTAGTTGCTGAGGAGGTGAAGTACGATATTTATTTAAATAATTATGTAGTCATTGGTCTTAATAAGTTATGTCTACATAAAAGACCGGAAAAAAAACATTTTTCAGGAATTTTTTAAGAAGCACTTTTTATTGAAATTTGGTACGTATATATATATTCTTTATACTTTTAACAACATCTTGAAATATTTAATTTTTCGGAAGAAATATTTTTAAAGCCTCTGTAGCCGATGTCCGGGTGCTCCTCTAAAAAAATACGTTTTGCGGTGACCACTTTATCTCTGGACTGGATCATCTAAAATGAAAAGAACCAAACGTATCTATTTTCAGAAATGTATAATTTATAAATTAATCGAAGAAATAGACAAAAAAATTTTTTTGACAAAATGGTGGTTTTCTCAAACACAAAAATCGATTTCCGGCCCCAAATTTGGGCCTTAAATTTGTTAAAAAGCAAGTATTTATCGCAGAAGAAAAAGCTTTGGCTAATTGCTTAAAAATATATCTAAGAAGTTTGTGTCAAAATTTGAGAGCGATTGGTTTAGTAGTTTTCGAGAAATCCTGGTCACCGTCTTTGAAACCACATTTATACACCGAGTTGAACAAATTTTACAAATAGGCGAATCTTTTCGGAACTATTTGACGGATTAATTTCAAATTTACAGAGAATATATGTACACTTGAAATAGGTTTAAAAAAATATATTAATTTAATTTTATTACTTTTTATGTTTTCCTTTTGCAGGAAAATATGTGATCCCCATTTAACAGCTTTTGAACCAGAAGCGATGGGAAACCTAGTCGAGGGAATGGATTTCCACAAGTTTTATTTTGATAATGGTATGTATTATTTTTCTAATAAAACACGATGTTGCAAAACGGTCAAAAACCTTATAAAACTGGGTATTTAGTTCTAAAATTGCAAAAAATATTTACAGAAACTATCTGATTTAGATTGTGTGTCAGCTAGAAATAGGCACTTTTGAACATAAGACATTAAATTTTAGAGAGAAATATCAGGCATCATTATCTATCAACCTAAATTAAACAAAGAGTGTTTAACAGTCAGAGTTGCCAGTTATTTTATATAAAGTCACGACATGTAAGGTCTTGGTTATTAAGACTTCAACTGCAGACACACTAAAACTGGCTTCGTAAGTTTTCTTTCATTTCAGATTTTTGAACGAAATTCATTATGGCAACCACCAAAAAACAAGTTTAAAACTGACTTTTTTCCATTTTTATCGCATTTATCTAATAAATCATAAAAAATAACAGAAATAAACGTCATGTCAGTGCCCCAAAAAGGTTTAAAAACTATGCAATAGGTGCTCTTAACCTGAATTACTCACAGAGAATTTCAGTAAGACAGGCCGCTACCAACATTGCCGTTTTTTAATTTTTAAAGGTAGATATTAAGAATCGATTGTTGTTGGTAAATAAACTTACATTAAAATATTTGTGTTTTTCAGTATTGGGAAAGAACTGTAAAGCAGTAAACACGACGATTTTAAATCCTCATGTTCACCTCTTGGGTGACGATGCTGCTTGTATCGCATATGTAAGGCTGACGCAATATATGGATAAGTAAGTAACCTTAAATTATTATATTTTTTTACCACGGAGGTATTTATAGCTTTTTTTATGGAATGGGGGAAGGAGAGGGTTTGACTGCCAGAAATTTGATGTTAAAATTTCTTAAGACCAAAAAAACCCTCACCTTTAAAATACATTCTTCTTTTCCTTACTACAACATTGGGTTGTAGTTTTTGATATCACAAATTTTCGAACAGCAAGAGCAAAAAAGTCCTCACCTTGAAAGTACATATATTTTACTGATATTTCTACCACAACATTTGGGGGGGGTGAGGTCCACATAATCATACGCATTAAAAATATAACAAACAAAGGACTTTTCCATAGAAATTTCCTTTCGCACTCATGCTAGGGGGAGGTTAAACCTCCAAAATATTCTTTTATACGCCTACGATCATCACATACCTAAAGAGTAAGGGACAAATCTCACGAGCTTCTTTCACATTTAATTTTTGTATATGAAAATATTTAAATATACAGGCTGTTACAAAATGTGGTTAAGAAAACTTAAGGGCAGATTCCATATAAAAAATATAAGAAAAGTTTATACAAACAAAATACGACAAAAAAAAGATATATAAAAGCTGTATTTTTATCTCCTTAATGTAAAAAACGCCTTAAAATTTTACACACTTTTACACAGTCAGTGGCGTACCATGCCGACCCATGATTATATGAACTGTTTTTCATATTTTCAATGGTAGAATCCCTTAAATTTTCTTAACAACATTCTTGTAACACTCTGTATAACTCTTTTTTTTTTTTTAGGCATGGTCAAGCCCATACACATCAATCGGAAGAGAGCAGAGTGTGGCACAAGAGGGACAACAAATGGCAGAACGTTCATTTCCACCGCAGCGGCGGCGAACGGGGGGCGGCATTCGGATTTAGTTCGCATAAATAAAACTGTTGAATTTATCTCTCTCTTAACTTCGATGGTGCGCATGAGGTTCGAGTCTTATTTTGAGATTTCGGAGCTTGAAATTCGTAAAAAGCAAAAAAGCTAACTGGATATTGTGAATGTTATGTCGATGTTGATGGTAATAATAAATTAATTAACTTAAAATTATAATAATTTTCTAAACTATTCCTATTTGTTTAAAAGAAAAACTTAATTACGCTCTATTTTTTAAAATTAAATTCTACAACGTAAACAAGAGTTTTTCTTGTAAATTTTTATGGCATATTGTCTTGAAGAATACCCACATATTTGTACTTTGATTTAAATTAATTAATAATTATTTACACTTCTTTTTTAATAAAACTACGATATTTTGTATGAAAAACACTAAAAGTTTTTTTTTCGGGTTTCATTTAATTATTAATTTTTATTAAAATATTCCATATTTTGGTTCCTTTTTAAATATACTGTTTTCAAGATATTCACATCTAAAATTTATTTGCAGGAGATATTCAGTACTATGGGAAGTATGATGTGCACTTTTTATTTCTGTCTCATAATATTTTATAGTATGATATAAAAGAAGTAATAACTTTTCTTTCCGAAAATACATAAAATTCAATATTCAAGTTTAAACGCTTTCTAGAAGATTAAAAAGTAAAAATCTAAAAACTCTTGTCATAATATTATTAAGGCAGTTTATTTTGTCTTTGAATAAAATTATTTAAAATATTTCTTTTATTTTTAAATTCTTGTTAATAGGTTGAAACACGGACTAAATACATATATCTCTGTTTCAAGTGCAAAAAATAGTAACGAAGTACTTTTTAGGTGCCTCTTGCCATAAAGATTTATTTAATAAATTAAGAAGGCCAAACAACATCTTTGTATTGTAATTCTCTAACAAATTATAAAACATTAAGAAACTATTTTATTCCAAATTTAAACAACTTTGGGTATATGAAAACGTCTTTTTTGCTTTTTACAAATTTCAAACTCCTCGTGAAAATCCACTAAAGACTAAGTTATCGTGAAGTCTACGAGTGGTTATGTGTGTGACTTTAAGATTTTTGTATTATTTTGAGCTTTATATATACTATATACTTGTACGTAAGTATGTTGGTGTACTAGGTATCTCCTACATTGTATTTTAGCTAGCAATTGTATATCTCCAACCATTTTCAGTAAGATATAGGATGGATTTAAAAAATCAAGCCGTACTTAAAAAGAAAAAGTGGCTATTTTGTATAGGTTTTTTATTTAAAAAAAAACAAGGAAAATCTATCTTTAGTTTTCCATATTCAAGAACCACTTTTTAAATGTTAGTGGGTATTTTCAGTACCAAGCCAGCTTTTATTTTGCTTTGTAAGGTGAGGTATGAGAATTTTAGGTTCTTTTAAATTAGAATCTTTAAAATCATGCCAATTACCTATAGGTTTAAACATTTAGAGAAATGGTTGGTGGTATTTTTAAAAAATTACACATTTCAAACATAGGGAAATATCCACTTTCTTCTTAGTTTTTTCAACATAATATAGTATATAATTTTTACAATATGCAGATTGGGTAATTTTCTAAAACCTGCGGCAACTCCAATTTTAACGAAATTTGGTATCCGGGGTTTTTGGGCGCTGATCACGAATCTGAAAGATTTTTGGCGGAAACTTTTCGTTCTTGAGATATTCATCATCAGACTTGAAATTTAAACTAATCCTATTTTTACAATATTCCCCCTTCTTTTTGCACACAATTCTTGATTTAAAGCTAAAGTGGTACACAATATTCGATTTTCACCTTTTAGAACCCCGTTTTTACGTATTTTACATTATTTTTGCTTTAAATTGCATAGCTATACTTTGAACCATTTTAATCCCAGTGTGCCATAAGGCCCTATGTGTGTGTATGGTTGCCGCATTATCAAAGAAAAGCCACGCAATTTAATGCAAAAATAATGTAAAAACGTAGAAAAACGGGGTTTTGAAAGGTGAAAATCAAATATTTTGTGACAGTTTAGCTTTAAATCAAGAATTGTGTGCAAAAGAAGGGGAATATAGTGAAAATAAGCTTAGTTCAAATTTGAACTTTGATGATGAATATCTCGAGAACGAAACGTTTCCGCCAAAAACATATTTTAGATTCGTGTATTCGTATACCAAATTTTGTTAAAATCGGAGTTGCCGCAGGTTTCTAGAAAATTACCGCAGATTGTTCCAAAACCAAACAAGAGTTTCTATAAGTATGTCAGTGTAATGTCATAAATATTGGTGAAAAAAACCGTTGAAAGAACTATTTTTAGAAATGTACAGGGAGCACCAAAAAAATTGCACTTCGTTACATTATGCATAAGTGTGAAGCCCTTTAAAAATTTAAATATTTAAATAAAGTATTAGTGTTAGTGATAGAAAGTGGACATTTATCCGGCAAAAATATTTTGTATTACAAATGCAAGTTGTCACTCTACTGTTGAGCACACCAAAATAAGTGTAAGTAATTAATTAAAGTAGAAATTTAGCCAAAAAATTTAACTTAGATAATATTAACTAATTTATTATACATATTTAGTTTTCGAATTTCAATCAGCTAAGATTTTACGGTGCGACATGAGGTGTTTTTGAAAATAAACCTGCTTTTTTGGTTTTGTCTAGTCATATAGACGACAGATCTAAAAATTAATAAATTAACATGGGCTGATCAAAATGTTACACATTTGTTGTTAGGTTTAGAATTGTATCTTTATAAACACTCTTAAAAATTTTTAAAGTAAATAAAAGTCACGTGGGGCTGAGTCTGAGATTTGTAAAGTAGACGAATTTTTACACAAATCTTTTAGTCCGGGAGGTAGCAACGTCAAGAAAAAAGAATTTTATGTTAGCTGATTTTTTGATATGTTTTTCTCCCTCCTTTTTCGGGCAGATCCTCTGCTGTCTGGCCTGCGGTAGCGGTTGCGCTGGCGCCCAGCTGTGACCTTGACATTTAGAGCTGTCACTAATATGCCAAAAAATGCAGACCTTGGTCATATAGTATTATCGTTCCAAGTTTCATCAAAATACACCGAACGGTTCAGAAGTTAGTATGGGGACGACTGTATAATTAGCAATGATAAAAGTGTCTAGCACTAAAAAAATATGTTTGATAAGCCTATCTTAAGACAAGAAATTGAAAATTAGGTTTTTAAAAATGTTTTTCAAAACCTTGGATTATTATACTTGTATAGGTAGGATGCGACCTAATCAACGCAACTACTACCGCTAGCCAGACTGCCCAGGGTCTATCCAGAAGAGGAAGGAGAACAACATATCAAAAATTCAGCCAACCTAAATTTTTTTTTTTCGAAAACCTTGCTACCTCCTATACTTTAATATTAGTTTTTCTATAAAATGTGTTGAAATGACAAAAAATACATCTAAACTTCGAATGAGTAAATGTTGATCAGTACCACTATCTATTGTTCTAGAAATTATAGGCTCAAGCTAATAACTATCCTTTAATTTACAGGGTGATTCAAAAATCGGTTATGATACTTAAGGCGATGATCCTACTGGTACAGTTTAATTTTTTTCCAAAATGTTATTGGTTTTTGAGTTACAACCCCTCCTAGTTCAATTTTTAATGCTTCTTTTAAATTCTGTGCTTAAATGTCTCGTATTTATAGCACAGACTAGACATTTTAGTAATATGTCACATTAATTGTGGGCCACCAAAGGGCCCCAAATACAAGAGTCATCGGTTTTTGGTTAAGCATTAAAAAATTGAAATTAAGAGGTTGTAACTGGAAAACTAATGACATTTAAAAATATATATATATAACCAGCTCTACCATTATTTTATTATGTAAAATCACAGCCCCAAGTTTCCTGGTAGATTTTATATCACCCTATATGTTTATATAACAACCACTATCGCGCAGTACTGCCTTATATTGAGGTACATAATTAGGATCTTAGGCTTGGTACTTATTTAATTATTTTAAAGATTCTCGAATTCCTCGGCAGCATTTACCTGGTCAGAATTTATTATTTTACTCTTATAGAGTAGCTGTATATGCTTGATCACGTGACTGCCGCTGAGAATTATTTATAATATACTTACATGATTATGATATATGAAGCAGATTTTTTTGTGTATAGAAAATATTAAACAGAAAAATGATTAGAATAAATCGCACTGTGCTTAATTAAGGATAATAATTTCGGTGTATTCTTACACAAATACAGGGTGTCAATTTATTAGGTAAGTCATAACTTCTAAAGTATTAGACATATGAGAATAGTTTTGGTCTAGGTAAATGATATGAACAAAGAACATTTTATGCATATTTTTCACTTTTCGGTCACTTTCGATTTTACCGGAAATGACTAATTTTGAATGGGAACAGCCTGTATATTTTATTATTTTTGGACAATTCTAGGTCTGAATGTCACATTTTTCAATATTTTTCAAATGACAAGTCTTGTTAAACAAACACTTTTCGAATAAAGGATTTTTTGACGAAGCTTAACGATACCAATTTATTTGCTATCGGATTAAAAATAAAGCCATAAATAAAGGCCCATACCCACCTAAATGCCATACTACAAATGGCTCTCATAAAATCAAGTTGGCCTAAAAATTTTTTAAAATGTCAAATTACCATTTAGATTTGTCTAAGAAATCCAAAAATGTTTAAACATACATGTAAAGAGTCATTTTCGGTTTCCTTTTGAAATATACTGTTTTTAAGATATTTACATCTAAAATTTATTTGCAGGAGATATTCAGTACTATGAGAAGTATGATGTGCACTTTCTTATTTCTGTCTCATAATATTTTATAGTATGATATAAAAGAAGTAATAACTTTTCTCTCCGAAAATACACAAAATTCAATATTCAAGTGTAAACGCTTTCTAGAAGATTTAAAGGTACAAATCTAAAAACTGTTGTCATAATATTATTAAAAAAATTATAATTAACTACATTTTATAAATTAGTTAAACCGAAAGTAACCAAAAATTAAAAATATGCGAAAACTATCCTCTTTTCATACCATTTACCTATACCAAGTCTTTTTGATTTTGATATGACTAAAACTCTAGAAGTTATAGCTTGTCTAATAAATTCGTTAACACCAGGTATATATGAAAATGCTGTTGATGTACAGACAAGCCACTATTAAAAAGATTTTTCCAAAAATACCGCATTTACCCAAAACGGTAAAAAAATTTAAGTGGGGTGTAAATTTACAACTTACAACTCAATACAGGGTGATTCAATTAAGCCGACACGTTTAAAAATGCAGCATATCTGTGTAAGATTATATTGAAAATAAAATTTAAATTTTGACTGTTTAAAATAATGTAACTATAAGATGTTTTGAGCTCTACTATTATACTATAATTATATTTCAACATTGTAAATTAACAATATTTTTAGTTTCGAAACATCTGCTTTATATAAACTTCTTTTTCTTTTTATTTGTTGCTTTATAAAAATTACATTAAAGAAATTACTAAAAATAAAATATATAAATATAAGTATAGAAGGAACAGTTTAAAAATGTAAATTCGGTGCTCTTTGATAAGAAAAAAAATCACAAAAAAGTTTAAAGCAAATAAATCGGCATGCTTGTCTTTGCGGCCGCCTTTGCTATATTTCTTTTATGATATGCCGGTTGATGCAGCTGGTCATCGCACTATGGGATAGAAATTAAATTAATAAAGTAGGAAGGCAATTGTAAGTACAAAAACTGATAAAGAAAAAGGTAAAAAAACTTTGACAAAAGTAGCTAGACTTCATGAGACTGCATCGGAAATACAACAATAGCTCTTATTATTTAAACTCTTTTACTTTTTTTAGTTAACAAGGCTAATAATAAACTAAGTAGATTAAATGTTGTATATTTATGTTTACTTTATTTACATTTTCAAGTTTCTTATTACCCCAATAGAAGTCATATCCTTTTATAATTTTGCGTACATGTAGTTTGGATTATCTACTTTGCATAAGCCATTTAAATTTTAAAGTTGCTTTTTGGCCACAATAATGGATTTCTATCCCATAGTGCATCGGCGCGTCGCTGTAAAGGATAGCGGCGCCTTTGTATAAAATAGTCCGATTGCAGGCGTCCGTTTTTATGTTTTTTGTATTATTTTCAAAGGGTACCGAATTTGCGTATTAAAATGTTCTTACTATAACAAAGTATGAAAAGACAAAGAAATCTTTATAAAGTAGATGATGTACGTATTCAAAAGTCCCCCAGTAGACAGAATCAAAAAAATAACCTAAAAAGACCCATCAATTCAACGATGATTTAAATAACGAATTATATTTATTTAAACAATAAATGAATTGCAAAAATTTTGCTTTTCCTTTAGTAAAAAAAACTAGTCATTATAACAAATTATTGATTTAGCTTAAACTAGAGATCTCCACTCCACTGGAGGTTTTTAATAAAAAAAATGAATATATCGAATTTAAACTATTTATTGAGAATATAGAATAACGCTTCTTTTAAAATTATTTTTACAAAATATGAGATATACAAGGTCAGGGTGTCCCAAATCTGTTTATATACGAAATCACTTTCCCCTGTGCAAGATACAAAAAGAATGTTAAAATAAAAATATTTTGTTGTACGCACTAATTTTATTGACAGTATTAGTAACAATATTGTTAACAATAAAAATTTTGTTTTTGAGACACCTTGTATGTTTACGAATACTGTAAAATACAGGGTTAGTACAAAAAACCGGAAAGGTAAATTACTTCAGCAACCGTTAAATATAAATGAATACAATTTTGTGCGAAGGAGTAACTGAACATGAAGAATTTAAAAATTATATTTCCAAGGTTGCCAAGTGTAAAGCTTTTCTCTAGGTTGGGGAATTTGAAAATTTTAAATGGAATACTCACTCTATTTTTTATTATTATAATCAGTTGCTTGTATCAACTTTATTATGATCTGATATTATCCTTTTTTTACTCCCGCAATGTCGAAGATATGACATCAAGCTTGAATACATTTTAAATCCAGGACTGGCATTTGGGATGTTTCATAATTAAATTTCCTTATTCGCTTTCCTTGACTTCTTTTTTAAAGAATCTTGGAAACGTCGAAAAAATGCTATTCATAAATTTTAAAGGCCCAGTTTCACCCCTATACTAATTTTAACGAATATTGGTTAAAGGTTGGATCTTTTTTAGATAATTGACAATTTCTAACCGTTTTTGTATTAATTTTGAAAAAGCATGATGCCATATCTCCGAAATTGACAGGAGTAAAAAAACGATAATATCAGGTAATAATAAAGTTAACACAATCAATTGATTACAATAATAAAAAATAGTGTATTCTATTTAAAATGTTAAAATTCCTTAACATACCGAGAAAACTATAAACTTGGCAACCTTGCAAATACAATTTTTTTAATTCTGTATGTTCAGTTACCCCTTGGCGCAAAATTTGGTTCATTTATATTTAATGGTTGCTGAGATAATCCATCGTTCCGGTTTTTCTAGTAACCCTGTGGATTTGTAAACAAACATTTTTTATATCATATTTCTTTTTGTATCTGGAACAGAGGCGATGTTATTTTGTATATAAATAGAGTTGGAACACCCTGTATTCATTCAATGACTTGGTGTACAAAGCGTAAAAGTATATTTTGTTTCGTATTTCATTATTTTTATTTTTGGAAATGTCGAAAATCTTAAAAAAGAAAAATGACAAATTGTTTCCTTCTCTTTTCCTATAGCTTTATAAAAAATTGTTGCTAAGCAATATAAGTACCTTTTATAGCATTCTATATCAAAATAAGACAAAATAAAAGGGGACAGGTAACTCTTGTCAAAACGACAGCTCTCTATGAATTTTTGTAATATATTTAGATAATTCTCCAGTTAAAAATATTCATATTATTGTAGATTGATTTCTGACACCTATTATCCATTTTTGCAAAGAAATATCATGATATACAGGGCGGTCCAAGTTAGTTTTTTTAAAGGAGTTTTTACAGCCTAAAAGATTTTTTGCGTGAGGTTTTTTGTTCAGCTTTTCTATCTGCGAACGTGCACTGTTAGTTTATAATATTGACTGCAGTTTTTCTCTTATGCAAACCCTGAAATTTTGGTGACTATTTTAGTGACTTTTAAGATACCAACAAAAAATTCTTGGTAATTTTCTAGAAACCTGCGGCAACTACGATTTTGACGAAATTTGGTATATGGGGGTTTTTGGGGCGCTGATCACGAATCTGAAAGAATTTTTTGGCGGAAACGTTTCGTTCTTGAGATATTCATCATCAGACTTGAAATTTAAACTAATCTTGTTTTAACAATAATTCCCCTTCTTTTTGCACACAACTCTTGATTTAAAGCTAAAGTGACACACAATATTTGATTTTCACCTTTTAAAACCCCGTTTTTACGTATTTTACATTATTTTTGCATTAAACTGCATAGCTATACTTTGAATCATTTCAATCCCAGTGTGCCATGAAGCCCTATATGTATGTATGGTTGCCGCATTATCAAAAAAACGCTATGCAATTTAATGCAAAAATAATGTAAAAACGTAGAAAAACGGGGTTTTAAAAGGTGAAAATCAAATATTGTGTGACACTTTAGCTTTAAATCAAGAATTGTGTGCAAAAAGAAGGAGAATATAGTAAAATTAGCTCTCAAAAACGAAACGTTTCCGCCAAAAAAAATTCTATATTCGTGATCAGCGCCCCAAAAAACCCCGTATACCAAATTTCTTTAAAATCGGAGTTGCCGCAGGTTTCTAAAAAATTACCAAATTCTTTTGTGCGGTCATTTTATAAGCTTAACAAAATAATATACAAGTTATTGACTTTTAGTATCTTGGTAAAATTTATTATCAAAAAAATTGCAGTAAAAGATGAGATAAAATAAATGTAAAAAATCTTGCAAACTGTAAACAAAACCTTTAGAAAGCAAGTTAGTACTATACAGGGTGGTTAAAAATATAAAATTAAACCAATCCTTTAGAAGTCTATGGAGTGCGAAATTATTGGACCTATCTCGAATATTCTTTGCAAAAACCTATCAAATAATTTTGTTAATTTAAAGCCTAGAGCAAAGAAAGTATATAAAAAAATATTAACAAGCCATTTAGCTGAATTACAAAAATATGCACTAGATTTCTTGTGATAAACGGCAAATTTTGTTATTCTCTTGTATAAGGTAAATTAATTTACGGTAGGAAAAGTGTCATTTCTATAAAATAATACATAATTATGATGAAAAATTTATATAATGTGTGTTTATACAGTTATAATTCTTTGTATTACATAGGATTTTTGTGCAATATTATATATACATGTAATATTAGGGTTTATTTTTGTTATTATTGAGATTTTTACTTATTTGCTCGGGAGAATAAACTTTACTTTAAAAATGAAATTGCATACAAAAATTAAAAGTAACTATAAGGCCCAGTAGAATTAAAAACAATCATGTTTGCCGTTATGAAAAAAGTCTACCAATGATCCAGTATTTTTCCTTCTAAACTGTATACTCTGCATTACCTCAAATATTCTCCATAAAATACTAATACCGTAGGCAAATCTTAGGGATGCCATCTCTGAGAATGTGCTCGTAAAATTCTTGATTCCATCCAAAGAAGAGCCATTTACCTTATTAATTACCCCAAATTCTTTTTTAAAGTAGAGTTTATTCTCTGTATTCTTTATCAGCAAATGTTGAATTGATTTTCTTTGACCAATTTTATCATAAAAATATCATGTTACCAAAACGGACTATATATGTATGTGTCCCAAACATTCAAGGGAAATAAGAGAGTATGAAGGATTCTTGGACTTTCTGGAAATTATCTTTAAAATATCTGCAGAAACTTTGAATTCTCTGAGAAATTCTTAAAAACGTTCATACTAACAGAATTGCATTATTATTATTTTTTTAAATCAATATATAAAATGTGTCCATTTTTATTTAAAAATGACGAAAGCAAAAGCAAATGAACAGATTGTATCGCATTGGTTTAAAATATCAGTAACTATAGTTACAAAAACAAGTGGCCAATGGGAAGACTTCTTCTTCATTTGTTTATGCTTGCGTCATTCTTTAATGAAAAAGGACATATTATAGCGATTAAAAAAACAATTTTTAAGGTGAATTTACAAGAAAACAATTAATATTTGTTAGGCAAAGGAATTAAGAGATTTGTTTTTCTATTAAGTTTTGTTATAAACGTGGCACATCAGAGTAAACTTACAAGTATGTACCTATATTATAAAAGTGAAAAACTACGTAGTTTATAATAGATGGTTGCCATTTTTTTGTATATTTGAATAATTCTAAGTTTATTTTTGTTGATTTTATTGATGTTGAAACTTTCAAATTGTATATAAAATTAAATTTTTTGCTTATCTCGAGATGTAATGTATGTTTTCTCCCTTTACAATCAAGTGTTTCAGTAAAAATCACTTTTATGGAAAATTAAAATATAAAAAATTTAAAATTGTGTTTTCATTTCCTTCAATTTACATATGTAGGTGGTTTGAAATAGCATTTTATTTTATTTATTTAGACCGTAAGTTTTAAGAAAAATTATTAAAAGATTTGCTTAGAGAAGACTGAGCTTTTAAAAATATTTTCATTCCAAGAAAAGCCGTTGGCAAATTTCTTTTTGTTTTAAATAACAAAGATTCTGCACAAATTTTTAGGAATAAAGAAGAAAACATATTGTAGTTTTTACCTAACTGTGCGTTTAGAAAAGGCGCTAAAAGCTTGAGATTTTTCCACTAGTAGTCAATTTTTAGAACAACCGGATATTTTGCACAAAATTTGTGATATACGCATAGTATAGAGCAGAAAAAATACTGTAAAATTTACCACATTGCATTTAAAAAAGGCGCTAGAAGCTTAGGATTGTTTGAATTTTTTATTACGAGGAAGGTTTAGCTGTGATTTTTTTCGTCCGTTAGTGAATCTTCGTCAATTTTTAGAGCAACCGGATATTCTGCCCAAATTTTTAATACTTAGTATAAGTATAGAGAAGAAAAAATACTGTAAAATTTACCCTACATTGCATTTTAAAAAGGTGCTAGAAGCTTGAGATTTTTTCATTTTTTGCTGCTAGGAAGGTTTAGCTGTGATTTTTTCGTCCGCTAGTGAATCTTCGTCAATTTTTAGAGCAACCGGATATTCTGCCCAAATTTTTAATACTTAGTATAAGTATAGAGAAGAAAAAATACTGTAAAATTTACCCTACATTGCATTTTAAAAAGGTGCTAGAAGCTTGAGATTTTTTTCATTTTTTGCTGCTAGGAAGGTTTAGCTGTGATTTTTTCGTCCGCTAGTGAATCTTCGACAATTTTTAGAGCAACCGGATATTCTGCCCAAATTTTTAATACTCATTATAAGTATGGAGAAGAAAAAATACTGTAAAATTTACCCTACATTGCATTATAAAAAGGCGCTAGAAGATTGAGATTTTTTGCTGCGAGGAAGGTTTAGCTGTGATTTTTTTCGTCCACTAGTGAATCTCCGTCAATTTTTAGAACAACCGGATATTTTGCACAAATTTTTGATATACGCATAGTATAGAGCAGAAAAAGACTGTAAAATTTACCACACTGTACTTAAAAAAGGCGCTAGAAGCTTAAGATTTTTTAATTTTTGTTGCGAGGAAGGTTTAGCTGTGCTTTTTTCGTCTGCTAGAAATCTCTGTCAATTTTTAGAGCAACTGGATATTCTGCACAAATTTTAAAGTATAGAGAAAAAAACTGTGAAATTTACCCTTTATTGCATTTAAAAAAGGCACTAGAAGCTTAAGATTTTTTAAATTATTGTTGCGAGGAAGGTTTAGCTGTGCTTTTTTCGTCTACTAGCAAATCTCTGTCAATTTTTAGAGCAACTGGATATTCTGCACCAATTTTAGAGTATAGAGAAAAAAATACTGTAAAATTTACCCTTTATTGAGTTTTAAAAAGGCGCTTGAAGCTTAAGATTTTTTGCTGCGAGGAAGGTTTAGCTGTGATTTTTTCGTCCGCTAGTGAATCTCCGTCAATTTTTAGAGCAACCTGATATTCTGGCCAAATTTTTAATACTCATTATAAGTATAGAGAAGAAAAAATACTGTAGAATTTCTCTACATTGCATTTTAAAAAGGCGCTAGAAGCTTGAGATTTTTTGCTGCTAGGAAGTTTTAGCTGTGATTTTTTCGTCCACTAGTGAATATCCGTCAATTTTTAGAGCAACCGGATATTCTGCACAAATTTTTGATACGCATTATAGGTATAGAGAAAAAATACTGTAAAATTTACCCTTTATTGAGTTTTAAAAAGGCGCTTGAAGCTTAAGATTTTTTGCTGCGAGGAAGGTTTAGCTGTGATTTTTTCGTCCGCTAGTGAATCTCCGTCAATTTTTAGAGCAACCTGATATTCTGGCCAAATTTTTAATACTCATTATAAGTATAGAGAAGAAAAAATACTGTAAAATTTCTCTACATTGCATTTTAAAAAGGCGCTAGAAGCTTGAGATTTTTTGCTGCTAGGAAGTTTTAGCTGTGATTTTTTCGTCCGCTAGTGAATCTGCGTCAATTTTTAGAACAAACGTATATTTTGCACACATTTTTGATATACGCATAGTATAGAGCAGAAAAGACTGTAAAATTTACCACATTGTACTTAAAAAAAGGCGCTAGAAGCTTAAGATTTTTTAATTTTTGTTGCGAGGAAGGTTTAGCTGTGCTTTTTTCGTCTGCTGGTGAATCTCTGTCAATTTTTAGAGCAACTGGATATTGGGCACAAATTTTAGAGTAAAGAGAAAAAAACTGTCAAATTTACCCTTAATTGCAGTTAAAAAGGCACTAGAAGCTTAAGATTTTTTAAATTATTGTTGCAAAGAAGGTTTAGCTGTGCTTTTTTCGTCTGCCAGCAAATCTCTGTCAATTTTTAGAGCCACTGGATATTCTGCACAAATTTTAAAGTATAGAGAAAAAGACTGTAAAATTTACCCTTTACTGCATTTTAAAAAAGCGCTAGCAGTTTGAAATTTTCTGCATTTTTATTGTGGGGTGCGCATGTGAATCTTCATCAATTCTCACAGCAACCGGACGCAAATTTTTGATACATCATCATATAGATAAGGTTCTTAAATATTAACTTGTTCTAAGACACATCCTGTAGGTACAAAAACAAATTCCTACCAAAATATACATATATTTTTTCAATGGTGTTAAAATCAACATTATAACAGATTAATGAATGAAATTAATTTAAATAATATAATACTAAAATTAATTAATTTATACATAAACTATACATTACATATAGAATTTATCACATTTTATTAAAAATCATGGACGTCTCCATTATTTTTAGTAATAAATTACATGTTTTCTAATAAATTATCTAAAACAAAGTTTTTAATGCAGTTTTTTGACTGATTTTTTTTACAGCAAAGATTTGTTTGAAATAGCTTGACACCAATAGTCTAATAAGATCCGAATAGGAAGCGATCTGCACTCATCTGTTTACCAGATAAAAACTATTTTATATAAAATATAGTATTTAACTAATTAATACAGAATTTACCAAAAAATAACTTTTCAAAAATTTAAATTTACCACGGCTTTATTTATAAAATTAAAGAAAAAAATAGTGATATATGTCATGTAGAACAAAAAAAATAGGAATTGCCGTCATACAGGGTGTGTCAAAAATTATGAGGTTACTTTTTAACCTAAATATAAACTTGAACATAATTTTTTAGGCAACCCTGTTTAAATACTATATTTAATAAACAGTTTGGTAAACAGATGGGTGCAGGTCGCTTCGTATTTGGATCTTGGGATACACATAATTTTTAAAATATTAGAGAAGAAAAAAATATAACTTTTTCTTTTCTACATCATTCCACAGCCACTAATACTAGGTTTCACAAAACAAAAGCACTTGTCTATTATACAGGGAATTTTAGAACTTATCCAAAAAAAATAACATGACAACCAACCTAAACCAAATTTGGTACAATAAATGGTTGAGACCAGGTCAATTAATGTCAATGCGATTCTATACTTTAAACACTTTATATTAATAATGAATACATAGTAAATATAACTACTGACCTTTTAAACCAATAAAATAATTTGTCTATTGGGGTAACCAGGGTTACTTACTTTTTAAACCACTGTAATATATTTTTGGTTTTGATGTTTTTCCAAATATAAAGTGCCTAAAGTTTGGTAGCAAATTCTTAGAGATGGTAACTTAAAATCATAAGAAATAAATTACTAAAATGTAATAGGCGCGCTTTACATGGCATGTTTGATACCAAGAGGGTAGATGGCGCTATAATTATATTTTGATTCCTTAATAGAGAGTTATTTACACATAAAAGCATTGTACAGAAGCAAAAAAGGTCAGGTAAGCTTAAGAAATTCAAATTGATCTCCCAATACAAAATTTACCATCACTTTTTCTTGCTGTTCTTATAACAAATTTTTTATACCTTCTGATACAAGTCTGAAACTTTAATTTGATATAGGCAGTTAACTAAATATCTTTACAAAACCCGTATTTGCTGTTCTACTCAACACCTTATGATTTACATAAATCCTGAATAAAATAAATCAGTTCTTATGCATTTAAACCTAAATTAGATACTCTAAACTTTATTTTTATTATCGCTTGTCAACTTCATTCTGCTTGTCGTTTTCTAGCTGACTCTTGTCTCTGCAAATGTTGCTTCCACATACTGTAACCGAGACCTAAGGTTAGAGACCCTACCGCTGCTCCCTGTGCCCCTACACGGAGCTGCATTAAATAGACACTTGTGCTCATTTTTCCTTTGTTTTTAAATGCGTATATGCCGTAGCCAACTGCCAGCCCTAGTACTACAATAGCTGAAAAAAATATTGGTATTATTGGACAGATAACAGACAGATATTGGGTTTATAGGCTTTTATGGGTTTTATACTATACAGAGAGTGTGAAAACTTACCAACTGGAAACATTGGAGCTTCCTTAGTCTTCCGACTTAACCTATCAGCTTGGGATTCCTGATTCATCAACATCTCTTCCCTCAATTTATCCATGTTAGGACCTGTTGCTATAAAATATAAAAAATATTAAGAAACATGGAAAATGTAAAAACCTGAAATACAGCAAAAATATATTTAATATTCAGTCTAATCAACCAACAAAACAAACAGTTCTAAATTCTCTAATGATTTTTATATGGTTTTCTGCTCCATAGGATCACCAAATTTAGATTAGATATTATGTATTTTTAATAATTTTTCTTTAATGTTAATTGTTTTATAAGCAATAGCAAAAAAACAAAAAACAAGAAAATACCTTTATCAGGTTATGATAGATTTTGTTGTCTATCATAGAAATGGTTGGTATATTTCTAAAAAATACAGGGTGATTCAAAAACTGATCACGAAACTTAAGGGGGTGATTCTACTTGACAAAATAAGGGTTGAAGTTCATATAATTTTTTTTCAAAATGTCATTCGTTTTCAAGTTACAAGCTGTCAAAGTTCAATTTTTATATTGTTTTTTCGCCATATTGCATTTATTTTTTAACCAATCCAGTTGATATTTGGCAACAAATCAAGCTTTGCAGATTCTAAAATTTTAAGACAAAAGTACTCTTTTTAAATACCGCCAGAGGGTTATAAAAACGGGAGAATTATAAATACTTAAAATTTATTTACATCATAACTTTTTTATTTTGACAGATATTGCAAAGCTGGGGGCGCCTTTTTATGGACAATCAAAAACTTAAATAATAAGGTACTCTCTATTAAAGTCGATAAACTTCACCGTTTAGGCACCAATAGACATTAAAGTTTTCATCAATTTCAATCAAATTACCTACATACATACAGGGTGTCTAATAACTTGGTTTGAAAATATTTATTTGGAGGGGAGACTCAACGAAAATAGTATCTAAATTTAATAAAGCAATAAAACATCCAAATGATTTTAGTCAATTAACATTAAGTTATGCTTTGATCAAATTTCTTTTTTAATGCTGGCTTGCCATGGCTATTGCTATTGAAAGTAATGGTTTGAAATTTTATGGAAGAAAAGGCGGTGAAATTTAAGAAAATTGGGTATTAAAAGGTGGAAATCAAATATTGAGTGCCAATTTAGCTTTAAATCAAGAACTGTTTGTAAAAAGCAGGTGTAATATAGTGAAAATAAGGTAAATTTGCTTTTTAAGTCAGATGATGGATATCACAAAAATGAAACAATACCAAATAATTTTTTTAGATTCGCAATCAGCAAAAACGAATGCCAAAAATCATCAAAATCGACGTGGTGTCCGATAAGTAAACAATTACCCTCTTTTCAATGTGGGGCTCTTTATAAACACGAAAGATGCTGTTTTTCTGAGAAATTTGGTAGTTTAAACATGCTGTTACCTATTTGGGATATTTACTGCTCAATAATTTTAAAGACACCAAAACATACAAAAACCGTATACACTTTTTCTGCACAACAAATCGCGGGGCTTGCCCCTGAATTTCAAAGTCTGGCAAAATTAAGGATTACACAATGCAAACAGTCAAGGTCAGAGGTTAAGTGCTAAACTTAAAACTAAAATAAAATAAAATAAAAACTCACTTAGTGCCATTCTGAACTAAAAATGAACAAAAACACTAATGAAGCAATTGAATTACCAAATTTCTAATAAAATTTAAAATAAGGAAAATCACTACGGTTAAAGTAAAAGTGGAGTTTGGAGCAAGGCACCTTGACTTGAGTCTTTGCAGTCACCACACCAACGCCAACGTGGTCACAGCTCGAGTTCACGTGATTTCTGATTAGTGACAGATATGAGGGTGTTATGAAAAGTGAATCGGAGCACTCAGAGAATCTAAGCAACCCAGCTTTGTACCTTAACCGGGGTATACACGGTCATACAAAACTGTCACATCTGTCAAAAAAGCCAAAGCTCACGCGCAAATTTGACCGTGTGTATTAAAAAACGGTAATTTTCTAGAAACCTGCGGCAACTCCGATTTTAACGAAATTTGGTATACGGGGGTTTTTGGGGCGCTGATCACGAATCTGAAAGAATTTTTTGGCGGAAACGTTTTGTTCTCGAGATATTCATCATCAAAGTTCAAATTTGAACTAATCTTATTTTCACTATATTCCCCCTTCTTTTGCACACAATTCTTGATTTAAAGCTAGTGTCACAAAATATTTGATTTTTACCTTTTAAAACCTCGTTTTTCTACGTTTTTTACATTATTTTTGCATTAAATTGCATGGCTTTTCTTTGATAATGCGGAAACCATACATACACATAGGGCTTCATGGCACACTGGGATTGAAATGATTCAAAGTATAGCTATGCAATTTAATGCAAAAATAATGTAAAATACGTAAAAACGGGGTTTTAAAAGGTGAAAATCAAATATTGTGTGCCACTTTAGCTTTAAATTAAGAATTGTGTGCAAAAGAAGGGAAATATTGTAAAATAGGACTAATTTAAATTTTGAGTCTGATGATGAATATCTCAAGAACAAAACGTGTCCGCCAAAAACTCTTTCAGATTCGTGATCAGCGCCCCAAAACCCCATATACCAAATTTCGTCAAAATCGGAGTTGCCGCAGGTTGTTGTTGTTGTTGCTTTGTTTGTGGCTTAGGTCCCCGAGGGTCCAATTGCCAGTACGTCCCTCTGTGTCGAGAGGGGTTGTATTCTGGGTAGGAGTCTCCAGTAGGTCGGGCCTGTGCCCCTGGTGTCTCCCTCTAGGAAATTACCTAAAAAACTGCCACATCTGGCTTGGCATGAGACTCGATGTCCGAGTTTGATTTTCGTGGCGCGCGTCGTGCAAACTTGTGTACGTGTAGAAGACGTCAGTTAACGTTTCAGTTTAGGAACGTCGCTTACGGGGTAATATTGTTTGTTTTGAGTTAACAAAATGGCTTTTTTGGCGCCAGGAAGATGTATTGCGTGATTTTATAGATATGTACTGGGTTTATTCATGCTTTTGGAAAGTTAAAAGTAATGAATACATTGACAAAAAAGAAAAATCTTTTCGCCAAATTACGCTTATGCTCAAGTTGATCACACCACCAGCTGCCAAAACTGACGCTGAACTGACAGGTACATCTGAATCGTATGTATCAAAAGCGTCATTTAACATTTGCTCTCATGCAAGTACGCTTCAGGATTACATGACCGTGTATACCCCGGTTTACCCTGTTGTTTTCTAAGTCCCATTACACATGAGACGTACGAACTTCCTATATCCTACACCTGAGTGGCTTTCCAGTGACGCAAATAGAGCGCTCCCGAGTAGCTCAGGAGCATTTCGTTCTACTTTTTGGCGTTCCAGTGACGAAAAGTGTTATGCACCTGAGCTACTCCGTTTTTCTTTACCCTTGCCCCTCATGCACCAACTCCTCTTTTGGTTTTTGTGCTTCAAACGTGTTTTTTTATGGTTAAGGATGGATTTTTTAAAATTATTTATTTAAAATGGAATTACATATTGAAAAGAGATTATTATTATAAAGCCAAGAAAGGTTAAAAACAACGAAATTTTAAAATTTCTTAAAGTATCTCTCTCTCCTTGTCTAAGGATGCGTTCCAGTGACTAACTTTTTAGAGCAGTTCAAGAGCTTCAAGCCCTAGAGCGTGACGCAGAAAAATTTTCGTCACTGGAAAGCAACCCTGATGCATTAAAAGCACGAACGTACTAAAATAAAATGGATTTCTAATATTTATGGTCCAATCAAAGAAAAATGACCCTCCTCATATTGGCTGACATGTGGTAGCAGGTTTGTAGTGGCGTTTCTAATTCAACGGTAGTGGCAATACGTTTTTTGGTAATTATTTACAAACCGGACTCCTGGGGCGCTGATTACGAATCTAAAAGAATTTTTAGTCGGACTTGTTTTGTTCTCGAAATATACATCATCAGACTTAATAACCAAAAGTAACCTGAATTCACTATTTCCTACCTTCTTTTGCACTCAATTCTTGATTGAAAGCTAAATTGATACTCGATATTTGATAAAAGCTTTACAGTTAAAAAAAAACGGTTAAATAATTTAAAAAATTGGGTTTTTAAAGGTGAAGATTAAATATTAAGTACCAATTTAACAGAAAACTCAAGAATTGAGTGCAAAAAGAAGGAGAAAATAGTGAATTTAGGTTAGTTTTGGTTATCACGTCTGATAATGAATATCTCGAGAACGAAATGAGTCCGACTAAAATTCTTTCATATTCGTCATCAGCGCCCCAAAAATCGGAGAGGGGTCCGGTTTGTAAATAATAACCTTGCTTTTATTTTTTTTAGATAATTCACACCTTGTAAAAGAATATATTTTGTGAGAGCTGTGAGAAAATTACGCAATAAATAAAATATAAGTGTTGTTAAATTATAAAAACACGCCGCCGTAATTTTGTAAAACAAAACAATTCAAATTTTATTACTTTTTTTGTCAAGTGTCAACATTGAAGTGTAAGTTACAGGAAAATTACCAAAATAACGTATTTTGTCACATGTTTGCCACTACTGCCACCACGCGGTCCACTGAGCGCTCACAACGCTCAAAATGCTACTTTTAATGTAACCTTTCAATGCAATTTTATTTTTGTTAGACTCAGGGCGTATGGCGTTCGTTCGTCTCATGTATGATGGGACTAATAACAAAATTGGTAATTTTTACTTGTCAGGTCAATCGCCGATTTTGGTAAAACTAATTTTTATATTTATGACCGATCCTTGTATAACACGTACCCTAGTGGTCGAGTGTTCATAATTAATTTGCATAAGACTTTAGACAGACAGGAAAAAGGAATTTTTCTCCGGACTTTATGACGTCAACAGATTCTCTTTTACGTCATTCATTAGGAAGAACCACAGGAAGAACTAAAAGCTTTATTTGGAAAGCAAATCTGCTTTAAACGAGAACTGTCAAATTTGGAAATTGAATCGATTTTATACATTTACAAATCGATAAGTTAGTTAGTAAATTGCTGAATTTTTTTATTTTGGGTCCATCGCCGATATTTAAAATGTTATTAACGGTTTATTACAACTTTGGTAGCCAAGCACGGCCAAGCAATATGGCCAAAGCACGACAGATGGCAGAAAATAACAATGCCACTGTTCCACCATGTTAAGGCTACCTCTAGTAAGTATAATGTCGATGGTTATTAACAAAAATTCAATTGAAATCCCCTTAAAATTAGTTGGTAGTTCAAATAACCACTTTTCTGGTGTGTAATAGGCTTAATTTTTTTGACAGATTGAAACAGTGACACTTGGCTGCTCCTAGAAAAAAAATATCCAAACAAAAAAATCGTCATTATATGCTTAAAAATGAAATTAATTTAAGCAAAAATGCGATTTTATCACCGCCTTATCAGTTTACTAATATCTTAACACTATGTAATTAACCAGGTATTGTACTTTTCATTTATCTAATCCGCATTTTTAATTAATTTGTTGATTTTTAGTTATATCGTCTATTTCCTGCATAAGAAAAGAATGTCCGGAGGGGACAAAAAGAAGAAAAACACCCGGTCGCAGGGCTGGGGAAGAGGCTGGATCGGAGTTTTATCAGGAAAGTTATCCCGGAGATGGCGGAGATATGGAAGTTCTGTGGAAAGACCCAAAACGTCTTGCTACGTTATTACCCAGTAAACAAACTAGAGCAGGTATGTGATTTTAACTAATCCTGTTGCATTATATTTATGTATTCTTCAATAATCATTTCCTTAGTTGCTGCTACCATTCGTTTAAGAACAAATGATACAAGAACAAACAAAGGCACAGTACGTAGACTTACTGCAAACCGGTCTCGTAGGGACTCTACAGTAACAAGAAGGGCATCCACAATAGGGGGAGAAGTACAAGTTTCAATGCTTCCTGACCTGTCAGAAATGAGGTACTATAGAATAGAAATTTGTAATTTATTTGTGTTTATATACATTAACATAATCTCTGTAACTCTATTTTATCCAGGTCTAATGAACAAACTGCTTGGGAAGAAATAATGCAGATTAAAGCTATGCCAATTCCCATGGCTAGAAAGAGGGAAGAAAAAGCCAAAATAATGGTAAGTAACAGTAATACAACAATAAAAATATGTTTTATTGTTTACTTTCATGTTCTTGAATGAGTAATAGTACTGATAAAAGATTGTTTTAAGTATAATTTGTTTTAATTGCCCTATTAAGATCTCTTTAATGTGATAATATACTTATCTTTAATTGTACTGGGATACGGATCATATTTTAAAATTATTTAGCTGTGTAACAAAACTTTAATTTTACCTAATTCAGAAATATAAAGTGTTTATATTCAAAATTTTTACTTTAATTGGTATCATACATCGTGAGTTATAACTAAAAATATGACAAATGCCCAAGAACTAATTACTTTAAGTTTTGAAAATAGAACAAAATTGAGTAAGAAAATGTTGTAGAGAAATGAATTCTGTCAAAATTTAAAGTTAAAGCATGAGAGTAAAAAAAAATGTAATTTACAACAACATTACGACTTGAATAATGGGCAAGAATGAGAAAATTTAATAGAAAAATTAATAATTTTAAATATTTATGTAAAATTCCCTGCTTTAAGCCCATTATTTTAAAAACTGTTAATGCATGATGTAAAAAATAAACAACATTTTTTTTACTTTAATTCTTTAACTTTAAATTTTGACATAAATTTAATTTTTACAACATTTATTCATACAATTTTATTCTATTTATAAAAATAAAGGTATAGTGAGAACATTTTAAAAGCGCAAATTCGGTACCCTTTGAAAATAATACAAAAAACATAAAAAAGGCCGCTTGCAATCGGACTATTTTATACAAAGGCGCAGCTATCCTTTACAGCGACGCGCCGATACACTATAGGATAGAAATCCATTATTTTGGCCAAAAAGCAACTTTGAAATTTTAATGGCTCATGCTGTGTATTTCAAAGTAGATACTCCAAACTTCATGTACGCAAAATTATAAAAGGATATGACGATTTCTATTGGGGTAATAAGAAACTTGAAGATGTATTTTAAGTAAACATAAATATACAACATTTAATCTACTAAGTTTATTATTAGCCTTGTTTACTAAAAAAGTAAAAGGGTTTAAATAATAAGAGCTATTGTTGCCTTTTTCTTTATCAGTTTTTGTACTTACAATTGCCTTGCTACTTTTTGCTACTTCTGATTGTAAGGACAGATACAGGATTTTTTATAATTTACAAGGTTTTCCATTTTAAAAATTAATATGTTTTGTCCTACACTGTATATCTTAAAAGATAAAAGCATTCTGATGAAAGATATGGATTCCACAGAATCTACCCAACAAAACAGTGTGTTTTATTTATTTTATAAGTTAAAAAATAAAGAAAGTTGGGCAGATGTAACTCTATTACGCTTCTTAGAATAATTTAAAATTATTTTTCAGATTTGGATGGTCATATTTCTGAAACTAATTGAGATAGACACATTAAATGTAGTATTTTTTAAAGCTTTTTAAAAGATTTTTCTGGTGGTGATATAATATTCAGGGTCTTCCATTTAACAAAAATCATACCTATTGTCGTACCCTGTATATCATATGAGATAATAATCATCGGATTACTGATTAGAATACTACCGAATTAACCAAACAAGCTGATATTTTAGTTTATTTTGTACAATAAAAAATAATATTGATAAGGGGGTGTAAATTTATAATAACATATAATAAGTTTTAGGTTCCCAAAAAGTATTTGTAATAATGCATAATATTTTTTCAATAATTTTCCAGTAAAAAGCACCTCATTTTAAGATTGGTAAGTTTCAGAATTTTGACCAAAAAATTTAATTTCTATCCCATAGTGCGATGACCACCTGCATCAACCGGCATATCATAAAAGAAATATAGCAAAGGCGGCCGCGAAGACAAGCATGCCGATTTATTTGCTTTAAACTTTTTTGTGATTTTTTTCTTATCAAAGAGCACCGAATTTACATTTTTAAACTGTTCCTTCTATACTCTTGGTCATTTTTCATATTTTTAGTTATAACACATCCTGTATATCACCAGTTGGAGTAAAATTTTGTATTCACTAGTTTTGGACCATGCGACCAGTTTTCCCAAAAGGTTGTTTAAAAATTCTAAAATTTTTGGTTCATTTGTCCTCTTGTAACACCTATCCTGGGACACACTGTATAAGAGAATAACTAAGCTTTAAATGCTATAAAAAAAATGCAAATAATGCATTCAAAATTCCTGCCATACAAAAATTTCTGTCCATAACAAATAATTTAAAATTAAAAATTATTTAATAAAAGTTTAAATAAGAGGCCATGACTTGGTGTATGGGCATAGCTTTTGACTTCAAATAACTTTTTTTTAGCACTACCCTGCACCAGCCACAATATATCAGAAAATATTGTTTAAAATGACAAAAAGAAAATATTGTGAAGGTTTTAGCCGTTAAAATGAATATTTAAAGGTCCTTTTCCTTTAATTTAGATTTTTATTTGTTCTTCCATTTTTGCGCCAAAGCTCCTAACTATAAAAATGTATGTGCACATATATCTTTAGAGAATTAAATTGCCTACAAAAATGTCTTATTGAAAATTTTCGACAGGCGTTTGTTGCTTTAAGAATATTGTAAATTCAGAACTTGGTAGAAAACATCAGACAAAACCAATTCAATTATTAGTTGATGGAAGTAGATTGACTGAGAACAAGGAGATTGCTGAGGCTTTTGGAGAATACTTCACAACAATTGCTGAAAAAAAAATTAATGATCATTTCAAAAATCAACTTTCAAAAATCCGACCGTTGCGAAATCACAACCAAATACTATATATTTAGAGCCAGTAACAGATGAAAATGTCAAGAGAGTAATAATGTCTCTGAAAAATAAAACATCAACTGGATTTGACGGTATACCTACAAAGGTGCTGAAGAGAGTTTGTGAAGAGATAGCCAAGCCAATTAAAATACTTATAAACAATTCTTTTAATAGCGGAACGTTTCCCTCAGCACTAAAACTGGCTACTGTGATACCGGTATATAAAAAAGGTGATCATCTAAACCTGGATAACTACAGGCCAATAGCTATGTTTAGCATATTCTCAAAGCCCTTTGAACGCTGTCTATACGAGAGACTTATAAGCTTCCTACGTTCGTTTGGAATAATCCATGATGACCAACATGGATTTTGGGAAAACAGGTCGACAGAGACAGCCTCCTTTCAAATTGTGAATTTCATACACAAGGAACTGGACTTGGATCGTATCGTAGTGGGTGTATTCTTCGATCTTACTAGGGCTTTCGATACTCTGAACCTGACCTTTGTGGAAGAAAAACTTCGGGCAGTCGGCATAAGGGGAAACGCATTAAACCTGATTATGTCATTCCTAACAGAAAGGAAATTAATGGTGAAAGTGGCGAATTGCACCTCGTCGGAGTATGAGATGAACATAGGTGCTGCACAGGGATCTATTCTTGCCCCGCTACTGTTTATTCTATTCGTGAATGATTTGCAATTGCCCGGACTAACCATAAAATTTGCAGACGACACGTCAGCTGTAATATCAGCAAAAGACGAGCCAGAAGCACTACAAAAAGTCAACCAGGTTTGTGATGCAATGAATCAGTGGTGTTTCTCCAACCAACTAATACTCAATAAGGAAAAAACGGTTCATGTTCACTTCTACAAGTCTCGTCCAAAGGTTCAACTCGATCAGGTTGAGTCAACATCAAAATTCCTAGGAACCTACTTGGACTCTAAGCTTTCATGGGAGCCTCAACTAGATCATGTATGTTCTAAACTCGCTCAGGCCTATTTTGCACTTCTTAAATTAAAGCAATCAGTCCCTCTTTCCACACAAATAACTTCCTATTATGCCTTAGCTTACCCACATCTAAGTTACAACATTATACTATGGGGCCAGGCTGTAAACGTAGCTAGAGTATTTGTCGCCCAAAAACGTCTGCTGAGACTAATGTTCGGACTTAAACCTATGGAAACATGCAGAGAAACATTTAAGAAGTATAAAATTCTCACTGTTACATCAATATATATCCTGAGATGTTCAACATACGTGTTTAAAAATCGGAGAGAGTTTAGAGAAAATAGAGATAATCATGGATACCCGACAAGAAATTCCAGAAACCTTGTGTTCCCACAACATACCTCAACACTATATGAAAAATCCCCATATTACGCCTGTGTCCGAATTTTTAACAAACTACCAAACCAAGTCAAAGAAGCTACATCGATTGGTATATTTGGAAAAAGAATTAAGCACTTTCTAAATAATAACTCCTTCTATTCTCTCAATGAATTTCTAAACCCAACGACCTGTGATTTAACCATTCCTAATTTTAATTAATCATTATGTGCCTGTTATTTTATTTTATTTTATTTATATATGTTATTTTATACTATTTACTAAGTGATTGAATTTACCTATACATATACTTTTGCTTTTTTATAATTTTATTGTCCATATACAATTTGTTTTAACTGTATTTTAAATTAGACTTAAGAAAATTATTAACGAAACTTCAATCATTGTATGATTTTCTAGTGAATAAAGAGAGTTTGATCTATTTTTTTGGCCCAATCTAACATTGATTATATATTTTTGTTTTATTGTTATAGAGTGAACAACATTTAAGACTGCAAGGTTTCGAACAATTCAATTGGAAACGTCGAAAAGCGTGGCAACAGTTCAAGTCTCGGCTCATCGAATCATATCACAAAATAGAACTATGGAGGAAGGACCTCAAGCACATTGAAGGCCATTTCGGAACGGGAGTTGTAGCCTTTTTCCGCTTCGTAAAATGGTTATTTTACCTCAACATACTTATTTTTTAATTATATTTTTATTGATTGCGCTACCGACTTGGTTATTAGAGGATTCCAGGGACGTCGACTGTTCAAATTTAAACGGTACATGTTTTAATCAGTACTATTGCAACATAGAAAGTTCAAATTTGGTTTTGAAATTGTTCAGGGTACTGGACAGTTAGAAAAACCGCTCTTTTTACGGATACTATCCAAACAAATCATTAAAATTCTCAATAAATGGGAATTTCGGATATTTTAATATTCCTTTATGGTATGTTGTGGCAAATTTACTGTGTTTTTTGGTATCCTTAATAGCCATCATTCGAACAGGAGCCAAAGGTTTTAGAGAACGCCTAGTTGAGGGGGAGGGGCAATTTTATCAATACTCCAATCTTATTTTTGGAGGTTGGGATTATTGTATACACAACGAAAAAAGCGCTAGGATTAAGCACCGAGCTATATTCAGCGAGATCAAGACACTTTTGGAAACTGAAAGGTTGGAAGAAGAAAGACAAAGTCGAACCAGGCAAGAGAGATGGAAGATCCTTTTTTTCCGCCTTCTTGTAAATTCGATAGTTTTAGCGATACTTATGCTTTGTGGAGGTGCTATTTATTTCGTCTTTGATTTTTCCACCAAGCAACTTAACGCCTTGGAAGTTACAAATACAGAAACAAAGCTTCAACAGCTGCTTTTCGAATTTTTACCCTCCATGTGCATAGTTGCTCTCAATATGCTCGTTCCATTTATTTTTCAATTTCTCATTACTTACGAACACTACAGCCCGATAGTTCAAATCAGAATGGCCCTCATACGTACAGTCTTTTTGAGGTTAGCTTCACTGATAATGTTTTACGTTTCAATGTATAGTAAAATTCAATGTGACAGTGCACCAAAAGATGGAGCCTGTAGTGTAAGTGATTGTGGTGAGAGGCCGATCTGTTGGGAAACTTTTGTGGGACAACAAATCTACAAATTGCTTTTAACCGATTTTGCGATACAGCTAGGGATCACGCTTATAGTTAACTTCCTAAGAGGGTTTCTTGCGAGACATATTGAAAATAAATTCATTAAGTTTATCGGCGAGCAAAGTTTCGACTTGCCTAAGCATGTCTTGGATGTGGTTTACACGCAGACGTTGTGTTGGATTGGTATCTTTTTCGCTCCTCTTTAGCTGTTATTTCTTCTATAATATTTTTTATTTTGTTTTACATCAAGAAATTCGCCTGTTTGGTGAACTGCAAGCCAAGCTCGACTGTTTATAGGGCTTCCAGATCCAACTCCATGTTCATGGTTGTTTTATTAGTGTCCTATATAGTCGCTGTCGTGCCTATAGCGTTTACGTTATCCGAGTTGAGCCCCAGTCGTTCTTGCGGCCCCTTTCGAAGCCTCCCGACCGTCTGGACGCTTATTGAAAGAACATTTTTGGATGGCCCTCTGTGGATTCAGAACGTGGCAACGTTTTTAACAACAGCAGGGTTTGCTATACCTATGTTTATTGTACTGATACTAGCTTTGTATTATTATTCTGCTGTCAATTCGGCAAATAGACATATGGTGACTGTACTGAAGAACCAACTAGTCCTAGAGGGGCATGATAAGAAATTTCTGATAGATCGTTTGCTCATGTTCATCAAACAAGAGAATTTCAAAAGAGCTAGGATGGCTGGTCATACCTACACGGACGGAGATACGATCACGAATACCAGCAGTATTCAGTCTTAAAAAATTAGGATTTAATGCCCGCCACCCACACTATGGTGGATCTGTATGTGTATACCTGTGCAGGTCAATCGAAGTGTGTAATGCGACAGACCTGCGCAAGCGACTGGAGCAACATCAAAAATCATTTTTTATAGTGACAGTGTTTAAGGGTCTGAAGATCCCTCTGTTATACCAATAATTGTTCACACATGCTATATAATGTCCAGACCTGCACAAGACACCTTTGCAGGTCTGCTGGAGTGTGTGTGGCGGGCATAAGGCGAACACAGAGCCACAAAAATAAATGTATTTCTGTATATAGTATTTATAAATATAACTTCTAACAAATTTTATCAATGTGACCAAAGCCAGCTTGATTTTGTCATCCATATACATGTGATATCTCATTAGAAATATTTTGTAGGTTTCAGCAAACTTATTTATTCCTGTCACTGTTCTTAAAGTAAAATATTTCCAGATCTTCCAATAACTTCTGCCAAAGCTTGACCATCTAAACTAAAACAAGGTATTCAATTGACAAACTTTGGATCTAAAAAATGTTAAGAAACATTGTTTTTGTCCCCTTATTTCTTGAAAACTAATGAATTGATAACTGATATTAATGTTTTTGGTAGTCAGACACTCTAAAGTTAACTTTTTCTCATTTTCTATATTATTATTTATTAACTAGATCATTAGTTAATATTAATGAAAGAGAGGCATTAGTTATTTGTATGACGTTCATGGTGGCACTACCACACTGTCTAAAACGTACCGTAAAATGAAATATGGGTATTTTGACCTCGTTTACGGATAGGGGGCCAAATGGGTTAAATATTTAAAAACCGGCACCCTCGGTATCTAGTACTTAAGCTCCATTTAACACCTTCAGAGCTGCCATAAAAATTAAAAAAAAAATAATAATACAAATGCTACATGGAATATAACTTTTCATGGCAAATTCAAAACTCGCCTCACCTGAGGCGGAAAGTCCAGTATTTGGGAAATATGCGTGATGGGAAAAAGTGAAAACCTTTTTTTTTGCTTTTCAAAAATGATTAGAAAGAAAAAAGAGGGAGAAAAAGAAACAATGGTAAAATTGTTCAATAAGGAATGGATAATGAAAATGACCTTTTTTGCTCTTCAAAATTTTTTATGCACCCTAGGGACGGCCCTGCTGCTAATATGAATATCTAGTTTTAGTTGCCGTACCTGTACTGAACACTATATTTGTGGTATTTCCTTGATCTCACAATGAACATATTTAAGACCTTATTATACAAATTATTTTTAGCATATAGAAATATTCATATTAAGTTAATTAATCCATCCATTGCGCTGGGTAGCACAAAATCCCTAACTCAAAATCAGATTATTTTTTAGATGTCAATATTCTGGAAGTTATTATTTCATATACATATATAGGTTTAAATAGTGCTTTTAAGCAGGGTATTAAATTATTTTTAGAATAATATTCGTAATTATATTCGTTTTTTGGTGAGAACTTACATAATTATGTGAACTTTAGTTTGCCCTGTACTGTTTTTTTTGCAGTGAAAATGTCGCAGCACAAAGACGTTGTTATAATCAGAAAGATGGACCCATGTCATTAGGTCTAGTTTTTTGGGTAAATTTAAATTTTAAAATAAAAATACATAATTCTATTTGAAATATAAAAATTACCCTTCACCCCTCAAAAGGAGATGAAGAAAATCATGGCAAAAATAACTCGCCTTTACTTACTAATTTCGCATTGTAACACTTTAAAAAAATTCACTCTAGAAAACAAAAATGGCGTGGATTTATCTTTTATATATTATAAAATATTGAACTATCGACGGTTTTAAATGTAGGTTTTTAGAAAGAGCATTTATGTTTTGCATTTTTATAAATTAACTGTACATGAATAATATTTAGAATATGTACATAGAAAATTTGTTTTCCAATTTACCTTTTTACCTTATCTATTGTTTTTTGTGCACGTCCAAAGATATCCCTAAGCATAAATCACTTATCAGCATACTACGCAAATATAAAGAAAATAATCCAAAAAAGAAATAATTGTAGGTGTTAAAACATAGTATATATTTACTCTTCCATATCTAACAGTTCAACTAGTCTTCTTCAACAAAGTATATGGTATTTGTGATATTTTTAACTTTAAAAATTATGGTTTCTCCTTAAGAAGTAATAGAGGGTTATATACTTAGCAGAAATTACATATTGTATATTTATGTATGTAAAATATAAAGACTATTCACTGATTATACTAGGTTAGACCGTTTCTCCTCAAATGACAATTTTGTTATACAATTTTAAAGAGCTAATTCCAAAGACGTTTAAAAATACAAACCTTTAATTGTATTGACAGTACTCTATAGACTCAGATCATATAAAAAAAGGAAATAGAGAAGGAAGACAGATAGATTGCCCAAATGCCGCTTAGTGGGCGGAGCTAACCAGAAACCCCGCCCTAGCCGCAGGCTCTCTTTCATTCAGCTTCACCCAAAGATGCAGCTTAGAAGCTTTTTTGATAGGCAATGATTTAATGTAAAAGGTGCAACAAAAACTAGTAAATAACCCTCTTTAAGTCTGAAATATATTGATTTAATTTTTGCTAATGTTTTTGTTAGTTTATTTAGAATAATTAAAGCAATGGAATTATCAATATGTACATATATTTTAAATACTGTGATCATTGTCATTGCTTGAGAAGGACTTAAAAATTAAACCGACTTTAAATCAATAAATAAAACTCACCAAAAGTTAAAAAATAATAAATATGCAGTTCGATTTATTAAATAAAAAAAAAAAAGATTTAACTAACCAGAACTAACCATGACCCCCAATGTTAATCAATCAAATTACATGTCCCTGTGCTGTTTACAGTAGTCGCTCTTGTCTTTCAGTTCAGTGAAAATGATAAATTTTACCCCAAGGTTGTTGATTCTGAATGCACTCTCCTGATGTTCGAGTATACCCTCTAAAGTCAGCTTTGCCGCAAGAATAACTTAGACCACCGCGGAAGGGCACTCTTTCAAGTAAAAATAAGTGGGTTAAAAATATGAAGAAAATATTTTTGTGAAAATTATTTACTCATTTGCCGAATTCGTCAATCGCCGAAATAAATATTCAATTCGCGATATGATCAAAGCCAAATGATCAGTTGCCGAAAATATGTTCTATATCGGAATCTGTTTAAGCCGATTTACACATTTCGCGAACTGAGCTATCCGAGTTGCTCAAATGGCAAATATGAATATGTTTTGGCAGATAATCATTTTTAGTTTAATATTTGCCGATTGCGCAATTAAGAAATGAACAGACCTCGAACACAACTAAAAAATGCTATTGATCCAGGAAAACAACATTTATTTCTTAGAAACAGCTTATTACTTAAATGGAAACTACTTAATATTATTTATTTATTACAACAAGAAGAACTTTCATGGCACTTACTATTACATTTGATATTGCTCAAAACACATTTACACTTTTTATTTTGGCATTGTTTCTTGCAATCACATCTTGTAAACCCTTGCTTCACTTCACGTATGATTTCTTTATATTTTTGATCCGATAAAGGCAAAGTGAAATAAGTGTTCGATTTATGAACTTGGGCGTTTATCAGAGCTTTCTGGTGAATACTCTTGAGTCGGGAAAGCAAGTAGATGCAATATACACAGACTTGTCCAAAGCCTTCGATAGCGTATGCCACTCATTGCTTTTGAGAAAGCTGTCTGATATCGGCATTGGTGGTGCTTATTTGCAGTGGATTAAGTCATACTTGTCTGATCGCCGACAGCGCGTCGTTGTGGGTGGATTGACTTCACGTGAGGTGGAGGTAACTTCTGGAGTCCCTCAGGGATCCCACATTGGACCTATTTTATTTTTGTTGTTTATTAACGACGTGGTGTCCTGTTTTAATCACTCTAATGTTCTATTGTATGCGGATGATTTGAAGTTTTACAGTGCCATCGACTCAGACATTGATCATATTCAGCCTGAGCTGGACGTCTTTTCAGATTGGTGCAACGCAAATTACCTTTCCCTAAACATCCAGAAATGTAAGGTAATTCGGTTTTCGAAAAGTAATGTAGTGACAGAGAGACAATACTCAATAGGCGGCCATAACCTCGATTGTGTTCAATCCATCAATGATTTGGGAGTCACTTTTGACATTGCTCTCTCTTTTAATCTGCATATTGAACAGATTATATTGAAAGCATTTCGACTTCTCGGATTTGTCAAGCGGCACACTAGGCACATCAGTGACACCAAAGCCATAACTTGCCTGTACAATAGCCTAATTAGAAGTGTTTTGGAATATTGCTCCGTTGTCTGGTGTCCTTTTTACGGATTCAATGTCGACAGAATTGAGAGGGTGCAGAGTAAATTTGCTAAGTACTTATTATATAAGCATCGCTTTCCCTATGATGATCTGTCATATCAAACCAGACTTTTGCTCTGTGGTCTGAAAACCTTGGAACGTCGGAGGTTGGATGCTATGGTTGTCTTTTTATTTAAGATTTTAAATGGATCTGTGGATTGTGCTGCACTAACGGAGTCTATTCTTTTCCACGCGCCTCTGAGGCACACAAGGCAACAACTTCTATTTTTCGAAGTGACTCACCGAACTAACTATGGTCGCAGCGCTTTCATAGATCGTATCTTGAGGAACTACAACCGCCATTACTCTGACATTGATCTTTTCGCTACAAGTCTAAGTTCCTTAAAGAGACAATTGCAGCTCCGCGTCTTTTAATGTATTGTAAGGTCCGTTATTAAAGCACTTTTAAATTTTAATTTGTTGACTGTACATTTTAGTTTAAGTTTATTGTTTTTAAATTATTTTTGTCACTGGTACTTATATGGGACTTTATTTTGTTTTGTGTGCTCTTTGACTGTTTCAATTTATCCTATAGTGTATGTTATTTTATATTTATATTATTGTACCTTCTAACCTTAGCTATTGCTTCTTTTCTTGTACCATTTAGAATGTTTTTATTCTGTAGTGTACATTTGTAGACTTTTACGGACATATTCATAATTCTCATAATTTCTTTATATTATACACATAAGATACCTACTGCTTCAGCTATATCAATCCAATCTAGGGCTTTTAAAAATGCATCATTTTTACTAGGAACCTTGTCCCAATTCCAGTAAACAACATTTTTAAATTTATTAACAACGTAAAATTTTCTTTCATCCTTCTCCCTCGAGGGTCGTATACTTTCATGTAGCACTACACCCATATAGCCTTCTGGAATCTCTACGGTCTTGCCTTTTAAGGGGTAACCTCTGAAGGAGCCCGTTAAGACTAAAAAGAAAGATATGTTATACAGAATGTTCGTGACTCAAATATGTTTCTATTTCTTAACTCTATTTAACACAGTCAAACCTATAACAAGTCCCATTGGTAGGGTAAACCAAACCTAAGCTTTAAATTAATTTAGGTGCGTTTTAATGCTTTTATTCATGTCACTGGCTTTTATAGACTTTTTATTATCCACAATTTGTAGGTTACGATCTAACTTACTTTCATCTTCGCCTGTTTTAACGTAAGGTTCGAAATATGAAGAAATCGGTGCATCACAATCGGCTTGAATTTTAAAGGGAACACTTTGGATCTTGCTATTTTTTAAATTACAATTCAAATTATTTTTCCCGCTTTGTATATGGATCGCCATTTTTCAAACTTGTGTTTACCAACACTACCGACGGATATTTGTAATGCTTACTAAAGGTACAATAATAACCTTCAAGCTTGTACGTTAAGAGGCAAACTTTCCGTTTAGGAAATAGCGATTGTCAGAGAAAAAAATTTTTATTCTTTTCTGTCTAGTTCCTAGTACTATCTAGTTCTTTCTTTCGCTTTGCGAGAATGACATTGATGCTAGTCACTGCAAAGCTGCCTCTAGTGGTACACACTTGATAGGTTTAGAAGCCCCTTGGTTTTTCTGGTTAAATAGTTTACTTAAAATCGCCTAATGTTGACGTTAGTTGACGTGTCTATTAACATTTTAACCTCAATGATTAGTTCCCTTTCAAAAAGTAAATTTTTATAAAAAAACATGACTTTTTTAAAATCCTGGGAAGAATTTGAAAAGGCAGCGGAAAAACTATACCTTCAAGATCCCTCCAAAGTGCGATATACTATGAAATATGTGCATTCAAAAAGCCAGTTAATTTTGAAAATGACTGATAACTCAGTGGTGAGAATTTTAAATATGGAATTTTGTATAAGCAATAAATGTATTGTATTATTTTAACCAATACCACAATATTTAACACCTAATTAATTAGTTATAATATTAACAGTATGCTGTAAATATTGAGAATATTCTTGCTTCCAAATTCTGGAAACTTATTCTCGAAATCTTACAGTTACTTTCATGTAATTAACAAATCTCTTTGTTTTAGTGCCTGCAATATAAAACAGAAGTTGCCCAAGATATTAGGAAAGTAGACAAATTTATTAACAATTTAGTACGACATATGGCATCAAAAGAATCATAGGACACAAGCAATTTTGGTTTATATTAAACCTGGAGAACGCCTATTTATTTAACTTTTTTGTTAATACTGACTGTTTTTTTTATATAAATACAACCTCGATTTTATAATAAACAATTTAAGTTAAGAATATTTTGTCCAGTTTATTTACTTGTTGGTTCATACCATATACCATATGAGGAGCCTAGATTCAAAACCGGACAAATCTAAATTGAAAATTCTTGTGACTATTGACAGTTCTGGTTATTCTATTCTATTTCTATTTTTTTTCTTGGTTTTGGTCCCTTCAGGTCCAATCCACCACTCTCCCCTTCCGGACTATGCTTTCCAGGGCTTCGTCGGCCGAAAATCTGGATAATCGAGCTCGTAGCTCCCAGAAATTCCAAAAGAAAACAAATAATTCCACAATCGATGCAATGCATAAATTGTCGACTGTCAAACCAAGATCTGCTACTGGTGTTACATATAACCTTCACTTTCACTACTGACAGTTCCCATGGCACGCCCATCTATTTCCCGCCATTTGAGAAATACCTTGTGTTCACCACCAAACAGGATACCATTAGCTTATAGGAATCTTCGCTCACAGCGCTTAGATCCAGAAGAAAGATGCCGTCAATTTAGCGTGAATCTTTCCTTGATCCCCGAAGGTAAAAAACGTTCGTACGACACCTCTAGCCGCCACTTCGGGAAGAACTTTGTAGTCCTCTACGCACGTCCGCACTGTTCGGAGGTCAAACAAAGAGGACAGTTCTGGTTAGTGTGGGTTTCTCAATTTCGCAAAAACGAGTTTTTCCGGTTTTTCATCTAGGCTACTCATATGTTTTTAAGTAACATTTTTCTATATTTATTCTTTAAAACCAAAAAATCCGATTTTTATCATACAATTTTTATTTAACATAAAATATAAGCACAATAACATAAATAAAGTACATCAAGCACGCCTAGATATACAAATAAATATTATTTTATAAGATATACAACTACAATACACATAACTCAATATACAATAAAGTTTAACAAAAATTTACATAGCTATTTAAAATTGATTTAGTAAAACTCTTAATATGAGGTATATATATTAATTACCTTGGTAAAAATTAATTTTTATTCGTTTTGCTACAATAAAGCAGCTAAAACATTAAAAATTAGTAAAATTTATCGAAAATAATGTCATTTTAACTATCTACGTAGCCTACTTTTGAATTTGTATAATTTTTTATACGAGTAAACTCTACCTTTCATGTACAATTTTATAATGAAAAAAACAAAAGTCCCAAAATTTTGTTGGTCAAGTGATGGCCACCACGTTTATGGACAACAATACAAAATATATACAGGGTGATTCAAAATCGATCACGAAACTTAAGGGGTGATTCTACTTGACAAAATAAGGGTGGAGCTTCATATAAATTTCTTTCAAAATGTCATTTGTTTTCGAGATACAAGCCTTCAAAGTTCAATTTTTATTTTGGTTTTTCGCCATATTGTATTTATTTTTAACCAAAATAAGGTACTCTTTATTAAAGTCTATAAACCTCACCGTTTAGCACCATTAGACATCAAAGTTTTCATAAATTTTAATCAAATTACCTACATACATACAGGGTGTCCAGTAACTCACCCGACAAACTTTACGGGGCGATTCTACAACCGAAAATAAGAAAAAAAACTTCATATAAACATATGTCCTAAACGTCTTAGTTTTTGAACTAAGGTGTGTTAAATATTTAAAAAAAAAAGTTTTTCTTATTTCCCGTTGTAGAATCGTTTGGTTAAGTTTGTCGGTTGAATTACTGGACACCCTGTATGTATGTAGGTAATTTGATTAAAATTGATGAAAACTTTGATGTCTATTGGTGCCTAAACGGTGAGGTTTATTAACTTTAATAAGGAGTACCTTACTTTTAAGTTTTTAATTGTCTATAAAGTGGCGCCCCCAGCTTTGCGATATCTGTCAAAATAAAAAAGTTATGATGTAAATAAATTTTAAGTTTTGGGTAAAGTACTTTTGTCTTAAAGTTTTAGAATCTGCAAAGCTCGATTTGTGTGCCAAATATCAACTGGATTGGTTAAAAAATAAATGCAATATGGCGAAAAAACCAAAAGAAAAATTGAACTTGGCTTGTAACTCAAAAACGAATGACATTTTGAAAAAAATTATATGAAGGTCTACCCTTATTTTGTCAAGCAGAATCACCCCCTTAGGTTTCGTGATCGATTTTTAAATCACCCTGTATTTCTTAATGAAAATGTTAGTAGTGAACACTTGCAGATAAGCAACTGCCCCCACCCTACAATTACTGTGACCTTGACCCGACTTATTATATAAAAATTATCCTTAAATGAGTTTTTAGTGGTAAAACTCTTTCAGCGTTTTTATGATTACAAGAATTCAAATTATTTAAATTTGATTTAAAATATTATCGATAAGGTAATGTTTTCCAAGATGCATGGTTTTGACATGAAAAGTAGAGTACACAGTCTAAAAGGAAATAAAATTTGATATAATTTATTGCAAAATAACTGGCATTATACCTATCCTATAAATATTTTAAAATATATCACAAAATGATAATTACGTCCAACAATAATATTGAATAGTATTGGAAATAAAATATTATTGCCAAAACTGAAAAGAAATTCTATTCGAACTCAAACAAAATCTCTTAATGTTTCATTATTTTAATTATATAAGAAGAAATAATCTCATTTACTCTCTAGTTGAGTTCTCCACTGACACGGTTAGTATGCTCTGAATGTATTTCTGTCCCTTATTGGCTACATATATAAAGAGGACATAAATACAGAATGAGCTTATTGTTTCTTCAATTGAAAAATGTATACCAGTGATGTCCAGTATTATATTTTAAAACTATTCTTTACGAAGTTTCTAACAAATTAAGTTATATTTTAATTAATACAGATTATCTATTTCAAACATTTTAGAATCAACCATATAGTGCACTAATAGCTTTGTTCGCGGGTTTGATTCTGAACCGGTTCTGGGACTATTCGCATGCGCAGTGAAAAAGCAGCGTTCGCGGTTAGTAAAATCCTGAATTTTTAGTAACAGTTCTGTGTTCGCGGGTTACAATGGAATCAGTTCGTTACCGGTTCGTAACCTGATTAGCAGTTCTGGGATTTTTGTTGGAACTAAAAGTTCAGTTCGGAATTTCATGCGCATTGTCGACATGGTCAGCTGTTTTCTGTTTTTGTGGTACAGAAATAAACCGTTTTATTACAGTTTATTTGTTTCTGCCACTTTTTATGCGGGTTAATATACCTGTTAAATATTTTTTTTATATTTTTGTGATTCTGAACGTATATAAACAAAGGATTTTTAATTGTATTCCTTATGAATGTATGTATGCAAGAAAATAAATAAAGATTTAATTAAAAAATATAGACAATATTAGGAGATTTTACCATTTCTTGTTGTTTGAATTTAATCTTTAGTTAAATACACATACTTATGTTAAAAACGAGAGGAAGCAGGGAATCCCTCGTCTTCCGCCGAGAGACCTCGAGTGGCTTTCGACAGTTAACAATTTACCTTTTTGTTTGAATTTAATTTTTTTTTGTGTAGTATCCAATTTAACCATAAAAAATCCTAACCAAAAGGCTAGGTTAGAATACATCCTCAGCTGTATAGAAAATCGTTCGCGGTAAATAAAAAATCCGAACTAATAAATAACTAGACATGCGCTTTAAAACAATTCTAAACCAGTTCGGTTCTGGTTCAGAATCGGTTCATTACTAGACCCGCGAACAAAGCTATTATGAGTAGATCATCGAATTTTATGGACTAGAATTAGTTTTACATCAGAATGTGGACAATTTATTATTATATCTCATTTCTTTGTTCTTCCTTAATCTTTTATAACCAAAATGTAAACGTGACATGTAAGCCAAGGAATAACAGGACTTGAAGTCATTTAGTTGTAGCAGCAGCAAAGTTGGGTCGAATACTGAAATTCGAATACGACTACAATACCGTAAAGAAAAAGTATTCGAATACTCAGTATTCATGAATACCAGGATTGGGTATTCATGAATACTAAAGGCCAAAAATTTCGAAAAGCAAAAAAAAAAGGTCCTTTCTTTTTAAAACAAATTCAAAAAGCAACAACACTCTCACTTCTTTTATTTTTTTACGTTTTTTGTAAGAAAAATTCAGTGGCGTACTTTTTTTAAAAAAGATTTGCAGTATATCCCTCACGGACGACAATGACAAAAATTGTTTTTTTGTACGTCAAAATATGTTATTTAAAGCATAGAAGACGTCTCTCAAATTGCCCAAAAATATCTACATTGATAAAAAAGTAGTTGAAAAAAACTGCCGTTTTTCCTAAAATTTTAACACCCTGTAGTTTGAAAAGTTTTTTTTAATCTTTGGACAAACCACGAAGGCTTAAAGCCTAAATACTAACGTACCGTGGGTGTCTTAAGCGAGGTAAGAGGGAATTTGTTGACACGGGACTTAAATACTTGAAGATTTGGGGGGAAGGAAAAACTTCCGCGGGCAGCAGGTTCCACAATCTAGAACCTCTAGGGATAAAATAACGAACAAAATGGGAAGTTCGGGGTCTGTCCAGTTGGACCGTATAGGGATGCATACGCGCGGAACCACGAGTTTCTCTGTTGGGAACCGTGAGTGGAGGAACTATACTGGACAATTCTTCAGAGCAGAAGCCATGAAAGTACCTATAAAAAAGCGATAAATCCCCCACAGCCCGACGATGGGCAAGAGAGGGAAGCCTTTCTGTAAGGGAAGGATCATTAATGAGACGAATAGCTCTTCTTTGAATAGAATCAAGAATGCTTAGGGTTGTGGGGGACGCAATGCCCCAAAGTAGAACGTTTAGAATATGGGATGTTCATATAAAGTTTTTTTTTGTTAGAGAATCACCCCTTAAAGTTTGTCGGTAAAGTTAGTGGATACCCTGTATAAATACCATTTATATTGTTTAAAAAATACAAATAAATATTTCCCCTTCTAAGAATTTTGATATAAAATAACATAAAAATGATTAAATTATAAATTATCAAAATCGGATCGGTTTCTGAGGACTTTCACTGATCAGCTAACCTATTTTAAAATCTAAATAATCAAATAGTAATTATTTAAAATCAGGATGTGAATTCGATGGAGGATTTAAATCCCGGTATTTAAATATCAATATTCGAAAATCAGTATTTAAATACCGGTAACCGAATACCAGTATTCGAATACCGGTATTCGAATATCAGTATTCAAATACCGGTATTCGAATACCGGTATTCGAATATTAGTATTCGTATACCAGGACTTGAATACCAGAATATTCAAAAACCATATTCAGAATCCAGAATACCGAATATTGCCCAAAAAATTATTTTGTCGAATACCACATACCAAACAAATAGATCTATTCAAATAGCATTCTAATACCAGCCAAATATATTCTGAATACTATTCAGAATACCGAGTATTCGAATACTACCCAACTCTGAGCAGCAGTAGTAGTAATAATTCTTTAAAGTAAGCAAAACAGAGAAATAATGACTATCTAGCGTTGTCAAATAGATAAAAAAATAATTGGTTTTAGAAAAGTCGCAAAATTTTGACAAGACAAAGTATTTCAAAGAAACAATAATAGAGACATTTTGCACCTCTTAAAATAACAGACGTTTTTTGGCCTTCTTTGGTTATCGTTATTAAACATAACGATCACGGCAGCAGTTTTAGACAGAGATTTTGCAGCCTCTTTTAATAAATTTATCTTGCGTCTGCGCTTTCGACACATAACCTTATTTTTGCCTGTGGTTCACCGAACTTAAAGTTTACGAAAAATCATTACTTACTTTTATTCTCCATAAGTTATATATTGATATTTTAATATATGCAAACAGTTCTCTTGATTTTGTTTTTAAAGTAGATGTAAACAATACAGTATAAGCAAAAAAGAAAACACAAAAAATAAGGTTAGGTTTGGTAGTAGAATAAAAGCAAGTGTGCCAGATTGTAACATGTAAATTAATTATTGAATTAAAACATCTTTTAAAAGTCCGTTTTAATTTCTTTACACTATTTTATTTTTCTTACTGATATGGATTTTTGGCTAATTATTCGTTATGTATCAATGATATTTTAATTAATACGGTATTAAAATTTCCACCTTCTTAAATAATTGATATTAAAAATTCTACAATTCGGCAACCACGCAGTTTACCAATAACGATAACGATAACGATAAGCTCTTCGGTATTCATCCGTAATTAAAGGAGTCCGGTATGGTTAATAACGATAACGGATCATGTTTGCGTTACTGCGCAGTCTCAGAATAACGTTAACCACAACGGAATTGCAAAATAAGAGGTGCAAAATATCTCTATTAAAATAAAATTCATAGATGAGGATACCCACTTGTTTACTAATTCTAAAACGTTAAATTCGATATTAGAACTATGTATGTATATAAATCAGATACTTTAAGTTCTGCCTTGTTTAGAAATAGCAGGCTCAACATTAAAAGTGGTAACTTAAAATTAAATGTACATTCGGGCACCAATACTATGCTCAGGCAAAATAAAAACAATCCACAATACAGATGTTAAAATTCACAGCATTTCTTTTTGGGTATTTTTTTATGAGTTTTTTAATGCTTATTCTCCTGGTTTTAGTTTTTACTATATTTAGGCAAAAATAAAACTCAGTATGGAAGTTGCTGTTATGATAAAAAGTGTCGATATAAACAACATTAATTTAATATGTTAAAATGGGGCTCCTTGGGTAGTGTAGAGACCAATATCTTCTAAAAATAAGTACACAATGTTCTATGCATATGTCTTTTCATCGACCACCGACACCAAGTACATGCGTACAGCATACTCGTGCAATCTTAAATCACGTTACACACGTTATACATAACAATCTATGCTGCCAATTTTTTTATAAAAATGCCAATTAAAAAAAATGTATGTACACCAAAATAGGTAAAATTTAGAAAAAAGGCACTCATAAAAGACAACGCATTACATAATGACGATATTTTTTAAGTTATCCAAATTGTCCATTAAAAAAGTATTACAAATTCATAATTTCGTTTTGTCAGTGGCCGATCTGGTAATTATGAATGATATATTTAGTTTATTATTCATTTCAAGAGAAATAATGCCCTCATAAATTTATTCATTGTGTCATTTTTGATTTAAACGAATAAAGTTTAAAAGTAAGAACACCTCTAGTTAGTCGAGACTTGCCAAACGATCAGATGACTAAGTTCGCCTTGAATGTTACCATGAGAATCTGCGAGAGTTGCTGCGTCTCCCACCATACTGTCTTCCATTTCGTCACCTTAAAACACAAAAAGTTACGTTAAGTTTTAGTTATTTCAGAGACAAGAATGAGACGAGTAACTGGTCCTAACAATTTGTCCATTGTATTTATCTCTTTCTGGTTTAACGCAAGTTCCAATAAATATGTCTTTGTCTTTTATCATGGCAGGCTATCGTAGATGGAGCAATCATCGCTTTGCCCTGGTTGCCAAGTTGTTTATAATTTCTGCATTTAATGTCCTTTTTTGGCTCACATCTAATTAAGAGAAAGAAAATATACCATGAATCGTATATTTTTAACTTGACAACGTTGCCGCAGACAGTCACGCTGAAATGTTAATCGATATTTGTGTTTGATATTTTTCAATGGCCGATTTGTTTGGACAGTTTGTTTACATTTTCTGTGATTTATTGTGTGTTTCGTGGTTTTTTACCTTTAATTGGACTGATCACAGTGTATATATTAAATTTGTGCTTTTCAACAGATAATTTAAGGTAATATTGACATGGTTATCTGTAAGAAAAAATCTTTATAAAAACCAAATAAATGACATTTTTAATAAGGTGTGTGTAATTATTGAACTAAACCCCAATATTTTATATTAATAGGAAACAAAAACAAGTACCTAACATTAAGGGCAAGAATAGCACAGCTATATAATTTGAATTTGACGGGCAAACGATAAAGTCGACTCAAGCGCCATCTGCGTTTGCCTTCCTTGAAGACAGACAAGGAAAGCCCAGCAGCTATCTCTCTCTCGGATAATTTATTTACATTTAGTTGCTCGTCTCATTGTTGTCTCTAGTTATTTACCCAAAATGATATCGGTATAGTAAGACAACAAGTTATAGGTTGTTTTTTTTTTGTATTCGGTCAATAGACGTCCATTGACAAACCACTATACTACTTTCTAAGAAAAAAATCTATATAATCAATGCAGACCTACCCCATGGGATTCCCAGGTTCCGAGTTAATAACCTGCCATATCAGAAGATGCGACGCTCCGTCTCTCGGTTCACAATCGTCTTCTGTAAATTGTTGTTCGGTTTTTTATGAATTTAAAATATATTTTTTTATTATTTACACTCAAAAGCAAATTTGTACAAGCTTAGAAAACTTAACAATAGAAGAAGAGTGCCACAACCAAACTTTCTTGCAGTCCACGTAAAGTAAGAGGTTTCTGTTAGCAATGTTTGATTGAAAAATTATAAAAATCCCAATTTTTAATACATTTAACTTGAAAATCCAGACATGAAAGTACTAATATTTTTTTAACAAAATGGTGACTTTTTGGCGCATACGCCATTACGAATGTAGAGCATAAAAGTATAAAGTTAAGACCATATCAACGACGTATGGACCAGGTTTGTTTACGTTTGAGCTGTTGTCATCAATACATTACAGTAAAAGCGCTAAAATGCGGTTTGCCATATTTAATTTTTCCACTCTAAACTTACTAACCACAAGTAGTTGTTGGATAAGCCTCTATATTAAAGAATTTTGTAATATAACTTTTTAAATGAACAATACATATATTTTTATCATTTTTAGATATCATAATAAAAAAAATATGTTCAAATATTATAAGTTATTATCTTTAAAAAAAAAGGAAATTCTGAAAATACGTGATTATTTGTTAATCCCGGCAACGCCACCCAGGGATTTTTACTCCATCGTAAATAAAACATGAATAAACTTTTCCTAAACGCTTGTGGGTGACGCCCCCTTTGCTTTGTCATTTCTGTTGGTTTCTGTCATTTGACAATTTGGAAAGCCAAAAGTGATCAAATAAAGCTTATAATGCGTTTTTTGTGTATTTTCTGGTGTTTTTTGGTGATTAGAAAGTGTTTTTATAGACAATATGGGTAGGCAGTGCTTTGTTTGTAGAAGGGTAGACTATTCATTTCCGCACCTCACTTTTCACAGGTAAATAGAGACCAACGTCGTTGGGTGCATACTATCGACCAAGGTTAAAAAGTAAGTTCGCATTTTCATTTCTCGCTTGCCTCACCCCCCTTTGCCTATTAGGATTGTTGGCTTAATATTTATCATAAAATTATGAATTAATCGCTGGGTCCATACGTCGTTGGACCATATTTATTTCATTCTGAAAGCGATGCCGCCAAGTACACAAAAAATTATAAAGTAAACAAACCTTTTTGAAAGCACGTAGCCTCTGACAGACCTTGATTACATAGTTTTTTAAAAAATAAATAAAAACATTGCAAAAACACGTATCATGTACTTAAAAACATCCTCTTATTTCGTCTCTGGCCTGCTATAAAACTGTGGCACGTTGCATACTCGTCGGGTTGAATATTTTTTGCTGCAATAAATCATTGTTCACAAAAGGGTTTATTTGCTTTATCATTTTTGTGTACTTGGCGGCATCGTTTTCAGAATGAAATAAATATGGGTCTAACTATATCTGGAAGCTCCACTGGACTTTGCTGCATTACAAATTGAGTAAATACAGGATGATATAAATAAAGAACACATACAAATTTCCCAATTCATGTAGCCAACAGAAAAATGTTAAGTTAATTAGATCATAAAAATGTGTTTAAAAAAACCACACATTCTTTAATAGATCACCCGATTTAATTTCTAGAAGAAGATAATCCTACTATGCATCTGAATACATCGTTAATTTCAAACGTAAAATGTTAATTTATCAAAGGATACAGTAATTTTTCTAGAAACCTGCGGCAACTCCGATTTTGACGAAATTTGGTATACGAGGGTTTTTTTGGCGGAAACGTTTCGTTCTTGAGATATTCATCATCAGACTTGAAATTTAAACTAATCCTATTTTTACAATATTCCCCCTTCTTTTTGCACACAATTCTTGATTTAAAGCTAAATTGGCACATAATATTTGATTTTCACCTTTTAAAACCTCGTTTTTTACGTATTTTACATTATTTTTGCATTAAATTGCATAGCTATCCTTTAAATCATTTCAATCCCAGTGTGCCATGAAGCCCTATGTGTATGTATGGTTTTTTTAAATCTTTTTGACATCCCACGAAGGCATATGCCTAAATACCCGAGTACCGTGGGTGTCGGGTTATTAGATGTTTAACCCATCATTCCCCCTGTTCCGTCAACGTTGTCTAAGCACTGAAACATGCAGTTATGCATTTCACAGCACCTTTTAGACAACGCAGTAGTGCCACCACGGTCGTTATTTTTAAATAACTACTACCTAAATATGTCTCCCCCGCTGGGAATCGAACCGGCGACCTCTGGCTTCAAAATCAAAGCTCTGTCCACTGCGCCACGAGGGAGACAAATGGTTGACGCATTATCAAAGAAAAGCCACGCAATTTAATCCAAAAATAATGTAAAAAAACGGGGTTTTTAAAGGTGAAAATCAAATATTGTTTGACACTTTAGCTTTAAATCAAGAATTGTGTGCAAAAAGAAGGGGGAATATAGTAAAAATAAGCTTGGTTCAAATTGAACGAAACTTTTCCGCTAAAAAATTCTTTCAGATTCGTGATCAGCGCCCAAAAAACCCCCGTATACCAAATTTCGTTAAAATCGGAGTTGCCGCAGGTTTCTAGAAAATTACCGAAAATACTAAACCTAGACCTGAGGAATCCCATTTTTGTTTTAATGTTTCAATTTTACTAAAGTTCATGCTTTTTCAAAAACGTAACACAATACATATATTACGTTAAACTCGTGCAATTAATTTCGAAAAGGCGTGCAATTATATAAAGCGTGCTACATTTTTAAGGAAGACACTGTGTTTAATTTATGCGTCTCCCAAAAATAACCATAAACAACCTTAAAAATTATCACAAAAAAACTACTACACAACTTAATAAAGCAGACTCACCAACTCGAAAATCTACGTAGCCCTCCCCACCAGATATCACCAACATCGAACTGACTTGCTTAGAAGGACCTCCTACCGAACTCACTGAGACCGACATGGCTTCAGACGGGGTCGAAGCTGCACTTACACCTAAAAATAAACAGTGATAAAAATATATTCACGAAAACAAAACTTTTTCCCGACGTTTCGTTTTTGACTACACAAAGCGTCTTCAGGGATCTATATTTCGAAAACCTGAAACGCTGAGTTTAGCCTCTTAGAATATCGGACCCATGATCGGATATTTTTAAAGTTTTTCTGTTTACTTACCACCATTTCCAGGTACAGCAACGAAAAATTTAACATTATCCCTATGGCCATGAAAACTTAGTTGCGCATGCGCCATCGTACAATAAGGTACGTAGCTACCGGGTAAAGGAGGTATTCTGACGCCTAAAAAAGAGAAAAAAGTTGTCATTAATGCCCTAATAGCAATATAGTATACGAGGTAAAACCGTTTTTGAAAAAAATTTTAGGTCAGCTGATTTTTTGATATGTTGCTCTCCCTCTTATGGTTAGACCCTGGGCTGTCTGGCTGGTGGTAGTAGGTGCGTTTATTAGTTCGCATCCTACCTGTACAGGTTTAATAAATTCAAAGTTTTGAAAAGTTTTTAAAAAACCTTATTATTAATTCTTCTTGTATTTAGATAGATAGATAGATAAAATATATTACCTTAAAATGCACAATATGTACAAAGGGGTCGTCAATATAAATAAATATAAATATAAATACTATAAAAAATATATAGATATACACAAACATATATATAGACACACAGATACAATATATAAAATGTAATTGTAAAAAACACACAAAAAAAGAATACAAATGAATAGAAACCTCAGCTATAAATAATTACTATAAATAAAGTTAAAATTTTGTATAACACACATACATACATATAAAAGAATATTAAAATTGTCAAATCAAAACGCAAGCAAAGTAACAAAGTCTAACGCATATACTCTGCAACCGAGTAAAATGCCTTGTCAATAAGAAATTGCCTAACGGCATTCTTGAATTTACCACCATGCATATTTCTAAAGTCTCTTGAAAGCTTGTTGTAGAGAGTAAGACAACCGTAAAAGGAGAGTTTTCGAAAAAGGAGGTCTTGTGTAAAAGGAACATCTATAATAATCCTGTTTCTAGTGCTATAATGATTTACCCCTCCGAGTCTCCTAAATAGTTCCATATTAGAATTTACATAAGTCACACACTTAAAAACAAACTCACATGGCAAAGTGTGGATTCTTTTCTGGATAAATATATGTAGGTTTGCAGCTGTCACGCGGTTTAAGATTAAAAATTAACATCGGTAGTCTTTTTGCGCCACAAAAGACTTTCTCAGATGCATTACTACTTCCTCAGGACACAATATTATTTGAAAGATGGCTGTAAGACAGTGAATAGTACACAGAGAGCAATCCCGATTCGTCCAGTGTATTTTTTAAGTTAAGAATTGCATAAAACGCCGAATTTAATTTTGCGCAGACATGATCAACGTGATGTTTAAAAGACATTGTGGAGTCAAAAATGGTTCCTAAAAATTTGGTAGTTTCAGAAAATTTAATATTATTATTTATTTCAAAATTTGATGGAAACGGTTTTTTAATAAAGAAGTTCATGTATACAGTTTTGTTAGTGTTGATTATAGGTTTACCAAACATATTATTTTATATTGCCCGAAACTTTTATTACTGCGAATTATAGTTGTCCCCCTTCTAACTTCTGAACCGTTCGGTGTATTTTGATGAAACTTGGAGCGATAATATATCCAAAAGGGCTGCATTTTTTGACATGTCTGTGACAGCTCTAAATGTCAAGGTCACAGCTGGGCGCCAACGCAACCGCTACCGCCAGCCAGACAGCCAAGGATCTTCCCAAAAGAGGAGGGAGAACAACATATCCAAAACTCAGCCAACCTAAAATTCTTATTTTCCCAACGTTGCTACCTCCCGGACTATTTTTTAGTAACAATTACAAGAACATATTAACATGTCGTTAACTTCCTCTTACCTGTCCCAGGTAAACTTGAATTTCGAGGCATAACAGCCCCCAAATTACTGCTTCCGTCGCTTAACGGTACCGATATTATCACTCCGTTACTTGTACCGATCCACAATCGATTCGAAGAGATCAACAAACTCGTGATACGGACAAAAGAAAATCCTAATTTGCCAGTTCCTAAAAGACGTTAGGAAAGATTATGTTCCATAATTATACAACAACTTTAAAACGAAATATCTTTTGAAGTGTTTAGAGTATATTTTGCGCTTACCTAACATTTTGCTAACGTATGGTTCTATATCTACGTCTTGTAGGTGTTGGTATGTATGAGCGTGATATAACCTTAACGTTGAGTCTAGGCGAATTGAGACCCATACGCCTTCGCCCAACCATGCCATCTGTCGAACCTAAAACGAAATATATACAGCATGTTTATTATGTAGGCGAACACACATTAACAGGTAATTCTAAGAACAGTTTTAAAACAAGAAAAAGTTAAATTTGTTCTTGACATGATTTAAAAGAGTTTTAAAACAAACAAGTCGTGTATGGCAACTGCTTTTGCTTCTTAAAAAAACAAGATTCATGTTAAGAAATTTGTTTTGTTTTCTACAGGGGTTCCAAAAAGTACAAAAATGTAAGAATGGACCAAGACAAAACTGCCTTTATTTTATTATTTAGTAAAATGTCAAATTAAAAAGGATATATATATATATATATATACCCTTTTTACCGTCTTAACCTAACTGTGCTTTGGCTGGTTGTTTTGAAATTGCTTGGCGAGATGGCTCTGGCTGAACTTACTCCCTTAGTTCCGACAGGGATTATGTTTGGGCGACTAGAAACATAGTCAAGTTGTCAGCAATGTACAGCGGTTGTGATGATTCCCAACAAGAATGAAACACGTGTCACCGTCTTCATTGCGACCCGGGGGTTATCCATTTATTTGGAGACTCCGTAATTTTAAAGTAACCAGCCAAGTAGTCGTTTCTACCAGGTTATGTATTTGTTTCTTTTCTTTATTTGTCATTTAGGAGCCTCTATGCCCAAGAATTTAAAACTTTTATCAAATTGTTTATTCTAAGGCTCAAGAACATTACTTCTTATTATATTATATATATATATATATATATATATATATATATATATATATATATATATATATATATATATATATATATATATATATATATATATATATATATATATATATATATATATATATATATATATATATATATATATATATAATATATATAATAAGATAATAAGAAGATAAAAATGGGTATTTAGATCTAAAGTGGCGAAGAATATTTACAGAAATTAGCGAATTTGGTTTGTGTCTCGGTTAGAAACAAGCAATTTAGACAACAAGGCATTAAATTTTGGAAAAAATATTAGGCATCATTGTATAACAAATAAAACAAAGATGGTTAACAGTCAGTGTTCCGTGTAATTTTATAGAAAGCCATGAAACGCAAGTTTTTAGTTATTTACACTTGAAATGCAGATACAAAAAACCGATTTTGTACAGAGTTTTTATTTATATTTTGCCAAATTTAACTATAACCAAAATGCATAGAAAAAAACGTCCTGTATAAAAGTTTCATACATTTTCATCTATTATCTTTTAAGCATAAAAAAACATCAAACAAAAATGAAGAGGTTAACATTTTTTAAATGGGACAGCATTTATTTAAATTTATCTAATAAATCAAAAAATATTTAAAAATACGATACCAAATGCAAGAACAGCAAGAAAAATATGAATAAGAAATGTCACAGTCTCAAAGTTCAAAAAGTTTCAGATGAGGGCGCTAAATTGCAATTCCAACGTTGCCAAGTCGCTTATTTTTAATAGCCAACATAATAAAATAAAATTGTTAAATTATACAAATAATTTTCTTTATTTATCCTACTTTACAATACAATTTTTCAACTTAACTTACCGGACTTTCTCTCCGAGGATGAGCTTCCAATGTATAATTAATCTTCAGCTCTCGAGGTTGCAAAACGTGAATTTTATTTCTATAACCACACCAGACTTTATCAGAGACGACAGCGAGCTGTCGAACGGACTGATGCGGCATCCCGATCTGTACTATATAGTACGAAGACAAGTCCCATTCGCCCTCTGGGTTTCGTTTAAAAACTACTATTTGGCCATTAGCTAGGGCTACAACTACTCTTCCATCCACGTGTCTAAAAAATGTAATAAGTTGTATAAAGACTTTATATACACAGTGATCCAACAAGAAATGAACATTATGTCCCTAATACCCTGTATATGATTTGTGTGTTATATTTTATGCAAAGGGAACATGACAAATATGGGAGGTAAACGTAACGTATAGTGAAAATCCATCTTTAATTGCGACCCGGAGTTTTCCCTTCATTTGGAGACTTCGCAAATTTAAAACAACCAACTATAGTTAAGGTATCTACAATGTTATTTGTTTTTTTGTCATTAAAAAGCCACTAGGCTCAAAGATTATTTATTTTATTATTATAATATAGATACTAGATGGGAGATAAAATGGCTTGGGAATTCTTCAGAACAAAAGCCGTAGGATAAGAAAATGTCATCTACAGCAAATACGGGTTAAACAATCCTTGGAAATACTTTTTACTTACACTATACTAATCACAGCATCTTTTAATTTCACAGTATGCAGTCTTTGGGCCCAGTTCGCCACGGAAGAATGAACGTAGACGTTGCCGTGCTCGTCTCCAAGCCACATAGTTGCCAAAACACTGGACATGACTTCTTGAGTGGGAGCTCCTGGACTATCACTACTATCTGCCGACTTTTTACTAGAATTACTTTCAGAATCGTCCTTTGTAGTTTGCGGCTCTTCTTTTACATCTTTGTTACCTGACGTTTTTTCCTTTTTCTCTTCGTCAGCCGCACTAGTACTTTCCGTTTCTTTATCGGGACTTTCCGTGGGTTCTTTGGTTTCTGACTTGGCTACCTCCGGCCTATACTTGTCTTTTTTGTTAACTGCACTTTCGTCTTTTTCAATAAAAGTAATTCTACCCAGCTGAAAAAATAAACATTTTAAATTTAAAACTAATAGTATGTTTCCGCACTAATGCGCATAGTTATTTTTAAAGTTATTAAAAAAAACCTACTACAGCGGCCTCTGCTTGATCTTCTTGACTTCTTGCCGATTGCTTAGCCTGAGCAGAGGAACTGCCTTTATCATCACTCCCCTCAGTTGTTTTGGCAGGAGCAGCTGTTATTTCGGCATCCTCTTCTTTCTTTACCTCTAAGTTTTCTTGTAGAATCTCCTTATCTATTAAAAAGTAATAAACATCATAAGAAACATCCATTTAAACACTTTAAAGAATTTCGAATCTTAAGGAACAGTCCCCGTAAGTGTGGTGCATTTGAACTACCGACTATACGGGGACCGATCAATAAAAAAATTGATAAAAAGATGAAAGTTTCTCTTTTAACTTACTTTCCGGTGGAATCTCAACGGGTGTATCTATATAATCACTAGGACTAGCTCCAGGGACACTGGCTATACATAGAACATGAGCTGAACATACTCCAAAACTGTTCAAAAGATCCGCTGGATTATTGGCGTCAATAACCTAAAAAATACAGTTAGTTAGGGATTCCTGGACCATTTTTTCCATTCATTACTAATAAGCTAATTTTTCGTGAGGAGGTTTATTTTGGCGAGACGCCCAACTTTTTCCTTACAACAATTTTCGTTGGTGGTAGCTTACAGGGGTAGCAGAGATTAAATATGTCGATTTAATGAATATAAAAAAAAACCAGGATGACGTACCTCGCAATTTGTAGGACAATGTGGGTGTTAAATTATATAAATATTATTTAACCAACAGAAAATAAAAATCAGCTGGTTAGTAGTTATTTTTCACGACACCGTTAACCATACATGTTGGTGGTAGGGGATTCTTTGATAAGTGCCGGACAACAATGAGACGAGTAACTGGTCTAACAATTTGTCCATTGTATTTATCTCTTTCTGGTTTAACGCAAGTTCCAATAAATATGTCTTTGTCTTTCATCATGGCAGGCTATCGTAGATGGAGCAATCATCGCTTTGCCCTGGTTGCCAAGTTGTTTACAATTTCTGCATGTAAACTTTAATGTCCTTTTTGGCTCACATCTAATTAAGAGAAAGAAAATATACCATGAATCGAATATTTTTAACTTGACAACGTTGCCGCAGGCAGTCACGCCGAAATGTTATTCGATATTTGTGTTTGATATTTTTCAATGGCCGATTTGTTTGGACAGTTTGTTTACATTTTCTGTGATTTATTGTGTGTTTCGTGGTTTTTACCTTTAATTGGACTTTGAATATTGACTTTTATTAGTGATCACAGTGTATATATTAAATTTGTGCTTTCAACAGATAATTTAAGGTAATATTGACATGGTTATCTGTAAGAAAAATCTTTATAAAAACCAAATAAATGACATTTTTAATAAGGTGTGTGTAATTATTGAACTAAACCCCAATATTTTATATTAATAGGAAACAAAAACAAGTACCTAACATTAAGGGCAAAAATAGCACAGCTATATAATTTGAATTTGGCGGGCAAACGATAAAGTCGACTCACGCGCCATCTGCGTTTACCTTCCTTGAAGACAGACAAGGAAGGCCCAGCAGCTATCTCTCTCTCGGATAATTTATTTACATTTAGTTGCTCGTACACCAATCATAAAACCTATCCAAGTCCCGCCTGTAAATTAATAACATCCTGTCCGCTACTTATCTTAAAGAAAAATTTTTAAATCATCGGCATACAACAAGAATTTAGAGAATTTAAAGCAGTCCGACCACATCGTTAATAAAAATATTAAACAATAAAGATAATTATCTTGAAAATTAAAATAATTTTTTGATATTTGTCAAATCAACACACTTAATTTCTGCTACCCTTGTAAGCTACCACCAACGAAAATTGTTGTAACCAAAAAAGTTGAACGTCTAGTCAAAATGAAGACTCACGAAAAATTAACTAGTTAGTAGTGGATGGTAAGACTGGTCCATGGATAACTAAATAAGTATTCTAAAATGATATCTAGTTTCTAAGGTATTTATACAAAAGCAGTGCTTTCAATATAGTTTTTGTAAAACTTACAGTTACGAGACTGGCTTGTTGAGTGGTTGTTACTATCCAGACTAACGAAGATAAACGAGTTTCTAATAAAGCACCTTCTTTACAGTTACTTAGTTCTTTATCGAGAGATTGCACCTCATTTTCAGGCTGTTTTGCATCGGGAAGCTTTGGTTCATCCGAATAAAATACACTGCCTCCAACCTAAAGCAAAAAAAAACTATAGAGTTAAATTAGATAGTTAATGAATATATTAAAAGTTATTAAAAAAATCAATATCTCTTTTACTATAAGGGTATGGCTACGATACCATGCGTCAGCGGCCAGCGAAGAGTGTGAGAGCTCCTCCTTTGATCTTTATTATATAGATACATCACTTACCATAAGTCCTCCATCCTTGGTAAAACCACCCATTAAATTCACACCAGCGGCGCACCAAATACGCATGTTTGACGTCGTTTCCGCTAGGGGTCTACAGTAGACTGGTACTGGTACTGCCACTCCATTGGTGGGTCTTATAGAAGATTCGGCTGTAGACACTTTACCGGGTAAACTCCAGCCGTACGCATGTAGTCTACCGTCGTCTTTTTGACATGAGCTCTGACCTGTTGAATTAAATATACAGGGGTTATCAAAGAATTCTATTTTAACAATTTAACCTTAAAATTCTCTAGGTATACAAATATGAAATGTAGATTTCAGACATTAGAAGGTGCACCAATGTAGTTTGCGCTATAATAATCATGATACTGGAAAAGTTTGTGCATTGTGTTCTATTTATTGTGTTAATTTTTTTTATCTTTGGACAATCCACGAAGGCTGAAAGCCTAAATACTAACGTACCGTGGGTGTCTTAAGCAAGGTAAGAGGAAGTTTGTTAACAAGGGACTTAAAAACTTGAAGATTTGGGGAAGAAGAAAAGACCTTCGCTGGCAGTAGGTTTCACAGTCTAGAAACTCTAGGGATAAAAGAACGAACAAAATGGGAAGTTCGGGGCATTTCCAATTGGACCGTATAGTAATGCATACGTGCGGCACCACGAGTTGCTCTGTTGGGAGCTGCAAGAGGAGGGACTATACTGGATAATTCGAGCACTTTTGATCATTCTACCGAACTGAAAGTGTTTTTTTCTACTACCTTTATCGTAATAGACTTTTCCTTCCCAGTATAAGGGATAAAAACGGCACTTTCCTTCCCAGGGAGGAAATTACCTTCATATGTAAGTAATACTGAGCAGGAGCCTGAATAATAAACTTGTCAACATCTTCTCTCATAAACGTACAGGCTTTCTTTGACTTAAATCTTGAGGCTTGTCTGTTTAGGAAAGCTACCAGTTTAGGAAACTTGATGTCTACATTTTTTTTTTAATATTTACGCATAAACGTAACATAGTGTATTTGCTCCAGGGCGTAGATGCCTTTAGAGTTTCTGCTTTCTTCGGAAAATATACAAAAATGGCATCTTCGGTAATTCTTTTGACATGGATTTTGCATCCACTGCTTAAACACCTCATATTCTTTTTCATATCGTTCGCCAGAGTTTTTTATCAAAAATTTAATGATACTAGCTTTGCGGTTTCCTAAATATTTTTCGGTATTTCAGTCGTCTTCAGAGTCTATTTTGCCGCTTCATAATTTCAGCCAAGCCAGCGTCCAAACTGATGACCAAAAATTTAGCATTGTTCTGATAGTGAAACTACAATTGTCTTTGCTGTGTTTAATTATTACGAGATATAGGGAGCCGCGAATTAAATTAGAATATTTTTTTATGATACTGCAGTCAAATAATTATGTATCTCTTAAAAATGACGAGAAAGGTAGTAAAAAAAAAACACATTCCTCCTGGAGTAAAGTGCCTTTTTTCCGGGAAAAAAGTGGAAATTTCTCCCTAGTAATGTAGATTTCCTCCTAAAATCCGCATTTCATACCTGTACCACAAATTATCAGAATACCCAGATGCGAAACTAAGCGTGTTCGTTGAAATCTCTCACCACTATCGTCCCTCCCACTGCATGGTGGATATACACCCCACGATTTAGTACGTGACCTAATGCTCATCTAGGTGTCAGTTAGTCCCATACTTTTGTTGATATAGAACGTGAGCATAAGTTAGTTAACTGTGTTTAGTTGTTTGTGAACTTTTATGTTTTTTATTATTAAAGTGTTAGTATAGTGTCTTGTTAAATTGTTTTACCGTTTAATATGGGATATAAATGTGTATATTTATTCTGTTCCTCCATCACCGGGAGCGGATCACTTTTAGATTCCTAAAGGACCACTATTATTTTAAGACAATTTAACATAAATACAAAGTTTTTACAATTACTTAGATATGTTACTAAAGTTATTGATATTAATCAGTATGTGCCTAAACATCGGTCATTTTTTTAATTTATAGCCGCACTGCCATTTAAAAGGCTATATTTCAAATTTAAAAAATGAGGTGTTTTGCAGTATTTAAAAAAATTACATACCTTCAAATAAAAAAAACAAATCAATTAGTTTTGGGTATTACTAAGGCAACATCTGCATTGCTTTAAAATATTGCGTCGGGGTTTCTTTAGAAACTTGTGTTACTCGGCTTTCAATTATTCTGTTTTAATCCCTAGTTACACAAAACTTTTTAATACACAATTAAGCTAAAAAACGGAATACCATTAATTAATTTAATAAGCAGTTTTTAGCCAAGATTTTTTTTAATGGCTTTTTGTTAAACATTCTAAACCCCCATTAGGTTAATCGTTTTTACAAATGTTTTGTGCAACCAGGTAGAGACATTTTATTACAGGTTGATCCAAACGTGACATTTACTAACAATATTTTACCGTTCAAAGAATGGGTAAAATTTTTAGTTTGTAAATTCCCAATTAGTGTATTATTCTTTTGTTCCGTTTTCCACACATAAAAAAGCTGCATAATTAGTTACTATTAAAGTCTATCTCCCGCCTTGGTGCGGTTTAACCTTTACAAATTAAAAATATTACGATCCATATATTGGTGCAGATGTTCCATTTATTCTTTCTCAAGGTCATAGAAACAAGTAAGCGTAATTTGCCGCACTTTCGCATCTGTATATTCTGATAATTTGTACCTGCACACCTATGTAAAAAGCTTACCTGACGGTACTGCTCCCGCCTTTCCATCGCTTTCCTCATGGTATACTTATCGGAACCTACAAAAAGAAAGCATGTATGACTTATCGAATCAATTATATCATCTACTTACTTAAAATTAAGTTTTCCGACACTACTTTTTACACAAGGCTTACTTTTTTGCCAAATACAAGCTGTACAGAGAATCTTGTAACTGAAATAATACATAAAATAAACGCCAAACAAATTTATACAGAAAACATCAAAATGCATGTAGTATCATAAAAATTAACTAGCTATACCAACAAAAAAAAACAATGTTTAAAAACACTGCAACCATTTTGATCTTCCCTGTATAAATAAATAAATAAAGAATAAAAAAAAATAAAACATTAAAAAAACGTTAACAAAATTATATTAAAAATTGATGGTAACAAAAACAAATGACTAGTTATAAAAAAAAACTATTATATAAATATAAACTGCTCGCAAATATACATGGATTTAGAGTTTCAATTGAATCGGTCAAATTTTTTTACTAGTGTAATTCTTAAGCTACTACGGCTAAAACGTCAGTAAAAAGACTAATATACCAGGTACTCTGTAAAAAATAGGATTCCACTTCAATTTAGTCGCAGTTTAAATTTTATACCTCAACTATAAGATTTAATAAAACCGATAAGTTATGGCTCAAAACACAGATTGGCCCAAGTATCTTATTTATGGCACTTTTTAAATGTAAATCTTAAATCACAACATATTTTTCGTAAATATCGTTCTGAAATTGACATATTTCATCCTACCTGGAAATAATCACATCTGCTGTGGACCTTACAAGAGGGAATCTAGTGTTTTAGAGCTAATTTTATTAGATAAATGCCAAACGTAAAACTTACTACCGCCATTTTGAACTTGTAATTGTCAAGACTTTTATTGGCCTACAGTGGATGTGATCATTCCCAAAACGACTAATTTTAAATTTAATCATAAAAATCACCAATCGGTTGTTTTGTTTGGAATAAAATGCCTCAATTTTTTTTTTTGGATCTTTGATATGTTAAAGAAATATTCTTAGTGTAAAGATACTTGAATAGCTTTAAATATTAGTAAGAAATTACAAATATTAATGAAATAGCGCATTCATAAAGTAAGATACATTTCAGATAAAGGTAGATCTTTAGATATCTGCTATATCGGGTGTTGCTCCGTCTAGCGGGACATTGGGAATCCCATATAAATTTTGAGGTGGTCCAATATTGGCTCCCCTAATTATTTTAGAAGAAAATATAATTAGGATTTTTTAAAGAGCACGAAAAGTTGTACCCAGTGTACAAATTTCAGCTCTTCTCAGTCCGCCAGCTAAGAGATAAATGCTCAAATAAGTTACGAATCTATGTATTATTAGAAGTTTATAATAAAATACTAGAAAAATTATTTAACCTCTTACTCTCAACTTGTCAGATCAATGTCACATCATTCTTAAATAATGAACTACTTTAATCAAGAAAAAATCACTATTATATAATGGTTTTACCAGGGAAATAGTTATCGAAGAGTAGCGGACATGTTTGCAGCCTATTTTCCCAATAGGCCAATACTAAGTAAATCGACAATAGAACGGACGATAAAAAATTTGAAACTACAGGCACAGTAATCAATAATTGCAAATGTGAAGAAAATCGACGTGATCTTTCGCCAAACGATTTTTTTATTGGGGACATTTAAAAACTAAGCTACCAATAAAAAATATGAAAATTTAGTCCAGCTAAGGAATGCTATTTCCGCTGAATGTGCCAGAATATCGATGTACCAACTAGCCAATGTAAGAAATGAGTTTTATAATCGTTTGGGTTATTGTCTGGCAGTTAATGGAGGAATATTTGAGCATTTGATTAAATCCTGATATTTTCGTCATAAATTGACTTCTAAATGTAGAAAAATTTGTTTTATTGTCTTGATAACTGTGAGTGCATGTGTTGGAATTAGCTGTAAACTAAAATGAAATGCGAGGATTCTTTTTGAAATTCCCGTATAAAATTGTTCAGTTTTGGCAATGACATTATAAATTAATGATCTAAATTGTCACTAATAAATCGATATGGTGTTTTTATTGTTGATTTCTAGAGTACAGGGTGCATAATGAGATACTACGTTGCAGAAGTATTAAGCAGTTTACTCTTTACTGGTTGGTTGAAAAATGCTCAAATTTTTATTTTGGGTGGAACTTACTGTGCTCTTCAATAAATCCTAACAGCATTTTTTCTAAAATAATTATCCCCTAATTGACTCCCCGCCAATATTTGACTACTTCAAAATTTACATGGGATTCCCTATGTCCCGCTCGACGGAGCAACACCCGGTATACAACTACATTATTAATATTGATGGTAAAGTGGCACAATCCCTAGATTTGTAAAAAAATCTGAATCAGTCAGAACCAAAAAAATATGTCATAAATAAAAGATTTAAAAAAACTTCTTAGGATTTCTTTTATATTGATGTAGATATTTAATATTATAATAATAAAAATTTAGGATAAAAATCCAAGAAGCTTTTTTTCGTTTTGCACAAATTAATAATGGTATTACAGACTAGAAAAAGCTATTAAATAATATACTAAAAGTAACCCTTACTTTATAAATACGTTATAGCGTTAATAGAGAATTATTGCAAGTTGCCTTATTAAGCTCGGGAATTATTAATAACGGCCTTATTTAAATAGTGCTTGTACCCATAATTTAGAGTTATTGCAAATCATGTTGACAGTACCATTAACCTAAAAAAAAGGGGAAAAATTTTAGTTATTTTTCTTTATTGTTTTGTGTTGCAGGGCTTTGTTTCACACAATTAAAGAAATTAATTTGAAAAAGCAAGGTTTTAAGTATTTTTACTTCTAAAAACTTTTCCATTTTGTAGCGGTGGGCTTAACAGTGATTTTTTGATATCGGTGATCGCTGCTACTGCTATCTAAAAGTAGCTGCTACTGAAAACTGTGATATTATCACTCTTTACGGGAACATGCTAAATTTTTATTAATAAAGTCATAGTTAACCTTGTTAAAATTGAATGAAGAAAAAATATATCATTTTAAAATACATTCTGTCATTTAATATACATATAATTTAATTATTAATTTGCATTAGCATATAAGTAAAAGTAGGAAAAAAACGGACATTACACGATGTATATCAAATTTCTTTATTTTTTTATAAACATTTACAGCTTTGATCATATTTTTAGGCAACCCATTCGCGATAGATTTATTACCAAATCAAATTGATAAAAAAATAGTTTTCATGCGGTAAGCAAGACAATTCGCATCCCGTTTCACTAACGTAAACATGCATAATCACCATAAACATAAACGAAAGAGGTTAGAATCACTAAATCGCAATCGCAATCACAATCACCTTCCCGCGATCGCAGTCGCCGTTTAATGTTGTGGTTACGGGCAGCGTAACCTCTGCGAACTGCGAATATTAAAGAGTGATTCTTTCACTGCTATCGCCAGGCGCAAGTAGCAGCTACCAAAATGATTTATTAATAACCGGTGATTGGTAGCAGCGACTGCGATCGCAGTCACACCTCTACCATTTTGTGCTCGGCAGCCGTTCGGTTTACACGAACAGTTCCGAAGTTAAAATAAGACCAAAATAAGGCACGACCTAAAACCGACATAAATAAAGCCTGGCACTATCCTTATTAGGGAGTCCTTATCCCACCATGCATCTGCGCAAGCTCAGATGTCAAAATAAGGCCGGTATTATTAGTGCCTGGCCTTATTTCACTGTGCAATAACTCTCTAATGTCACTTTAAACAAAGTAAAGTTAAATGTTATACTGTTGTTAGTGTAAAACTTTCCAAAATATATTAACTATGTTGTAAGTTATTTCAGACTAATAAATTATTCAGTTTATCTCCATAGCCTCAAATTTAATAACAAATGCCTAATTTTAAAATATTTAACAGTTAATATTTTACAATATAAGTTTTATTAAAATTAAAAAAAACAATATTTTCACAGTAACAAAAACTAACTATACGCTTTTTATGAATTGGTTCATTATAGTTTCCATGAAAATTTATATAGGGTGTCCGAAAAGGTGAAGGCATAAATGATAGGGGTGATAATATTAGTTCTTCATATTCTAGCGCGCTTTATTAGGGAGATATTGACATTTAAAGTTAGAATAAAAAACTCTTTTTAATTATAACTTCTAACCTTTTGTATTAAATATCCTCATACTAAAGCTTTTCTCCATAGGTAAACGGCGGTACAGGGTGGGAAATTTTCTTAGTTTTTACTTCCTTTTTTGACAGTGGTAAAAAATTTGACATTTTGCTTTGACCATTTAATTTCTTTATCTTTTTTCTATAAAAAGGTACACCTTATTTGAATCGATGTACTTGTAAAAACACATGGTATTTTAATAGTAAATTTTACGAAAATTTTAAGTGGCGTTGTGGTTGTGTACATGACAACAAAATATACTGTTGGTCATGTATGATATTTTTCAAATACAAAAATGTGTGAAATATTACCGGTTATACGGACTACTTGCCATTTTTGAACCAAAGCATATCATAGTAAATCATGGTAAGTAATTTTCAGTTTTTTAAAAATTTTGCCTTCCCCACTGTTAATAGCATTGCACGCCACTGAGTATGAGGATATTTAATTGCCCAAATATCATTGGTACTGTGGCAATAGTTCAAAAGATATAATTGAAATAGGTTTTTTTAATTCTAACTTTGAAGGTCAATAAGTCCCTAACGAATAACGACGAACCAGAACTTTTATTTATATGAAGTACTACTAAATTCTGACTTACTATCACCCCTATCATTTATGACCTTACCTTTCCGGACACCCTGTATATTTTATTAAGACAGTGTGCTTTTTAATAAAACCAACATTTGGTTTAGTATAAAATCAAGTAGATCAGTTATGTTCTCTACGGTATCTGCCGATATATCGTATCAAAATAGATACAGGGTGTAACTAAATAAGTGTAAAACATTTAAGGTGATTCCTCATTGAAAAATATGAAAAAAGTTCCTATAAACATGGGTCCGAAAATGCATACTTTCCAAGATACAAGGTGTTAAACTTTTTAAATAAAATAGGTTTTTGTAATTATCTTGAATACCCTGTAACCGATTTTCTTGAAATTTTTTAGTGTTATTTCTAGTAATAAGGGCCAAAGTTAGGCATTATTAAATTAAAATTATTAAGTCCAGTGGCGTCTCACGGGACATCTTATCGAAAATAATTGTAAAAAAATGTACGCCACTGACTTTTTTGTAACTTTTTTATTTTTTTTTAGAATAAGCAACTGAAAATACAACTTTTTTATTTCTTGAAATTTTTTGTATCTTGCTTCGTTTTCGAGAAAAAAAAATAAAAACCACTTTATTGCATGTTTCTTGGGACGGAATTTTTGAATTTTGACGATTTACTGAGCAAAAACAGTTAAAGATAGAGCAAAATTAATTTTACTTTCCTAGCTTAACTTTTTAAGGACTACCTAATGACATTAAAAAGTAAAGGTCAACTGAAGATTAAAGAAGGTGAATGTTGAACCTAAATGTTGGACACCCTGTATCTTAGAAACTATGCATTTTTGGACCCATGTTTATAGGAACTTTTTTCATATTTTTCAATGAGGAATCACCTCCTTAAATGTTTTACACTTATTTAGTTACACCCTGTAACTCCTACATTACTTTCCCCAAGTATAAATGTCAATAAATATTTAAACTTTTTCTAATAATTTTTAATAAAATACTCGCAAATTTGGAACCAAACAAGCGTATGGTCAGCCTTAAAGTGATGTACGAATTATTTTTTTTGCACTAACTATACCTAAAAATCAGTTCTATTTTCCTAACATTATAATCACAAATGCCTTTAAAAACTATCTACTCCACAACCCTTTTATTACGTATATGCTACTAAGTCATATCCAAACCTTTTGGGATTTATTTAAAATCTACAATCTACAATCTAACTTGAGCAATTTCTTCAACAGAGAGCCCCAATCCATTTATACACACAAGAACTCTGCCGCCCCTTCACAAAATACAAAATTAAACTAAAATAAAAAAATGTTTTTTTAGAACTACTAATTTTATTGAAATTATTAGTAAATATACAAGGGGCCTCTTTAAGAATCTTTTCATTGCCAAGTACGTATTTTTTAATGGACCACCCTGTATATTTTAACAAGTTTTGACTCTTAAATACAACATAAAAATGTATATTACACTATACGTCAAAAATAATATTTTCTTAATTTTTTCCGTTAATGAGTTCTAAACCCAGCAATAGACATACCGGGTGTTGCTCCGTCGAGCGGGACATAGGGAATCCCATGTAAATTTTGAAATGGTCCAATATTGGCTCCCCTAATTATTTTAGAAGAAAATATATTTAGGATTTTTTATAGAGCACGAAAAGTTGTAACCAGTGTACAAATTTCAGCTCTTCTCAGTCCGCTAGCTAAGAGATAAATGCTAAAATAAGTTACGAATCTCCTATCTTCTTACGCGCCTTGTATTATTAGAAGTTTATAATAAAATACTAGAAAAATTATTTAACCTCTTACTTTCAAGTTGTCAGATCAATGTCACATCATTTTTAAATAATGAACTAGTTAAATCAAAAAAATCACTATTATAAAATGGTTTTACCAGGGAGATAGTTATCGAAGAGTAGCGGACATGTTTGCAGCCTATTTTCCCAATAGGCCAATACCAAGTAAATCGACAATAGAACGGACGATAAAAAATTTGAAACTACAGGCACAGTAATCAAAAATTGCAAATGTGAAGAAAATCGACGTGATCTTTCGCCAAACGATTTTTTTCTATGTGGACATAAAAAATATGAAATTTTAGTCCAGCTAAGGAATGCTATTTCGGCTGAATGTGCCAGAATATCGATGTACCAACTAGCCAACGTAAGAAATGAGTTTTATAATCGTTTGGGTTATTGTCTGGCAGTTAATGGAGGAATATTTGAGCATTTGATTAAATCCTGATATTTTCGTCATAAATTGATTTCTAAATGTAGAATAATTTGTTTTATTGTCTTGCGTAACTGTGAGTGCATGTGTTAAAATTAGCTGTAAACTAAAATGAAATGCGAGGATTCTTTTGAAATTCCCGTATAAAATAATTCAGTTTTGCCAATGACATTATAAATTAATGATCTAAATTGTCACTGATAAATCGATATGGTGTTTTTATTATTGATTTCTAGAGTACAGGGTGCATAATGAGATACTACGTTGCAGAAGTATTAAGCAGTTTACTCTTTAGTGGTTGGTTTGAAAAATGCTCAAATTTTTATTTTGGGTGGAACTTACTGTGCTCTTCAATAAATCCTAATAGAATTTTTTTCTAAAATAATTAGGGGAGCCAATATTTGACTACTTCAAAATTTACATGGGATTCCCTATGTCCCGCTCGACGGAGCAACACCCGGTATAGTGTATTATACCTTTTTGATGAAGAATTCAATAATTAGTTAAAATTTCTCAAAATATACAGAAAGTTCCATATAAAAAAAAACTTGACAATAAAGCTTGTATGTTTACCAATAATGTCAATCAAAAAAGTGTGGTTAAACACACATTATACATTTTAAGTTTCCTTCTCTATCTAGTGCAGTGGCGAGGTTTTTTAACGTATAAATAGAGTTGGGACACCCTGTATTATTTTGGTGAATACAATGGTTATCTATTTGTACCTAACACTGCATATACGACAAAAACAACTATTTGGTCTATCAAATCTTTACCTAGGACCCCAAGTACAGGAAACAATATCAAAAATACTAAATACTTATGTTTCCTAATTATCTGTAAAATTTTGAAAACAAAAAGCCCGTGCCTACCTGAAAACAACGAAACGGACTTATGAACAGACTGTTCAAAAAACGCAGAAAATATTGAGATGATAATTCTACTTATCAAACTTTGGAATTATCGCTTTTAAATTATATATATAAATATTTATTTTTAAAAATTCCATATTTGTAATAAATAGAATCACACAAAAATATTTCAACATTTTTTGGCCGCCTGTATAGTAGAAAAATTAGTTTTAAATACGCAAATTTAATTATATGTAATTTCAGACACAGGCAATTCAGGTTAGCACACAAGCTTTTCCTATTTTTATATCACCAATCCTTATTTAAAACTATTACAAGTAGTCGCCATTTTTAGAGATTGAATCGTGTGAACAAATTTGTAAGTTATAGGAACAATGGTTGTTTATTCTGCGTATTCGCATTCAGCAGCAGCTGAATTCCTACATATATCTCTGTGGTGTTTACTTTAGTAACTATTCTGCAGGAAGTTTAACAAGTAAAAACCTTTTGACAGCGTTATAGAAAATGTTCTCATTAAATGTTAAGGGAACGTCCATTAATCACGTGATGTTTTTTAACAAAATTTTTAACCCCCCTCCCCCAAGTGATCCTTGGTGAGGTTTTAAACTAACCCCTCCTAACCATTACCTATCGCGTGTATTTTTTGGTACAAAATATATTATTATTTTTTTACAAAATTATCTTTCTATAAAAATAACTTTAATTTTATTCTAGAAAATGAAGAACCGTTATAAAAATATTCAGATAGACATTAAAATTGCATGCTTTTCAACAAAAAAATAAATACACGTGTATATCTTCCTTACACCCCCGTCCCCTCTAGTGATGTAGTGATTTTTTCCCAACCTCCCTTTCCTGTTCAACCTCACGTGATAAATGAACGAACCCTAGTAGAGAAAAACATGACCTGGGCGTCTATTCTCGAAGATCTAAAAATAGATTTTATCGAGGGTTTGGTATTCTCGGTGCAGAGATCTTTCACATCCCGCTTCGCTTGCTTTTAAGCGGGCGAAGTCTGAAAGGAATGATCACATTATCTTTCAATTTACATCTTTGAGAATAGGCACACCCTATTTAGCATTGTTCTGGAATTAAATCAAGTAAAATAGTTTTAAAAAGAGGATCAGTGATATAAGAGTGTTACAAATCACAACAACGTCACAAATTTTGTTTTTAAGGCACACATGAGCAAAACATATTTTTTTCTTTAGGCATTAGAGATATTTTTAAACCTTACTTCCTTTCATTGCTAATATATTTTACTACTATTTAGATAATGACGTCAGGGTTACACAAGTATACAGAGTCACGAGTAATACAGAGAGATAAAAGAAAAGTATTTAAGCTGAAGCTCTGACCAGATCCACAGACACAATTTCAGTGGTGCGTGATTTTCCGCACTCATTTTAGCTGGAAGAATCAAAGATGGAGATTGAGGTAATGGAAGGACATGGCTCTTTGGGATATTTCGTTAAAAAGACGTAAAAGACTGACAATAAATACTATATCAAATATATGTGTAAACTTTCGCATAACTTTCTAAAATGGGATAAAATATATTGGCAAACAATGAAATAGGAAGTAATATTTGATAACGTCACTTTGAAACTGTTAGACACAAAAGTTAAGATTTTTTTCCTTAAAAATACTTCACTACAACTATCTAACGCGATGAACACAATCCTTTTGAACTAATTTTTTATTTTTACGAGTCTATTAACGAGCCTGGACTAAACGCATTACTTTATATTTACTAGTTTTTTGATTGGTTACCCCCACTGCCCATCACTAATTGGCCCGCCCCTTAAGCTCTCTGATTGGTCGAACTCTACTCTCCCTAGACTCCACTGCCTTTTGATTGGCTACCCGCCACCTCCCATTACTGACTGACTCTACCTCTGAAGCTCTGTGATTGGTCGAACCAGAGAGATTAAGGGGCGGGTTTACCAATGACTTTACAAAGGTGGTTAAAATTTGGCGGGGCTCTAAGGTACGTAATGCGTTTTAGGCAGCTCAATAGTTCTCTTACTTATGTTTAATATAATAATAATAATAATTTAAGTTAAAAAATGCAAAGCAAGCACTTTTATTTTCATTTTAACAACTACTGTGATAATGATAAATTCATATTCGATATTTGATACCCGAGATCCACCTTCTATTTAAATAATTAGAAAAAAAAACAATACTTCTAAAAGCTATGCTAAGCACAAATTATAATTATTGAATGCAGGTTTATTAACAAAACTTTGGCGTTAATACACAGATATTCTTTGGACATAACATCTACATAAAATTCGTTTTTATAATATATTTTTCTCTTTATTTTATTAAAAAATCGTTTAAAATAATAAAGAACTATGAGAAAAATTCAAATATGAACCGAAAATTATACTATTTTTCACATATTTAACTTCCAAGTCTATTCATCATAACCATCATTGTATAGTCTTTTACCTTTTAGGTAAAGAGAATTCTATCATAGCAGTTCACGAACGGGTGATCTTGAACTTCCCTCATACTATTAAACTACGCTTACGCTAAATTATTTCAACATAATTACAAAACGATATTTTATGTAAACATAAAGCCATTGTTATTATCACAGACATAATTCATTCAACACAACTCCACACAAAAAATTCAAGGGAAACATAAACATGTCCTTATTTCGTTAAATCCTATACAAACGGTTAAACACCTCAAAACAATTAACAGAAAATATTATTTCGACAATCAAGTCTACGTCAGTCCGAGCAATTTTATCTATATGGCGTTTTACCTAAAAACTACAAATTTCGATATCTCAAAAACGATAAGAGTAGTAATTTTGTGTAAATTAAAAAAAATGTTACGTCTGCCTGAATACGGGTGTTTATTTACTTTATCTCCCCGTTTTTAAGACATCATTGGTGTTTAGAGCTTTAGGTAGAATACCCTGTTTAATGAGGTTAATTATTTGACTCTGTTACGACTTACTTGCACCTTGTAGACGCAAGACTCTATGTAAAATCAATCATCATTCTTAACAATAAAATGCAATGCAAAACTGTGAGACCTTCAACAAAAACATAACATTCTCTTTCCCGCATTACCCACAATTTTCCTTGCACTCCACCACAAACCCTAAAGAAAAAAAAATTACAATTCCGTACCCATTTCCACCTCTCCCCTGTCCTGGATCCTGGGCAGCGCTTTTAAACCGGGCGCCACCTGGTTAGTAGCAGCCTGGTACCTGAGGTGTGGCACTACTAGGGGGCGCTGTACTCTGTCGCCCCCGCTAAAAAGGTTCGAGAAAAACGCCATATGCTTTTGTTCGAGTGCTTGTCGAGAGGGGCTCTCGGGAAGCTCGAAGCATCTGGGTCCAGCGTACGGCCTCTTGTAGCTCCATGAAGCTTTCCTGAAAGAATATATGCGGTTAACATAGAGAAATATATATACAGGGTGTTTTTTAGCGGGGTTTTCTTCAGTTTTATTCTGAAGATTTTTCCAATCACCTTCATATACATTTTTCACAGAAATGTACTCACTTTATACTGGTTGCGCTCCATAAGAACTCTAGCCATCTCAACTCTGGTAAATCTCTTTCTTTGCGCCATCGGAACATCCGCCTCTTCATCTGCTTCCTGTTTGGCCTCATTTGCCTCTTTCACTTTTTTAACTCTTCTTCCAATTCCGTGATGCGCTCCCTAAAAAGGTGGTATATGTTTTTTTTTTATTCACCAACGTGTAGTAAAAAAAAATATGTATTGTTTTAAATCCTGGTGGTTTCTTACCTTAGTTTCGTTCGCGACACATTCAGAGACAAAATTTCTTCTCTCAACATGTCAATTTCACCAGTTAGTTCATCTACTTTTACTATAAGGTCGTCCTTTACCACATTTAATGCATTTCTGAAATATTAAAAAGTATAAATAACGCAGTTCTTGTTTACTAGACATTTTTTTATTAAAAAATTATAAAACTTACTTGGTTGCTAACAATTCATTGTTTTCCATAATAAGGTTTTCAACTTCTTTGCCCATCCCTACAAAATTAAGCTCATTTGTATTATCGATTGTAGTAAATATTTTTTGTTGGGAAGGAGGTTTTGTGCAATTTTATAAAAAGAATAAAAGGTGAAAACAATAAATAGAGGTTAGAGGACTTTTTTTTGCTCTTGGCCCATGCCCCCCTCAGAAAGTCGATATGACCGCCCCTGTTTTGAATGAAGATTTGAATGGTCATATACTTGAAACTATGACAAATGTAGTATTATTTTAAAGGTCTTTTTACTAGTCATATAATATACAGGGTGTTCTTTTTTAATTTTTACTTTTTGTCGTACCCTATATACCTTAAGAGATAACAAAAATCTAATGACTAATTTAAAAACTACGAAAGCAACGTAACACTTAATGGATTTATTTATTTCTTATCATCAAAAATAAACATTTTAAGAGAGATGTAAAATTATAACTTGACATCCGATGCACAAATTTCATTGTCTTATTTAAAAATGTGTATTTCCTTTTAGAATAGGGATACTAATATAAATAAAAAAAAATGCTAAGAAAAGATGGGGTTCTAAAATCCAATACAATGGTAAATTATTCCACAAGGTTCCAAAATACAAAAAGTTATTTAAAATTGAATTTGATAAAAATTTGTCCGTTTTTTTTATTGTCCAGGAGTGTATTAGTAAAAAGGTAAAAGAACAGAGTCAACAAATACTAAGAAAAAACAATGAGAGTCCAGTGACTCATCAATATATTTTGTTTATTATATATTAATAAAAATTTAGTTGTGGCTAACCACAATAAGCATCTAAAAATATAAATTTGCAAATTTTACTCTGTATAAATATTTCGCGAAGCTATGGCTTACAGTACTTACCGTAAAAGTTGTCGTTGACTGCACACCCGAAGCAATGTAAATAAAGCAAAAACAAAGCTGGTTAGTTTATCATATAATAAAAAGAAAGTTAAAAACCCTACAATATATAGACAAGGTCTAAAAATATATATACAAAATACTCAAGTATACTAAAAGAGTTAAATGGCCACCACGTTTGCCAGATTTAAATATGTGTGACTATTTTCGTGAAGGCTCTCAGTAAGTATGCCTTATTCATCTCGTTTACATTTTTTGACAGATTTTATCTACAGAATACTGCTTAAGTATTTTGTATTAAAGAAAAAGGTTTTAGGAATATAGTTTTTCCATTTTGTCATTCCTTTAATGTCTTGAAAAATTTTGTATTACTGTGCCAAACTTAAAGAGAAAAATTAAATTGTGGGATAAGTTTAAAACAACATGCAGCAGTTTTTGACCATAAAATAATATTAGTACAATACACAGTGTGTCTTAAAAGTTTGTTGAAACTATTACAGCAAAAAATTAGGAATCATAAAGCCTATTTTTTAAGACATTAGACCTACTACTATCACAGACATGGTACTAATGTACTATGGGTGTTCAAACAGAAGTTTTTTAATATACCACTTAAAAAAATCCCTAGAAATCCCAGAAAATTGTGGTTTATTATCTTTTGAGACACCCTGTATAAGTAAAGGATTTTTTTACAAAAATATATACAAAGGGTTTTTAACCAATAATTTAGTTGACGAATTCATATTCAAACGATTGTTAAAAACAAAAATAAATTATCTTACCTGAAGACGCATACTCCCCAGGATGAACCCAGCCACCTTAAAAAAAAGACGGACATACATTTACGTTAATCTTATTATATAATTGACAAGGACAAAAACTAGGTTAGTTCAGAGGAAAAAAAAGTTGTGTAATATCTTGCACTCTTTTTCAACATATAACATTGTTTAATCTATTATTATAAAGGATAAAAGGTCACTGATTATTATAGTATAGGAGGTAACAATGTTTTTGAAAAGAATTTTAGGTCAGACTTCAGACCTTTATTACACCCTGTATACACATAGGAATGTAACGGATAACTTACCAGTTATGTCACTTGCATCTTCATCACCATCTGCATCCTAAAAGGCAAAAGAAAATATACAATCATTAAGTTTATTTATTTTTGGTTGATTTGAACTACCGACTGAAAACTTTTTGCAAGTTAACATTAACCAAAAGGGCAGTTTTTAGAATCATTACATTATTAAAATTGGCTAATTATATTGGGCAACTTCAATTGGTAACATTATTTGATTGATTTGAACTACTGACTTAAAATAACTTTAGATTTGTTGTTTTAAATATTTTTAACGAGTGTCAATGTAAACAGATCTTTTGTAAACGTTTCTCCGATTTCAAATTGGTTTTTCTGTGGTAATATTAACGAAAAAGTGCTAGTCTAGAATAACATATCACTGAAATTGGCCAATTTTATGTCCATAAGGCAACAAGATTTTTTCCTGCATTTATTTTAATCCTTGTGTATTAATATTGAGTTCAAAGTGCAGAGTTTGTAGAACTATGTTACTGAAAGTGTTCAATTCTATGCTATTGGGCTATGCAGGCTAGTAACTTTTGGTTGATTTGAACTACTGACTGAAAATGATGTTAGATTTCCGTTTTAAGTATTTTGAGTTTGTTATAGTGTAAAAAGATCTTTTGTGAATGTTTTTCTATGTTAATTTTAGTTTTTGTGTGGTGATAATGACCAAAAGGTGTGAGTTTATAGAAATATCTTACTAAAGTTGGCCATTTGTATGCCCTTTGAACAAGGCTGGCTTTGGTTGATTTGAACTACCTGCTAAAAATGCCGTTAGATTCGCCGTTTTAGGTCTTTTAAATGTGTGTCAGTGTAAAGTGATCTTTGTGTGGAAGTCTTTCAGTATGTATTTCAGATTATATTTGTTAATAAAGATGAAAAAGTGCAGGATCTGTAGAATTAGATGACTGATTGCGTAGGTCTAATGCACAAGGTTATTGTGACATAATTTTAAAGAACTCAGGTCTGGGTACTGTATCCAAACACCTTTTTAGCACTCTTAATTTTAGTTTTACGTTAAAAACACAACTGACTTTTTATAAACTTTACCTGAAAACTAAACTCCTGATACAAAGTATTCCCACTCCGGTGTTCCTTTTGGGTGTGTGATCGTCCAGTATTGTTATTCGGCGGACTAACAGGTGACGTAACCATACTCTTATTCTCTAAGTTAACAGAGTCAGTCTCGAGAGCCTTCTCCACCTTCAGAACCGGCGGTTTGGACTGCATGTTATCCAATTCACTATGTAAACTAAGATTTGGTTAGTGAGAGGAGGTGAATTCTAAGGTGTTGTTATTACGGGAGGAAATTAAAAGGTTTTGTAATCATTTACAGTGGCGGCTCATGCATTGGAGAACAGGGAAGGCTTTTAATTTAAGCGACAAAAACTAAAACGCGGGACGTTTGTCTCTGCTTGATCGAGCTAGCGAAGCTGTGTTTTTAAAGCAGACGGTAGTATCGGCTGCAGACTTGCCTCCCTTGCTACGTATAGCACTTATTATTTCGAGTTGATGGTTTCTTTGTTATTCAAATTTTCGCGGTTTGTGGGCGGTTTGATGCAGTGTGGTAGGTAGTGATAGTGTTAATTCGGGCATATTATGTATTTATATTAGAAATTAATAGTAAAGTAATGATACCCAAGCATTTTTAGAAAATAATATTGATAATTATTTGTCAATACTTTTAAATTTATTGTGATAAATAGCCTCAAATTTTATGGGGAGGCTAAGCCTCCCTTGCCTCCTGTGACAAGCCACCACTGATCGGTTTTTTGTTAAAAAGTAAGTTTTTTGAGACAATTAAAAATTACCTTGGTGAAGAATGTGTACTACTAATAGGAGACGATGGAACACTATCCACAGTCTCGACGTTTTCAAGACTAGTAAACCCATACGAGATCGGCCCCGAACTTCTTCCGAAATTCAGCCGATTCGAGTTTCGTTGAGTCGCCTCGGCTCGGTCATTGACTAGTTGTTGCCCTGAATGGAGCAACTTCGTTCGTTCCATGTAATCCACATGAGTTTTAAACAACTCGGTATATCTAAAATGAAATGTTTAACAAAAGATTGGGTTTTGATGGAATTTTTTCGCGTCAGCGAACATGATTGTGTTTTAAATAAAAGTAATATTTGGCTTGTTCTCCAAAATAATAATGATAGTAATAATAGTAATCTTGATAAAAATAATTGTTATAATAAATAATTCATTAATTTATTTTTTTAAAGTATTGTTCCATTTGCCATTTGACGTTTTCAGTTTAGAAGATTCATTTGTCAATTCATAGTTTCTATTTACCGTTTTCATATACCATATCAGAAACCGAAACGTCAAACGGGGATCAGTAATGGAAACGTCAATCTATAAATTCAGCTTTATTCTTGACTTTTATAATATATAAAAGGTTTAATTTTCTTAAAAGTTTTATTAAAAACTTTATTCTGGAGAAAAAGCCAAATACTATTTTGTTTAAATTTAAACTTCTAGAAAACTAAATGTTTGGGTTACATATACTGGGTGTTTATTTCAAAACAAATAGAAAAAACTTAAGGGGATGCCGTAGCACGTTAAATGAGTTAAAACGCGATTCGCTTTTTATCGGAAAGTTGGTTATTTTTACGGTTTTGTAATTTTGGGAAATTTAATGTGTTAATTATTACCATTACCAAAAATCAATTAACTTTCCGATAATCTTTGGATCCTTTTAAGAAACTTTTTATGTACAACTTTTTCTCAAAACAAATATTTAAAAAACGGCAGCGAATCGCGTTTCAGCTAATTTAACGTGCTACGGCATCCTCTTAAGGAGGTAATTCCTTGCTCTAAATAGAGTAGTTTGCTGTATAATCATGGAGTCATAGATCAACTCAGGAAGAAATCACCAATTTTTACACTTTAAAACTTGTGGAAGGGGCTGAAATAGTATACCCATAGTATACAGGACAGGGAAATTAATTTTAGGAAAATATATTCTGGTTGTGTGCTGTTACACACGTTTTTAATATTGTTTTATTTGACATTACTTTGTAGTTTCAATAAAATATTTTTCTTGTTTTTAAGTTTAAAAAAAAGGTAATTTTTGATTTTTTTCATCATTGCAAGGGTTGATTGTTGACCTCATGTTTACAGAATAAACTACACTTTTTAAACAAGAAATCATCTCCTTAAGTATTTTGCATTTGTTTTGAAACACAATGTATAAAAGAACTAAGTGCTCTTATGCTTAATAAATCTGTCATTTGTGTCAAATGTGACTGTCAATTTTTTTATTAGTAGGAGACATATTTTGTTCATTTCTTTTGGCTTCTTTGAACATTTCACTTTTTTAAGAACCTTTGTTCTGAAAAATAAATAAAACATATTTTCTTAAATAAACATTTTGATTCTAATTGATTTAAAGAAGTTTCAAATATCATTACCACCCCCACATTCTAAAAATGCCCTTAATACAATTGGCATGCTGACCCTACCTAATTTAATTTTAATGCTTACAAAAATGCCAATTATCATTGTTGCACATAATTAAATTTATCAAAAAATTTCAACCACAGATGTTATTTTTAAAATATCAATAAATAACAATATTTGAATTACATATTAACACTATAATACAACACATATTAAATTAATAAAGATAAAAATTATGATATTTACATAATAAATAGAAAAGATTAAATTTGATATCAGCCAAAGTTTTCTAAAATAATGTTTATTTCCTAAAGAAAAAAACTGTTACAGGACAGGCTTGTTTTAATAGGATGTAAAGTTAGTAACACACTGTCATCAGGTTTTTGAGTACCTTTCATGTAATTTGGCATATTCCTTTTTCAGTTCAGCTTCACGTTCTTCTAAGCGACTAGCATGTTCCATGGAATTTTTATGTTTTAGTTCAAGCATCCTTGTAATTGATTCCAAAGCTTCAAGGCGTGAAATAAGCTCTTTTTTCTCCCCTTTTCAAACAAAAAGATATGTATTAATCTTTAAAATTTAAAAATAAATAAGGCAAAAGTCTTTTTATTCCACAAAAAAAAGACTTGTTTATATTTTTTAAATCGGTTACAAAAGGGTACAATATTTTTATTACCATCAGCTGCATCCTCAAATTCCAACAATTTCTGTTCTGCCCCCTTTCGAGCCCCTTTTTCTCTCTCATACTGAGTAACCAACTGTTCGTTATCCTCTCTTAATAGTTCTAATTCCACATCTTGTTCCTGCAAACAATATCAATCATATTAATAAACATTTATTTAAATAAATACCAAAATTGTACCTGATTCTGTTGGTAAGCAGCATCTAAACATTCCAGTACATTAACAAGAAGGGGCATTAAAGTTTTTACTACATCTTCGTCATATCTAGCTATCATACGTTCAAATTCTTGGTATATACTTCCCGCTAGTGACTGTACTTTTTCAGACATCACCTCCCTTTGGTCTTCATGGGTGCCATATACCACTTCCGCTCCTATACTCATCATGTTGCCCCCTGATATATCCATTTGTATTGTAAGCTTAAAAAATCATTGTTTACTATTGTGAACAACCAATATAGAATGGCATGTGAACAAAATGAAAACTAATTTAAATTAATAAGTGATAACAAAGCTTTATTAAACGTTTAATTAGGTAAATTCCAAAATGAATTAATAAGTGGGTTTCCTTACCTATTTTTGTGTGGTTTCCTAGAAGTGCTGGTCCTTGCGGATTAACATAATTTGGAGGTAACTGTTATTGATTCCTGTCTTTACCAACTATAAATACGATTTTGCACATAAATTAAAGCATATTGAGAGGCTAGGTTTGTATTTAATTGATGAATTTCGATTATTTTAGTTTTGTACACCCACTGTTTTTGACAAGTTGTCACATCATCTGCCAAAATTTTTGCGCAGCGCAACATCGCGAAATAAAGAGATTTCGAGTAATTCTGGTAAGAAGTACATGTTATACCAAATACCAAGGGGCCAGTAGGGCGAATTTGGATGGGTAAAATGATACCCCTTAAAATCATCATGAAATGGCCTTTATTTGGGTCATATGATCTACTTTGACCTTGATTTTGACGTTTTGTTTTAAAGAGAATGACAGTGACACTTCTGAATTTCTAACCAATATAAAATTCAAGTGATTAAAAATACCTTAAAAAACCAAAAAATAGGCGCACGAAATGCAAAGTGACCTAAACTAAGGTGTAGCTCAAGATAAGCCCGACCCTAATGTCTAGAAAAGCCTTAAATCAACAAAGATACAACGGCAAAAGTGATATGTTATTGAGAGCAAAAATCACTCCAACATAAAGGACACCCACTATTTAGAAAAATAACAATAATTAAATTATGTAGTTAGTAAGTAATAAAAATAATAACCGGAATGGGTATGTGCTGGTGCAAGAAGAAAATTGAGGAACAGGAATTTTATGTTCCGCAGATAACAGCACATCAAGATGTTAATGTTGTGCTTCCTCCTCCTTCACCTATCACATCGCATTTGTTTTATAGCAGGACCTCAATTACCAAAACCCCAGATCCTGCTCTAGTTGATAAGTTGGTTTTAGAGACACTTGGAGTTATAGAAACTCTAGTCGACAAGTAAGTTTAAATAATTATTTTCTTTTTTATTTATAATGAATCAACAGAATTCACAATTTACAGATACAGAGTATAAAATTTAGTATGCAAATGTCAAAAATTTATTGAACACTTCAATTTTAAAACAGTTTAAAATGGTAAGTCTATAGCTACTTGAAATTTTTTTGGTAATTGTCTAGAAAATGGGAGCAACTCCGATTTTGACGAAATTTGGTATACGGGGGTTTTTGGGGCGCTGATCACGAATCTGAAAGAATTATTTGGCGGAAACGTTTCGTTCTCAAGATATCCATCATCAAAGTTCAAATTTGAACTAAGCTTATTTTCACTATATTCCCCTTCTTTTTGCACACAATTCTTGATTTAAAGCTAAACTGTCACACAATATTTGATTTTCACCTTTTAAAACCCCGTTTTTCTACGTTTTTACAGTATTTTTGCATTAAACTGCATAGCTATACTTTGAATCATTTTAATCCCAGTTTGCCATGAAGCCCTATGTGTATGTATGGTTGCCGGATTATCAAAGAAAAGCCACGCAATTTAATTCAAAAATAATGTAAAAACGTAGAAAACGGGGTTTTAAAAGGTGAAAATCAAATATTGTGTGACACTTTAGCTTTAAATCAAGAATTGTGTGCAAAAGAAGGGGGAATATAGTGAAAATAAGGTTAGTTCAAATATCAACTTTGATGATGGATATCTCGAGAACGAAACGTTTCCGCCAAATAATTCTTTCAGATTCGTGATCAGCGCCCCAAAAACCCCGTATACCAAATTTCGTCAAAATCGGAGTTGCTCCCATTTTCTAGAAAATTACCTTTTTTGCTCTACAAAATAATTTCGAAAATCCCAAGTACACCCTTGTTGTTTGATAAGAAAAATGGTAATTTTCTAGAAACCTGCGGCAACTCCGATTTTAACGAAATTTGGTATACGGGGTTTTTGGGGCGCTGATCACGAATCTGAAAGAATTATTTGGCGGAAACGTTTCGTTCTTGAGATATTCATCATCAGACTTGAAATTTAAAATAATCCTATTTTTACAATATTCCCCTTCTTATTGCACACAATTCTTGATTTAAAGCTAAAATGGCATACACTATTTGATTTTCACCTTTTAAAACCCTGTTTTTACGTATTTTACATTATTTTGCATTAAATTGCATAGCTATACTTTGACTTATTTCAATCCCAGTGTGCCATGAAGCCCTATGTGTATGTATGGTTGCCGCATTATCAAAGAATAGCCACGCAATTTACTGTAAAAATAATGTAAAAACGTAGAAAAACGGGGTTTTAAAAGGTTAAAATCAAATATTGGGTGACACTTTAGCTTTAAATCAAGAATTGTTTGCAAAAGAAGGGGGAATATAGTGAAAATAAGCTTAGTTCAAATTTGAACTTTGATGATGAATATCTCGAGAACGAAACGTTTCCGCCAAAAAATCTTTCAGATTAGTGATCAGCGCCCCAAAAACCCCCGTATATCAAATTTCGTTAAAATCGGAGTTGCCGCAGGTTTCTAGAAAATTACCAGAAAAATTATCAACATGAAAATCTTTATATATTTTTTTATTGATTCATTTGGGTGATACACACTACTAGTTTGTGTGTAAAGAGAATAAATGTTCTTTTACTGCAAAGGGTTGTTTTTATTTACTTGTAAAAAGGTTTAACAAAACTTTATGTTCTCCTAAAAAGTATTTTTTTGGTGACACAATCACGGTGGGCAAAAACCAGCCCTGTGTGTAGTGGTGGCTGGGTTTTTGTGTTTTTGAAAGTTTTTCTGAATTTTTGACCATCCTCACTTCAAATTTGAATATCAAATCAACAAATTAGCGGAGACAAAAAGTGTCTTGCAATGATCTACTGATTTCATACAAAATTACCTGCTGTTACGAATAAGACACTGAACTGTATTCTAAAACCATTGTATGTATTAAACAGTATTCGATCATATAGTATGTGGTGGCAAACTGTCAAATCTAAATTTAATTATTTAATAAAACAAGATGATAATTTAATTAAAAAGACAGATTTTTTTACATCTCCATAGTTGTCCAGCAGCATTTGCTTTTTTGTGGACAATATTTAATACTTATAGATTTGTCTGGAATGACATAAAAAACAGGCTTCATCCAGAGAGAGTTCCCAAACTTGTAAAATTGTTGGGTATTATCGTTATCTAAGTTATTTCAGTATCTAAAAAAGTACTGTTTTATTTTTATGTTTTTATAAAATTATGTATTTCCGTTAAAAATAGTTTGTTTACTGGACTTTTGTATGGATTTTTGTGTGGTGGCTTTTTGTTTAAAATTATAGTGGTTTTTCCCACAAAAGCCAGTGTCTTTTTAGGTGGCTTTTTTATTTTGCCAACCCTGGACACAATCAAAGGCTCTTGTCAGATTACAAAATATTGCCGCAGCTACATGCCCATTATTTAGAACAGGGTGCAATGATTTAAATCAGGGTTTTAATGATTTAAATCAAATTATAAATTGCTGTAAGAGCAAATAACTGACATAAAGTATCAGGAATTAAAAAAATATAAGATTTTTCATGAATTATGTCAGTGTTATAAGGTAACTTCAATAAAAGTAAAAAAAAAAGATTTTTGATTTTGTTGAAAAAATTGTGATTTTTTCAACAGTGATTTTTTCAACATATAGTCAGTTTAATTATGTAAACTCTTAAAAGTGATCTAATATGGGATTAGTCATTTTTCGTTTAAAGTATTTTCAAAAGATAAGATAACTTAGTTGTGTATGTATAATTTTCCAGAGTATTTGTAATTCCCATGTTTTTTTTTATTGAAATTCTTACTTGAACTTATCATATAATTATATCTCAGTAAGTGTTGACTAAATACATAGTGGTACATTTGTTATTTATGATAAATTAACAAAGTGAATTTTAATTATTCTTATACAGCTTTATTTTTATTTAATTATTATATAATATGGATTAAATATGTATTTAGATTTATTTACCTATTTAATAACATCTTATTTTGCATATGTCCAAGGCAGACTAAAAATAAATACACAATTCTTTAATATACAGCTCACATAGTCTTCTTAAAATAAATATTAGGTTAGCATTAGGGCATGTTATGCAGAGAATAAACATATTTACTACTAGCGTTAATTATATTTTTCTCTAAACTTTAATCATAATAAAATATAGCCTATAGCACTTCTGAATAGTGTAGCTTCCTGATTGTGAAAGAATTTTTATGATCGGTTTAGTATTTCCGAAGATTAGCCTCTACAAACAAACAAACAAAGTTACAAACTTTACCTCTTTATAATACTAGTATAGATGACGCGCCTACAGAGGCGACTGCTGCTAAGGTCCATTAATACATGTTGGATGAGAGCGGGGTAAATAGAATAGCACTTGGAACTAATCCAGATAGAATAAAATGAAATGGATCATTTTAGTTTCTTAATCAGTGAATCTGTGGATAACTATTATTTTTATTGGGTTTTAAAAATTAATACAGGGTGTCCCACCGCGATCGATTTCTCGAAAAGTACGCTTTGGAAATTTTTGAAAATTTGGTAACATTATAAAGTCAGTGGGGGACATACAACTAAAATATTTTGACAGCTCTACCACTTCCGGTTATACCGGAAGTTATTGTCAACTTCCTTATTTTAAATGGAACACCCTATATATTATTTATTTTTTAGATTCTGTGAAAAATTCTAAACATGATTTATGCATAATGTTCTATACCTAAGTCCAACCGTTTTTGACTTATTTTAAAGTTTATGTCAAAAATGACGGTTGCAAGCCATTACACAACCATCAATTTCTTCTAAACAAAAGCCTTTAATATGAGCTTTGGGTTGGGTTTCTCGTAGAAAAAGAACCACTTTAGCAGACTGTATTGATATTGCGCAGTTAATAAATACAGAGTGGTCAAAAATAATCGTTAAAAATTATTACGACAAAAACCTTAAAAGTCAATTTTTTAAATGGAAACCCCTATCCTTTTTTACTTTATCCTATTAAGCATCAAAAATAAGGATAAGTTTGTATAAGGATGTCTATTCCTAAAATTTATAGTTTTTGAAATATTAAGAATTTAATTTTTATCTATTCTAACAATGCTTTTAAATACAGCTTAGTTTGGCTTCTGGTTGGCCTTGACAATAAAATGTGGCGTCACAGCTAACTACCCCGTACCTACCTGTACTTTTAAATGCATTGTTAGAATAGATAAGATAATATTTCGAAAACTATACATTTTTGGAATAGACATTCTTTACAAACTTACCCTTATTTTTAATGCCTAATAGGATAAGGTAATAAAATATAGGGGTTTCCATTTGAAAAAATTGACTCTTAAGGTTTTTGTCGATATAATTTTAACGATTATTATTGACCACTTTGGATTTATTAATTGTCAAAATATTGATACAGTGTCTACTAAAGAAGTTATTTCTCTACGATAAACCCAACCCCAACTCATATTAAAGGCTTTTGTTTAGAGGAAATTGATGGTTATGTAATGGCTTGCAAAAGTCATTTTTGACATAAAATTTAAAATAAGTCAAAAACGGTTGGACTTAGGTATAGAACATTATACATAAATTATTTTTAGAATTTCACCCAAAATCTAAAAAATAAATAATATATAGGGTGTTCCATTTAAAATAAGGAAGTTAACATTAACTTCCGGTATAACCGGAAGTAGTAGAGCTGTCAAGATATTTTATTTGTATGTCCTCCACTAACTTTATAATGGTACCAAATTTTCAAAAATTTCCAAAGCGTGCTTTTCGAGAAATCGATCGCGGCATTTCCGGATGGAACAACCTGTATTAGTTTAAGTAGTTTTAGTACTTATACAATGGTATTGCTAGGGGTTGCCTAAAAAAATTTTGGTCAAGGCTATATTTAAATTAAACAAATAGCCTTAAAATTTTTGACACACCCTGTATAATGGCAACCTCCATTTTTTAAAATTTATTCTAAGGCTAGTTAATAAAATATGTATGTTTACATAACACAGAATGTACCAAAATATTGTAATTATTTTTGATAATTTTAAATTTTGACAATTTCCCATGGCTTTATTTATAAAATTGGAGAGAGAAAAAATTGTGATATAGTAGCACTGTCATGTGGAGTAAAAAAATAAAAATGTTATTTTTCTAATTTAAATATAGCCTTTACCTTACTTTTTTAGGCAACTCTTTTTTCCTTCGTTTCACACATCTGGAACAAGTCTCTTGAGTTTCTAGGCGAGTCCCAGATCGTTGCTCTTGATATATCTAAGGCTTTCGACCAGGTCTGGCATGATGCACTTCTTAATAAACTTCCCTCCTACGGTCTTCCAACTAAACTCTGCTCTTGGCTCTCCAGTTATCTTTCTAATCGACGTATATCAGTCATTGTTGATGGCCACTCTTCAAGCTTTCACGAAATTAATGCTGGAGTGCCTCAGGGTTCAGTACTAGCACCAACTTTGATGCTTCTTCACATCAACGACCTTCTTTCTTCCACAACCAATCCCATTCATAGTTATGCTGACGATAGTACCCTTCACTCCACTTTTCAGGTTCCCAAACCAATCTCTCAACCCGACTTGGAAAGCAAATGCAGGGCGATGCAGATATCTCTTTCACAGGATCTCAATTTGATATTGGATTGGGGCGCCAAAAATCTCGTTCAATTTAATGCATCCAAAACACAATCATGTTCATTGTCGCGAAAAAAATCATCAAAAACTCATCCTTTGCTTATGAGTGGCCAGGTTTTGCAGAGCGGGGACACATTTAACCTTGTGGGCGTCATATTTGAGAATAACCTTAACTGGCATAAACACATTGTATCTATAGCCACCGCGGCTTCAAAAAACTTGGATGTCGTTTCCGAGCCAAAAGTATTTTTCTCCTTCCAATTTATACACTTTGTATGTCCCAAATTCGACCCTCTCTGGAATATTGTTCTCATGTCTGGGGAATGGCATCCCCCACAACCCTCAGCATTCTTGATGCCATTCAAAAAAGGGCTGTTTGTCTTATTAATGATCCTTTACTTACTCAAAGACTTCCTTCTCTTGCCCATCGTCGAGCTGTGGGAGATCTATCGCTTTTTATAGGTACTTCCATGGCTTCTGCTCAGAAGAATTGTCCAGTATAGTTTCTCCACTCACGGTTCCCAACAGAGAAACTCGTGGTTCCTCGCGTATGCATCCCTATACGGTCCAACTAGACAGGCCCCGAACTTCTCACTTTGTTCGTTCTTTTATCCCTAGAGTTTCTAGACTGTGGAACCTGCTGCCAGCGGAGGTCTTTCCTTCCCTCCCAAATCTTCAAGTTTTTAAGTTCCGTGTTAACAAACTTCCTCTTACCCTGCTTAAGACACCCACGGTACGTTTGTATTTAGGCTTTTAGCCTTTGTGGATTGTCCAAAGATGAAGAAAAAAAACCCTATATAAACCAAACCAAATTTTAAATGTGGGAAACTTATTAAATGGTATACTATTATTATTTTTAGTGAGCAGGAACCACCTAGCTCTATGTTACACCTTCACAACATTGCAGACAACGAAGAAGGTTGGATTCAAGTGGTCAATTCGATGATTAAAGTTATACCTTTGACAGATCCTTTGGGTCCCTCTGTTATAACTTTACTTTTGGATGATTGTCCCCTGCCTTCAAAAGAATCTATTATTAAGGTAGGTAATAATTCTAAACTTTATACAGGGTTTCCCATAATAGGCTACTTATTTTAATATTTTAATTAAAAAAATTTTAGTTTGCCAAACAATTTTTTTATTATACCAATTTATTGCTAACTCGATAGGATTTATGATAACTTATAAATATTTGGCTAATTTATTTCTAACTTTTAACAACTATGTCTTCTAAATGACCTCCAGCAACACAACACAATATCAAAATTCGGGAAAAAGTTGAAGGAATAAACGAAGGTTTGCTACGCCCTGGAATAAACCACTTTTTATCTACAGGGTCCGGCACTGAAACTTTCTTTTTCAGTGATACATGGTGGCGCGACTGGAGCTAGTTGCAGCGCGTTAGTGCGCTTAACAGAGAGCGTTGGTGAGGAGATTTGTTTGTTAATTGTCGTCAGTCGTAAAAATGCTTTGGGCACGAGAGCAACGCACGTTCGCCGTTGAGACCTACTTTTCACAAGGCCGGTCGATTATCGCCGTGCAGTGTTACAGTACAATATAATCCCTAAAGGTGCTGTTCCGGTCCAGGGATCCATTTTATCATGGGTGGAGGCTTTTAGAGCAGATGGAAATGTGTCCAGCAAGAGACCAGGAGCAACACGGACAGTTAGATCACCCGCAAATATCGAGGCAGTCCGACAGTCGGTTTTGAGATCTCCTAGACGATCTGCTTCGAAACGCCTTAGGCAATGTATGGTTTAAGCAAGATGGGGCCACAGCCCACACATCACGACTTTCAATGCCTGTTTTGAGACAAAATTTTCCAACACGACTTATCTCCAACCGAGGTGACATTCCATGGCCCGCACGATCGCCAGATCTAGCCCCATGTGATTATTTTCTATGGGGCTACCTCAAATTAAAAGTGTATAACAACCGTCCTGCAAACCCTGGAAGAATTAAAAACGATATTCGTTACGAGATAGCCAACGTACCGAATGATATGCTGGAAAGGGTCCACGCACAATTCAGAAATCGGTTACAGCAATGTATCGACAGTAATGGTAGACACTTGTCAAATATTCTATTTAAAACAACTCGATTTCAAACTTCCCATGTTATTGTCTAATGCTAATAAAAAAATTAATAAAAATGTGCAATATATGTTTTTATTTTTTACCTCTGAAAAAGAAAGTTTCAGTGCCGGACCCTGTACTATTAAAAAATGTGTTGAAGATGGTGGAGGTTTAAAAGTTAGAATTAAATTAGCCAACTATTTATAAGTTATCATAAGTCCCAAAGGGTTAGCTGTAATTTAGTATAACCACAAGTTTTTTTGGGAAAGTAAAAAAAATTATTCAAATATTAAAATGGTTAGCCTATTATGGGGAATCCTGTATATTATACAGAAGGTACAGACATGAAAAATTATTCAATAGGTTTGTTCCAGAAAGCTGTCAGAAATGTTTGCAACCGTTCGGATCACGCGCACGTCAAATTTGTCATTCCAGCAGTGCCACGTTTGTAACATTATACAATTGTTTGTTGTTCCAGCAGTTGTTTTAAGATAGAGGAAAAATGTTGAAAAATGTTTGAAAAGTTTGCAAACCTTCTTCAAACATTACCGACAAATTTTTAACAAACCTTTTTGTATTGACATATAAGCAGTTTGCACGCCTTGTTTGCTTTGCTTTGCGTTCTCTACTGTTGGTCCCGTTGCAAGACGATTACCCAGCTCTCCCCTTCCGGACTATGCTTTCCAGGGCTTCGTACGTGGAAAATCTGGATGGTCGAGCTCCCAGAAAATCCGGTTCAAATTATTCAAATATATACTTTTGATCGATACGAAATAATAGTCGATTCAATGCATAAATTGTAGCTATCAGTCCAAAAACTGCTACTGGTATTGGGCATAACCTTTACAGCCACTTGCTGACGCTTCCAGTAGAGGGCGCCACCGTCCTTGGCCGTTACAAAAACACGTGCACACCGCTAACATAAAAACATCAGGTTTTTAGGAATCTTCACTCACAGAGCTTAGTTCCAGAGGAAAGATGCTATTAATTTAGCGTGAGTCTTTTCTCGATCCCCAAGGGCACAGAAACGCCCGTACAAATCCTTCAGCTGCCTAGCCGGGGACGCTATGTAGCCTCCTACGAAACATGACCGCACAACTTGAAGATCGCGGAGAGACTGCACGCCTTGTTTATTGTTCGTTCCAGCAGAAAACTGTTGCCAACATTTTTGCCTACTGTATGTAACAATTGCTGTATTCCTTTTATGCCAATTGTTCCCTTACCAAGATGTTTCATACAAAACCAGACTTTTACTCTGTGGTTTTAAATCTCTAGAGATTCATCGTAACAACGCTCTTTTACTTTTTCTATTTAAACTAATTAATGGTTTAATCGATAGCGGCGAACTTCTGGGATTAATATCCTTTCTAGACGTACAAGGCGTTCTCAGCTGTTCTTCGAAAACACACATAGAACTAACTATGGACAGTGCGCGTTTATAGACCGAATGGTGCATAATTATAACACTTTCTATGCTAATCTGGACATTTTTAATTTAAGATTATCTTCACTTAGACGTATGCTAAATAGCAGTGGCGCATTTACCAAAAGGCCGAGTAGGCTGAAGCCTATGGCGGCATTTTTTAGGGGGCGGCAGACGTCAGACGTTCTTTAGGGGGCGGCAGATTATGTCTTATGAATAATTTTGTTGGATTTCGAATTAATTTTTTTGCTCTTCAAAAATATTTCTGAAGGAAAAAAGAAGAAAGGGGCGGCGAAAATAAAATAGCCTACGGGCGGCAAACATGTAAGTGCGCCTCTGCTAAGTAGTCATATTACATAATTTGTTTTTATGTGTTCTTTAATTGTTTAATTGTTCAAGTTAAGGCTATATTTATATGTTTTCGTTATATTTATATGTTTATTTTAAATTTTTTAACTTTAGCTTGTACCATTTAGAATGTTTTTATTCTGTAGTGTACATTTGTAAATAAATAAATAAATAGTAGGTAGGACAAAAATAATATATTTTTTTAATGAAGCCATTTCGTAGTAGGTGAAGGTATTGACTTTATATTCTAGGGTTATAAAGTAATTGCCAGGAGCTTTAAAATGATGTGCCAGAAGACCCACTTTTCCCAAGATTCTTAAAATTTTCTGTCAATTTAACTCTATTTTTTTAATATATGCATTATTTTATATTATATCTTAAAGTTTTAATTATTTGAATTGATCCATTTAAAAAACTAAAAGGAGGGACATGCACTGTATATACTGCATGTGCCACATTTTCTCTTATTATTTTGGTTCTCTCCTTATGAATAATATTTTTTTAGGTTGTAAATATGTTTTCTCTCTCTCGTGAGACAGCATTGGCCGAAAGAAACAACCCCACTAGACAGAGGAATACATGTGTAGCTTTAGGAAGTATAGCAGAGAAGTTGGCAGGACCGAGAAATATGGAGATTTTAAATGATGGGGTTATAGATTATCTTTTAACTAATTTGGTTAGTTTTTTGAAATTGTTATTAGTAGGTAGACTTAAGACAATTCGTCTTGTACCTACCCCACCTCTTTTGATTGGTTACCTCCCACTTTTCGTCACAGATTAACCACACCTTTGAAGCTCTCTGGTTGATTCCTATTCCTTAAACTTTTAAAGATTTAACCAATCAGAGAGCTTGAGGGGCGGATCAATCAGTGACAGTAGGTGGGGAGTAACAAATCAAAATGAGGTGGGGATTAGTGGGAGTAGAGTTCGTCAAATTAAAGCAAATTTTCGTGTTTTTTTTTAGGAGCAAGAGACTAATGCCAATGTGATTTTATTTTCGTTAATAGCGCTGGAAAAGTTCGCGCAATCTAGTCAGAATAAAGTAGTTATTTTAGATAGACTTAAAAATTCCATCCGTCGCCGATATTAGCTTTAGAGAAATGGAAAAATGAGACGCACTACGTTAAGAGACAAGCCGGGTTCTGCGCACAGTGGATTTTAGATAATATTTGTAAGTACCTTTTTAGTTACTCAGGGTGTTTTAAAGTAAGATGATCATATTGAAACTTTTCTTCTTAAAAATATCCTAAGGATTCACACCCTGAAAGATCAGCATCTTATTCTGAAATACCCTGTATAATTTTTAATGGTTGTTTTTCGTTTTTTTCTGTAGTTATAACTGACGACAGAAATTACTCTTATCTCTCGGTGAATATGGATCACATAAACGCGATGCTCAACACAAGCGACGTGAGCGAGTATCTCAAAATTTCGCCTGATGGTCTGGAAGCGAGGTGCGATGCGTACAGTTTCGAGAGTGTGAGGTGTACCGCCCAAGCCGATTCGGGCGTATGGTACTACGAAGTACTCATTATTACGCCGGGAGTAATGCAGATTGGCTGGGCGACGAAAAATAGTAATTTTCTGAATCATGTAAGTACCGAAAGTTACAAAAGTATCTTAAGTAAAGATTACTTATTGAATATAGTTTTAAAGGGGGAAGTTCAGGGAGCTTGGAATTTTGACATTGGCAGGTTTATATGTATATGAGTGTTTTTTGTTTCTTTTTAACAACAGAGACAAGTTTGAGGCCTTTGAAATTGGACACTCTTTTAATACAAGAATGGTCGGTTTAAATATTCCGATACATAGGCTCACCGCAACGGAAAAGGGTCCCACATATTCGTGTATAATTTTTTTTTATAAATTACCTGTAAGTGTTAGGCAAACATATAATATTAAAGATTTTAACAAATCTATTTTTAACATGATTTTAAATATTGAACCTTATACGGTGAATGAATTTTTAGATTTTAATTTTTAAGATAGGATTATTTGTTTTAATATGTAAATTTTAGTATTTGTTTTATATGTAAATTTTAGTACCCGATCTGTTTAAGGGTTAGCAGTGAGAATTGTTTTTAGTGTTTTTAATGTGTATATTGAGAATGTATGCATTAATTTATATTTTTTGACGCCAGTTTATTCACTGGTGCTGCATTTTTGTAAAAACTTGTAGTTTTCATTTTTTGAATATAGAGATTTTTGACTTTGACTTTAAAAAACTATGTCTTTTTGTAGAATTGGAAATCATAAACAAAGTATATAATCTTAAATGTCACTAAGCTTCAATAGATTCGTTTCCTTTTTTTTCACTTTTTCAAAAAATTGTGTATATTTTGCTAGTTTTCTAAGGACTAATACCCGCAAATAATCATTATACTTAGTTGAATATATCTTTAACGATCGCGATTCAGATTAATAAAAACAATGTTGCAATATAAAAAATGAATATCTAGATCCAATCTGAAGAGGAATATTTATAGAAATTAACAGCTTTTTGGTTTGGGTCCCGGCTAGAAACAAGCACTTTCGAAAACAAGGTATAAAATATCAGAAAAAAACATTAGGCATCATTGTCTAACAACTTAAATAAAACAAAGAATGGTAAACAGTCAGAGTTCCTAATAATTTTATATAAAGGCACAAAACTTATGGTCTTGGTTATGTGAACTTAAACTGCAACTGCAGACACAACAGAACCGATTTTGTCGTTTTCCTTCATAACCTTCATTACAGAGTTTTTAACGAAATCTACATTGACAAGCATTAAAAGTCTTAACAAAAATTTTAGACTAAATATTTTTTTACCTTTTAGGGCATTCACCCAATAAATAATAAAAAATATTTTAAAAAATGCAATACTAACTACAACAACAACAAGCAAAATATGATGAGGGTTCAAAAAGTTACAGATGAGGGCGCTAAATTCAATTACAACGTTGCCAAGTCGCTTAATTTTAATTGCTTATAAGTTTTAAAAACACAATCAACAATACAAACTGACAAGATTGTGATAAACCTTTCAAATATTTTTAGGAAGGTTATGGTATAGGAGATGACCGGTATTCTCTCTCATATGACGGATGCCGGCGTCTAATATGGTATAATGCCAAGTCTGACCCACAGACTTTACCGAGATGGCAAGCAGGCGACGTGCTGGGCTGCTTATTGAACTTGGACGAGGAGCAGATCATCTTTTCTATTAACGGAGTTAGTTTACCACCAAGTGTGCATGTGTTCAGTATGGCAAAGTAAGTTTTATCATGTTCCACTTAAAAATATGTGTAAAGTTTATTTTGAGGCTTGTACATACAGGGTGTCCATATATCGATGCAATATCAAGATAATATGGTATTGGTTTCTGGGGAAACTCTATTCAAAATCTGTTAAGCTCAGTTTTTATTTTGCAAAAAGAGCTATAAGAACTATTTGCAAAATCAAATCTAGGGAATCTTGCACACCTTCATTTATTAAACATAAGATATTGACACTGACATCTATTTTTATATTGGAAACTGTTTGTTTAATATATCAAAAATATTGGTGTAAATATAATGAAAACTCTTTATATAATTTTAGAAATAACTTCTGCATTGATCTACTTATACCACATTTAAATATGATTCATAAATTTATAATTTATGAATCAAAAAAGATATTTAATCATTTACCAAATTCTATAAAATTGATTTGAGTATCTAGGAACCCCAAATATACCATTTTTAACACACTTTATTCAAGGGGAAGTTAAAAAATGTTTAATGTTTTTAGATCTGGATTTTTCGCTGCGGCATCTTTCATGTCGTTCCAACAATGTCGCTTTAACTTCGGGGCTGAGCCTTTTAAATTCCCTCCTGATGTGGCCTACAGTACTTTTAACGAACACGGTACCTTGAGACCGGAAGAAAAGGTCGTGTTGCCGAGGCATATATACTTGAGTCACTTACGGCAACAGAATATAGGAGAAGACAGTTGTACCTTATGCTATGATCAGAAGGCTACTGTTCGGCTGATACCCTGTGAACATTCGTAAGTTGTATAATCATATTTATTTATTTATTTTTATATATAGAGGGATTCAAGAATCGATCACGAAACTTAGGGGGTGATTCTAAGGGTAGAGCTGCATATAAATTTTTTCAAAATGTTATTCGTTTTCGAGTTACAAGCCGTCAAAGTTCAATTTTTATTTTGGTTTTTTCTCCATATTGCATTTATTTTTTAACCAATCCAGTTGATATTTGGCACACAAATCGATCTTTGCAGATTCTAAAATTTTAAGACAAAAGTAATTTTTTTAAATACCGCCAGAGAACACTTTACCTAAAACTTAAAATTTATTTACATCATAACTTTTTTATTTTGACAGATATCGCAAAGCTGAGGGCGCCATTTTATAGACAATCAAAAACTTATAAAAAAAGGTACTCCTTATTAAAGTCGATAAACCTCACCGTTTAGGCACCAATAGACATCAAAATTTTCATCAATTTCAATCAAATTATCTACATACATACAGGGTGTCCAGTAACTCAACCGATAAATTTTACGGGGCGATTTTACAACAGAAAATAAGAAAAAACTTCATATAAACATATGTCCTAAATGTCTTAGTTTTGGAACTTTTTTTTAATTTTTAACACCCCGTAGTTCAAAAACTAAGACGTTTAGGACATATGTTTATATGAAGTTTTTTTCTTATTTTTTGTTGTAGAATCGTTTGGTTATCTGACCCATCCTCTTTTAATTCTGATCCATGTGTCCTATTGTAAATACATTTTAGTTGGCTCCCAGTTGTCCCTTAAAGTTGTCATTGATATATCATAAAATTGACCTTGCTCTTGCCCATATACATGGTGTTTTTTTAAACTACGGTACGAAAGTTAAGGGGTGATTTCTTATGCCTTTTTATTAAAAAAATTCCTATAAACATATGTTCGGACTTGCTTCTTTTTTGAGGTATTGAGGGTTAAAGTTTGATACAAGAAGATTTTTTTAAATTAAAAACATAAGAATTCACCCCCTTAGGTTACGTACCGTAGTTAGGAAACACCCTGTATAATCATTCCACATTTTATCATAATATACGGAAAGGGACAGATTTTAGAAAGGGGGAGTATATGTAATGACTTTAGATCCTTCTGTATATAAGTTGAGTCACAGATCAAGAATTTCCACAATGGTGAAAAAATGGTATCTAAATGGTTTTTTTTGTTGTAGAGGATTTTGTGCATCATGTGCTAACCAACTGGCAGAGTGTCCCATGTGCAGAGCTCCATTTCAACTAGTAATCGAAGAAAATCCTTTGTCGTGACACAGGAAACTATGTTTCAAAAAGACTGTTGGCGTACACACGAGTTGTTGGTCTATTTTGTAAATATTTTGTTACAGAACATATTTTTAAAATTATATTTATTTTACTTAACTGGATTTTGTGTACAGAGAGCTAACATAATAAAACATTTGCTTGGATAAAGCAGTTGTTGGCTGTCACATTGACATTTAACAATACATCAAAGTTGTTTAGTTTCGGATTGACAGACTCAAATAAATGAAGCAAAGTATATTGTTAAATCTTAAGCTGGATTTATAGATTGACGTTTGCAATTTCCAGATGAAACAACGACGCCCCATTTATCAATTTATACCTTCTGTTAACCGTTTTCGCTCGCTGTTTGAGTTGATCAATTTTTTTCTGTTTGACATTTATTAATACCCAATCACATGTTTGGGTGTTATCTCCTGGTTTATCACCTGTTTGTAATTTGTTTTGGTACGCTGATTACGAATCTAACTTGAATAGAAAGCTTACCTAAATTCACCATATTCCCACTTATTTTTTCACGTAATTTCTATGCCTTCTGCTAAATTAGCACTCAATTTTTCATTACAACCTGTTAAAAACCAATTTTCTATTTATTTTACCCATTTTTTCTATACAATTGCAAAGCTTTACTTTCAATCATTTGAATCACAGTAGCCATGGCGCCGCCATGGCTACTGTGATTGAAAGTAAAGTTATAAAATTTATGAAAATAGGATCAAATGGAAAAATATTGTAATCCAATTTAGCTTTAAATCAAGAATAATTTGCAAAAGAAGGGGGAATATAATGAAAATAAGGTAAATTTGCTTTTCAAGTTTGATGATGGATATCTCGAAAACGAAACGTTGCCGACTAAAAATTTCCAAAAATATGCCAAAAATCATCAAAATCGGCGTGATATTCGATAAGTAAACGATTACCATTCAGTAAACATTATTTTACTTAATTTATTATCTAACTAGTCTTTATACATCATGAAAAATTATATTTTTGTTAACCTCAAAATAATTCGTTTAAATTCACATACCGGGTGTTGCTCCGTCGAGCGGGACATAGGGAATCCCATGTAAATTTTGAAGTAGTCAGATATTGGCTTCCCTAATTATTTTAGAAAAAAATGGTATTAGGATTTATTGAAAAGCACAATAAGTTCCACCTAAAATGAAAATTTGAGCATTTTTCAACCAACCAGTAAAGAGTAAACTGCTTAATACTTCTGCAACGTAGTATCTCATTATGCACCCTGTACTCTAGAAATCAACAATTAAAACACCATATCGATTTATCAGTGACAATTTAGATCATTAATTTATAATGTCATTGCCAAAACTGAACAATTTTATACGGGAATTTCAAAAAGAATCCTCGCATTTCATTTTAGTTTCCAGCTAATTCCAACACATGCACTCACAGTTACGCAAGACAATAAAACAAATTTTTCTACATTTAGAAATCAATTTATGACGAAAATATTAGGATTTAATCAAATGCTCAAATATTCCTCCATTAACTGCTAGACAATAACCCAAACGATTATAAAACTCATTTCTTACGTTGGCTAGTTGGTACATCCATATTCTGGCACATTCAGCGGAAATAGCATTCCTTAGCTGGACTAAATTTTCATATTTTTTATTGGTAGCACGTCGATTTTCTTCACATTTGCAATTATTGATTACTGTGCCTGTAGTTTAAAATTTTTTATCGTCCGTTCTATTGTCGATTTACTTGGTATTGGCCTATTGGGAAAATAGGCTGCCAACATGTCCGCTACTCTTCGATAACTATTTCCCTGGTAAAACCATTTTATAATAGTGATTTTTTCTTGATTTAAGCAGTTCATTATTTAAGAATGATGTGACATTGATCTGACAACTTGAGAGTAAGAGGTTAAATAATTCTTTTAGTATTTTATTATAAACTTCTAATAATACAAGGCGGGTAAGAAGATAGGAGATTCGTAACTTATTTTAGCATTTATCTCTTAGCTGGCGGACTGAGAAGAGCTGAAATTTGTACACTGGGTACAACTTTTCGTGCTCTTTAAAAAATCCTAATTATATTTTCTTCTAAAATAATTAGTGGAGCCAATATTGGACCACTTCCAAATTTACATGGGTTTCCCTATGTCCCGCTCGACGGAGCAACACCCGGTATATGCATCAGTAGTGCTAAACGGCAAACTATAAATGGACCATATCAGAAACGAAAACGTCAAACGGCAATCGGTAACGGAAACGTCAAACGGCGATCTGTAACAAACTATAAATCCAGCTTTATAGTATGGGATATGGATTAGACTGGTATTTACCCATTATGGTTACATTATGAAAACTACCCAAGCAGCAACCTGATGTCTTATTGACGTCTCTTTTTAGTCATTTGTGGTCACATTTGGTCAGCAAAGACGTCATAAGATGACGACAAAATGACGTTAAATTGACCTCCCTAAGTCACAGACAAAAGACGCCCCGTTAATGACGTCATAATGACGTCTTTAAGATGACGAAAAATTGACGCATATACTTTTTTTTTTAAAAGCTAAAATGATACGATATTTTATTTCAAAATTGAAATAGGAAAAAACTCCTTACTGCTTGCAATTTCCTTGCACTGCAAGGTCGCATCTCTCCGGACGCAGATTTTTACACTAGCTGAAGACATTTCTTTCAAAGCTAATTGTGATCACCAACCGCAGACCGGTCTCAAGCTATTTTGGTCTCATCGGTACGGTGTAGGCGATAAAAAGCGAAGATGTTAAATAAACGTAGTAGTTTATTGTCCATTACGCCATCTATTGGCAGAGTTTTTCCCTATTTCAATTTCGTAAAATTATTAGTCTTATTTTTCTGTCATATGATATTTTGGTTGGATTTTGACACGAATCATATAATGTCACAAAATTTTTCTAGCGGCTTTTCTTAACATTACGTCATTAGATTTTATAAGCTAGTATGACGAAAAAATGACGTCGAAAAGACGTCACTTCAACAACGTCAAAAACACGTCATTAAAATGACGTCATAATTTTGGTCTGATGACGCCCTATGATCAAAAATGACGTCATAATGACGTCAGCTTGCTGCTTGGGTATATTTTATCAGATGTAATGTTTAATATAGAGTATCAGGAATGGGTTGTCTAAAATTTTGTTTTTCCCATTTCTTTACCACTAGTTTGGTAAACGTCTTTTCTAATTCGGATCTTAAAACTATTATTTTAACGTCAACTTGGACTCGATAATCTATTACAGGGTGTACCAAAGGGCGTTTTTTTTATTAATTTTTAAATATAATAGTTCCAAAATAAATTTGGTTCACCCTGTACAAGAGTTAAAGGGGGAATACATAATCCAACTAAAGCTGAAACTTATTTTAGGTCGTAGATTTTATTATAATAACGTTCTAAGATAATAGAGAATTATTGCAAGTTGACTTATTAAGCTCGGGAATTATTAATTCCGGCCTTATTTAAATAGTGCTTGTACCCATAATTTAGAGTAATTGCAAATCACGTTGACAGTACCATTAACCTAAAAAAAAGGGGAAAATTTTAGTAGATTTTCTTTATTTTTTGTGTTGTAGGGTTTTGTTTAACACAATTACACAAATACATTTGAAAAAGCAAGGTTTTAAGTATTTTTACTTGTAAAATCTTTTCGATTTTGTGGTCGGCAGCCGTTCGGTTTACACGAACAGTTACGAAGTTAAAATAAGACCAAAATATGGCACGACCTAAAACCGACATAAATAAAGCCGGGCACTATACTTATTAAGGGAGTTCTTATCCCACCATGCATCTGCGCAAGCTCAGATGTCAAAATAAGGCCGTTATTATTAGTGCCTAGCCCTATTTCACTGTGCAATAATTCTTTAATAAAAAAGTTTGTTGAAAATATATTGTATATACTAATGTTATAATAAGGCCAAGATTTAGATTTTTTGTTTTTGTATTTTTTAAAAATACTGCTATGTTGTAAATGTTGACTAATTATTTTTGTTGTTGTTGTTTTGTTAGGTCTATTTTGACGTCAGATTAAAAACTAGTATACAGATATTTATACGTTAACGGCAAAAATATCGGCCAATCAGTCAAATTAGTTATTTTTGTGGATACGTGGCAACACTCGCACCAACGCACTGGTTACATTATTTCTTGAACTTTTCACTATAGGCAATTTAAGCTATAAAGGTATCTTTAAAATAAAAACTTGTGTTAGTTTACTTGTTTACACAAACAGGAGGAAATTTTTTATATGTGAAAAAAATAGGTTTAACTGTTATACCTCTGTTCAAGATGGCTGTACTAAAGGTCTTTTAGCATCCATACCCAGTGGTGTTGCGTGACCAGAATGAGGCGTAGGCGAAGTTAGCAGCGAGGCCTCTTTGTTGTCCCCAAAAAAAAGGTCCTCACCCTTTTTAACACACAACTTTCAGACTTTTTATGTGATTTACTCTTATGCGAGGCGCCTTTTATAAGAAATTATACAATTACAAGCCCACAAAAACCTCCACTATGTTTTTCCTTATGTCACATTTCATACTTTCACCTTGCCGCAAGGCCCCCAAGCGCGAGACCGTAGGCGACCACCTACACCGCCTACGCCTAGCTACGCTACTTGTGCATACCTGGTAGTAATCTCACCACTTTATGTCTCTTTTGGTTTTTTATCTTAATGACAGTACAGTGTGCTCGGCGGTCGATAAAATGACAATCATCAATTTTAGGCGAAGAACCAATTCTTTTTCTAAAACGGTATTTCTATTTCTATTTTTTTTTTCTTGGTTTTGGTCCCTTCGGGTCCAATCCACCACTCTCCCCTTCCGGACTATGCTTTCCAGGGCTTCGTCGGCGGAAAATCTGGATAATCGAGCTCGTAGCTCCCAGAAATTCCAATAAGAAAACAAATAATTCAACAATCGATGCAATGCATAAATTGTCGGCTGTCAAACCAAGATCTGCTACTGGTGTTACGTATAACCTTCACTTTCACTACTGACAGTTCCCATGGCACGCCCATCTATTTCCCGCCATTTGAGAAATACCTCGTGTTCACCACCAAACAGGATACCATCAGCTTATAGGAATCTTCGCTCACAGCGCTTAGATCCAGAAGAAAGATGCCGTCAATTTAGCGTGAATCTTTCCTTGATCCCCGAAGGTAAAAAACATTCGTACGACACCTCTAGCCGCCACTCTGGGAAGAACTTTGTAGTCCTCTACGCACGTCCGCACTGTCCGGAGGTCAAACAAAGAGTCTGAAAACGGTATTTATCAGTCGGTTATGTTGACGTTTAAACAATGTACTATATGTCAAAGTTGTCACCAATTATTACCGCGGTTATAATTGGCTGAACGCCTAAAATTGCTGTATGAATAGGATATTTAATCTGTATATTGGTTTTTATTTTGAGATTTTGACTTTTAAAAACGTAGGAAATTTTAAAAGGTGGGTATTTTTTGACAGTTTCCTCTCAAATATTTATAGAGAAAACATATTATATTAATAGTTTAACACAATTTTCTTTTTTTCTAACAGAAGACATACCGAGTGGTGCATCGCCAGAATGGTCAAAGGAAATCCAATGTAAATTTTGATTACTTTAAATCCCTTCCCTTTTGATTTTACAACAAAATTGTATTAAACTAGTTTGAAGACGTTGAAAAGACAAGCTTACACACGAAATTTTGTTATTTTCTAATAAGCCATTTAATAGTTATTTTTAAGAAAATTTTTTTGTAATATCCTTGATGCATACCATATCCACCAGTAATGAATAAATAACAATGAATAACTAATAGAGTGTAAAACGTCATTTAAATAGTTGTGGATTCATTACAGTATGTATCAGGAATGCAACAATTTTATAAATAGTGTTATTCCTCGACCGTTAAAAAAATGCCGTTTTTTAGTCGTTAACATGAAGTTAAAGTACTTCATTCTAGTACACTACATAAACTGTTAAAAAGTATTTTTTTAATACTTGGAAGCTTTTTATCACCCTTTGAATTAGTGTTTTGTTTTAACGCCTACTACAATAAACCTAAATACCAATTTATGCAACGTAACAGTAAACACGACATCAATTGAACCAAACGGTCAAGTTACCTTTGATTTCGTCATTATTTCTTTTAGTTCATGTGTCACTAGTTTTAAAATTTGACAGTTTTCAAATAAATTTATTAGAAATTATTAAAAATTAATGGTAATAATAAATTTGGATAACTAAGAAGTTTAAAAGGAATTTATACTGTTTTAGTACTATTTCTACAAAAAGTAAGTACATACAATTTTCTAAAAATAAATCATAAGTGCATAGTTATGAAAAGGATAATTGTCTCCTAAAAAATAAGGAGACTATGATTTTTTGTTGCAATATAATGGCTGTGCCGCCAAAATAAATAAGTTTAAATAAATGAAACCTGTGGTGATTTATGAAATTTTTATACGCTCGTAGAAAAAATAGGTAATTTTCTAGAAACCTGCGGCAACTCCGATTTTGACCAAATTTGGTATACATAGGTTTTTGGGGCGCTGATCACGAAACTGAAAGAATTTTTTTGGCGCAAACGTTTCGTTCTTGAGATATTTATCATCAGACTTGATTTTTAAACTAATCCTATTTTTACAATATTCCCCCTTCTTTTTGCACACAATTTATGATTTAAAGCTAAATTTGCACACAATATTTGATTTTCACCTTTTAAAACCCCGTTTTTACGTATTTTACATTATTTTTGCATTAAATTGCATAGCTATACTTTGAATCATTTCAATCCCAGTGTGCCATGAAGTTCTATGTTTATGTTTGGTTGCCGCATTATCAAAGAAAAGCCACGCAATTTAAAGCTAAACTGTCACAAAATATTTGATTTTCACCTTTCAAAACCCCGTTTTTCTACGTTTTTACATTATTTTTGCATTAAATTGCGTGGCTTTTCTTTGATAATGCGGTAACCATACACACACATAGGGCTTCATGGCACACTGGGATTAAAATGGTTCAAAGTATAGCTATGCAATTTAATGCAAAATTATGTAAAAACGTAGAAAAACAGGGTTTTAAAAGGTGAAAATCAAATATTGTGTGACACTTTAGCTTTAAATCAAGAATTGTGTGCAAAAAGAAGAACAAAATGTTTCCGCCAAAAATTCTTTCAGATTTGTGATCAGCGCCCCAAAAAACCCCGTATACCAAATTTCGTAAAAATCGGAGTTGCCGCAGGTTTCTAGAAAATTACCTCTATTATTTCTACAAAAAGTACGTACATACAATTTTCTAAAAATAAATCATAAGTGCATAGTTATAAAAAGGATAATTGTCTCCTAAAAAATAAAGAGGCTATGATTCTTTTGTTGCAATATAATGGCTGTGCTGCAAAAATTAAAATTAATAAGCCTAAAAAAATAAAACCTGTGGTGATTTAGGCAATTTTTATACGGTCGTAGAAAAAATATAGTATGTAACACATGCATAAAGTGTCTTTTTTACTCATGGGATTGCCGCAGTCGCCTAACGGCTCGTGCTGTCAAACTTCCCATTCGTAGAAAAAACTTTTTGCACTTGTTACATAAATTATTATTCTTACATACCATTTAATTGGCTTATTAGAAAATAACGAAATTTAGCGTGTGGCCATATCTTATCAACGTCTTTAAAATAGTCTGTTACAATTTTGTTGCAAAATCAATAGGAGAGTCAATATTTAAAAATATCAAAATTGTCATTGTAATTTGAGAGTGGCGAAAGCAAAAGCAAATGGACAAGAACGTCTCGCATTGGTCCAAAAAGTCGGTAATTAAGATTATAGATGCAAGTGACCAACGGAGAGGCATCTTTCTTTGTTTGTTGTCTACGTCACGGCCCAATTATATTACATTACCAAATTTTAAGCCGTTTTTATGCAGCAGACCCTATATCTATATTTAATATCAACTGTTTTTGAAGTATTATGACTTCAGAGGGTTATCTGTCAAAAATTACTTATATCTAGGTGTTTGTTTTATTTATTGGGTATTATGTGTGTAGAAAATTGCATAACATCCTTATCGGATTTTGACATTCTTTTTTTATGTTCTTTTAAAATTACTCAGTTTTTTACAAAAAAACCTATCGGAGGATGTTTGATTATTTCTACACCACCCTGTATAATATTTTTAGCCATATTTAAATAGTATATTATTTTAACAGTTTTAATGGTTCTTTATTAAGAAGTATATTTATTTTTTAATTTTGGAAAGAAAATAAAAAATCGTCGACCACAGATAAAAAGATATTCTATACCATATTATACCATAGGATGGATGTGCATTTATTTTGTAACATTATGAACATGTTGAAGAAAAAATTATTACTGAATTTATATTTTTCTTAAAGAAAATGTCGTTTTTCATTAATTTTATGCGAAAAATATATTTTAATGTTAATGTTAAAACTTTTTAATTTTTTTTCAATCCTATTTCACAATTCCTGCTCCTTTTAATATAGTTATCAAATAAACAATAAGATTGTTACTAAAAATATAAAATATTTTTTATTCTAAACGCCCTAAAAATCAATATAATAAAAGAATTATTTTGATTCGTATTCATCGCCATTTTGGCAAAATTTTACCCCTTTAATGTTGGAAATTCCGTATGCTTTTAAACAGAAACCAAAGAATTATATTCAATTTATCATCTATAATATTTTTTTCTTTAATTTTTAATGTTTTAAATACGTATGTACACAAAAAAGTTTAGAAGTGTCACTCCTGATTTCAAATCATCCGCCAAAATAAAGTGACATTTGCTTTTTAGTTTTTAAAGCTGGCAGCACTGAAATCCCTAAAAATGCAAAACAACAATTTTCTCTTCATAAACATTCTGTCATTTTGTTGAATTTTTTATTTTAAATAAGTTTTTTAACACATCCTTAACACTAACAACCTTTTTAAGTGAAATAATCCTTAAAAGTAACACTTTAAACAGTATTAATCCGTTACGTGTGCTGGCAAATGCTCCGTTTACGAATCTGAACTAAAATGGCCGGTGCTGGTGAGTACTGCTGTGTATTTTTGATTAAAATAAACCTTGTGACGTTGTTAATTTTTTTTTAGATGTTTCACTAATATACGATGATTGTCCTGATGATCTGACTGACGAAGGTATGACCTGTTTCATGAATTATTTTTAGTCGTAATTTTTCGTTTAAATGTCCAGGTTTCAAGTTTAAATATCTCCCCTTCAACTACGTTTATTTTGAAATGTTTCTCACATACTAATTGAATCATTTTCTATGTAGTACGTTTTGATGAATGGTTTGGTATATTGTACGTTACCTTTTTAAGATTTAATAAAAAAATCAAGATGTAAATATGTTTGGAATACTGTCTGTTTACTATCGATACCTCCTATCTTTCAAAATATCAATGTCAGTACCATCTTCTTTTAAATTCTATTAAATGTAATAAAAATATGTTTTAAAATTAATGTACAGAAAAATATATAACAGTTTCATATTTTTATTTACCAGAATATGCCTCTAGTTTTCTTTTAAAGTGGTTTTTTGTAGCTCCTGAATATTTTAGATTCTGTAGATAGAAGGTATTGGTGGTAAACACATAATAGCTATTATTAAATACATTTGTTTACCTCTACAAATGTACAGATATAATATAATCCTATGTTTCTTCAGTTAGCACTGAATTTAATGAATTTGCTTAGATTTCTATATGCAGTAAATATAGAATGTTTGAATTTGCTGACATTTTAAAGAAACTAAGTCATATTTGAGGCATGGAAAATCAGAGCAGACCAACCCACAAATCAAAACGCTTTTAACATGTATTTTTAACAGCATTAAACTTATTTATCAGGGCCCCAGTGGACTAAGTAAACTACTACCATCTTATATTAGTTATTGGTACATACCGACCCTGAAAAATAAGTTTTATGCTATTGAAAATAAGTATTAAAGCTTATAAATTCTTTTGTGGGATGGTCTGCTCTGGTTTTAAACGCCTTTTATAATAAATTAAATTAAATATGCTTGAATAGGTTTCTTTTAAAAAGAGACTAAAGAGAAGTTATAGTTCGGGTAAAGATAAAGAATCCATATATGTTTTACAATTTTTTGAGAAATTTTTGCAAGAATATTGATAAATATAATCAATTTTTGATATAGAAAAAAGTAAACTGTTTTTACATAAAAACTTGGCAATTTTTTGTGTTATCACTTATTTTTTCTTTTTGTACATGATCAGAGGCTAATGAAAGTATAACTACTACTTTTTCCAGCCATTTTAATTACTAAATGTGCTGAAAACACATAAATCAAATAATAGTATTGAAATCAGCCAGATTCCAAGTAATGATGACCACCAAACTACATAACTTTGACAAGAAAAAAATATTTCCCATCTAAATTAATAAGCTGTCTTCTACATTATTACCAAGTGTTAACTAAATCCTTTTTGTGTTTGATTTAACTTGAGTATTGTCTACTGAAGATGAAGTGCTTTGGGGGTTGTAGTTAGCTTGTTGTTTTAAATTTTTTTAATCTAACCTCTGACCAACACAAATTTTATAAAATGGGGCAAAAATGATTGATTCCACATATTATGAAAATTAGCTACATTTGGCAACATTGTACATGCAGTTATTAAATAATAGGGAATTTTAGCATCCAAGTACAAACTTTTTTCTTGCTTAGATAGTGTCAAATATCTCAAAAACGGTTATTAATAGTGGTGTAGATACTATGGCTCTGACTTACTACTAAGTATAAATTGGAGTAGTGACAATTTCTGACATTTGAAATATGAGTATAGCCGAACTGTAAGAGAAGGTGGCATTTTTGTGGACATTGTTGATATGTTTTATTGAAAGAGGGTAGGAGTTTTGTTTTTGAGGCCTTGCTATATTTTTTGTCCGCAAATGGTTATTCAGAGCGATTTTTACAAAGTATGCAGAAAGTATAGGAGAGTACACAGTTTTACTCAGATACCCCAACTTTTAGGCGGTTCGAGGTCGGGGACGCAAGAAAGGGCACTCCACGTAGAAAAGTTGGCAAGACTGGGTAAAATCAAAGCTGATGATTAATTCAGTGGCGTCCAGAATTTGCGCATTTCATTTTGCAAGTGATATTTGTTGAAAGAAGTAATTCCAAATGTTTTTTATTTATAGTATAAGAATTTACAACTTAATAATAATAAAAAACTGTTGTGTAAACGGTTGTTCTACTAATACAATAAACTGTATATCTTCGGCACTGAACAACATGGCCGGAAAATGGGAGATGTGACGTCATAACACGTCAAAGCAATATGGCCCAATGTCGTGACCCTATATAGACCGACTTTGGTATATACAGGGAAGCACACAAAGATTCAACGTTTTAGAGACATTTACGGTAATGTAGTTTACAAAGAAAAATATCGGCACTGAATTTTTCGTGTTACTAAAACCCCGTGATACATAGTTTTATTACAATTTTTGAAAGTGTCAAACATTTTAAAAACTACCAACATTTATTTACTTTTACTTTTTGTATTTTTTAAAAATTATTGATTCTTACATATTTTAGACATTGTTCTTAATAAAACGTAAGTGGCGCACATCTGAAATATTCCGTTAAAAAAAAATATCAGTAAACACACTTACGGGACCGGGGAGTGAAAAGGGGTGTTGGGCGGGTTAAAATTGGTAAAACGAGTTAATGAAACTGAACATCACATGTAAAATTAAGTAAAAATTACATTTTTCCCACATATTTTTGAGAATAAAGATAAAAATTTGATAAATATGAAAATTGTTAATCTTCCTTTTTATCAACTTTTGAACTTGGGTATGTTTTGTTAAGACATAATATTTTGACATAAGGATTTTTTCTTTTTTGTGTACTAATAACTAGTGGACGCTCTGTAAATTTTTCAGTTTAAAATACATAAGAAAAAGCCATCTTTGCCTCTCTTGTAAGTGGTGGAACTTAAAAAGCTTATTGATTATTTCCTAAATAAAAAAATTCAAGACAATATATATTTTTAGATTAATTAGGGTGCAGCGTCAAAAAATACACAAGTAAATCATTTTTTATCCAAGACAACTTTAATCTTGTGTAGTCTTCCGCTTCCCTCCATCCCCCTGACCTGCAAGGTCAAGTCCAATACGAAAACCGCACCATTTACTCCCTCTTACTACGAGGGGTCCTCTGTGACACTCTGCCACCCCCAGGGAATCTTTAGCGATTTGTCCACCCTTACGGGACGACCACGCGCGCACGCCTCATCGATCGGAGCGCCAGCGCCGCGACGTCCAGCGGTGGCGCTCTGAACTTGCACAGAACTCCACCCGGCCTCGGGGTGTATGGCCTGAACCACGCGGAAAAATGCCGGGTAAAGATTGCGGTGTGGTTCTGGGAAAAGTACGCGTTTAGTTTGGAGATTTCTTTTGAATTTTTGTGGATTTTGCGACGTTTCGATTGGTATCCGTCTAAAGGCGTCATTTAGCGTTAAAACATCAGATAGGTGTGTAAAAGATACTGTTTTCTTTTTGAGTGTTTATAATCGAGATTTGTAAAGAATTCACTATTATTAAGAAAACTTAAGGGTATACAGTATGTGTTTAAAAAATCACTGTAATATTTATTGGGGGCAATTTTTCAGGCCATTTTATAAAAACAGTTGTATAGGTCCAAAATTTTCCAAGTTTTTAGAAACAGGGTGTTAAGGATAGATACATTTACAAAATGGTATGGTATCAAGTATCGTACTACTTTAATAAATTTTTCATATTAGAATTCACAATTATTTTTAAAAATACAGTGATGGACAAGGAAGTAATGTATTTTAATTAAAAAAGTAATGTATACAGACTGTCTACGGATGGGGTTTACGAGATGGACTAAAAATTTAATTTTTCGAAAATAAGTAATTCTTCGGTAATTTTCTAGAAACCTGCGGCAACTTCGATTTTAACGAAACTTGGTATACGGCGGTTTTTGGGGCGCTGATCATGAATCTGAAAGATTTTTTGACGGAAACGCTTCGTTCTCGAGATATTCATCATCAAAGTTTAAATTTGAACTAAGCTTATTTTTACTATATTTCCCCTTCTTTTTGCACACAATTTTTAATTTAAAACAAAAGTGTTACCCAATATTTGATTTTCACCTTTTAAAACCCTGTTTTTCTACGTTTTTTACATTATTTTTGCATTAAATTGCGTGGCTTTTCTTTGATAATCCGGCAACCATACATACACATAGGGCTTCATGGCACACTGGGATTAAAATGATTCAAAGTATAGCTATGCAATTTAATGCAAAAATAATGTAAAATACGTAAAAAACGGGGTTTTAAAAGGTGAAAATCAAATATTGTGTGCCACTTTAGCTTTAAATCAAGAATTGTGTGCAAAAAGAAGGGGAATACTGTAAAAATAGGATTAGTTTAAATTTTAAGTCTGATGATGAATATCTCAAGAACGAAACGTTTCCGCCAGAAAATTCTTTCAGATTCGTGATCAGCGCCCCAAAACCCCGGATACCAAATTTCGTCAAAATCGGAGTTGCCGCAGGTTTCTAGAAAATTACCAATTCTTCATACAAATTTTTGCTTGGAGAGAAAATAAGATTCGCGAAGAGATTTTCAATTTTTAGGAAAAATGTCATTAGGAAAATTTTTGTAATCATTAAAAATAATAAAACAATGTTTTATTGAACTCCATAAATTGGCTAAAACGCTTTGATGACATTTGTTTACAGCTGAAAATTTGTGTTGTGTAGGAATTTGGGGGAAGCAGGTGTTTGAAAAGCACATTATGAAAGTTTTTATGGTCATTTTATCATAAAAATGTAATCATTTTTGATAGCTCCAAAATTGATTTTATGAAAGTTTTTGATACCGCTGTAACATTAATAAAGTCATTCAAAATGCTATTTTAAATAAAATTTTTAAATTATATTTTGCTTAAAAATTATAAATAAAGGTAGTTTCCTCATTGAGAAAAAACAGGTTTTTCAAGTTTTTCCGTACCCTGTATAGAAAATCAACATTTTCTCATGGTAAATCATGTTTTTTTGCAAGAAAAATTTTCATGAGGAATGACTTTTTCGAATAATGAAATTTTTGGTCCATATGTCGTCTTGTAATCCGATCCGTGGACAGTCTGTACATTGAACACCAAGCCAAATTTTCTGGTTACTGGTTCTGGGTTTTTGCCTATTTTTGCTACAAAAACAAAATGTTTTTCGTCAATTCTCGCCAGGATGGTGGACCCGTCGAAACTTGACGCGTTCAATCTAGTATTTTAAAATTTAATTTAAAAAAAACACAAAAAGTATGCATTTGCTCAAAATGTCAGCAAATCTCACAATATCTACTTGATACCCCTATTAACCCTTATTTTTTTTGAGATGATGATATTAGATTATATGCCAATCAAAACGTTCCGAGTCTTCACGAAAATCAAGAAAATTTATGTCTGAGACAATTTCGGTAAAAAATACAGCCTGGACTTTTTCGCGGGTGTTTCGAGTAAATAGGGAAAGTGTAAAGATACAAGAGTTTTAAAGATGTTTTTGAAGCAATTACAGGTGAGGTTAGGTTTTATTTGATTGTAGATTAATTTGAGTCCCTATAAATACTTGTCTTAACTTTAAAAAAGCTTTTTTAACAACCGTATATACAGGGTGTTACAGAACGTTGTTAAACAAATTAAGGGCAGATTCTACTATAGAAAATATAAAAAAAAGTTTATTTAAACATGGGTCTCCAAATTCTTCGTTTTTAAGATACAGGGTGTTAAACTTTAGGTAATAGTTCGATATAGCGGTTTTCGCTATTATAAGAGATTTTTGAAAAATTCTTTTTCAGGGCGTTTCTATAGGTCGATTATGACACACACCTGTGTGTGCGTTTTCCAAAATCCATTTTTGTTATTTATTACTAATAAAAACATATTTACGGGACGGTGGAGTGAACAGGGGTGCTGGGTGGGGACGAAACAGTAGAAATCCTACATTAAACGCCCAAAAACAGTATTTTACAGTACACACCGCACTTTCTGTTTACAAAAATGTCCAAAAATTGTTTAAAAAAATTTAAAACAAATAATAGTACAACAATCCCGCCATGGCTGTCACTGCATAAAAAGAAGAGTTTGCAATAGAACTGTAAATGTCTTGCGATGTTGCCAAATAAAGTGAGAAAGTGTCAATAGCTTAAAAAAAGGAAAATGCAGGACAAAATTCATATGAAAAATGAAGTTATTCCTTCTTCTTATTATAATTTGTAGAGAAAAAGGAAAATACCTAAACATAAAGAAAGAGGCATTTCTACAAAAAATACCATTGTTTCTCATGGAAATGGTGGATAATCCCCGAAATAGGCTTGGTGTTAATTCTTCATAAGTTTGGCAACGCTGCTTCTATCAAGACCGTCATTTTCATAATGACGAACTTCATGTTATCAGCTGACCAAAATAAATTTTCCTTCTTTAATTAATGGCGGACGAGATATCTCATATGTGTGGGATAGTTTTTCGAAAAATTTAATACTTTTCAAAATTAATTTACATTTTTCATGTGCCCCGAGTGCAGTATATTAATGTTTTCTTGTGTTTGACGTTGGATTTATACTGTTTTGTCCCCACCCAGCATGGATGTTGTTTATTTTAAGAGAAAAAAATAAAACCCACCTATTTAATTGAATATTTTTAGATTATAAAAGAAGCATTGCGGAAACTTTTCTTTAAAAAATTAGGTTTTAGATTTTTTATTTTCAATAAGGTAACAACAATAAATACCTAAAATTTGTACCTTAAATAGGGTTTATATTCAATTTTAACAATTTTTACTAAAATACCTAAATGTTCTAGATTTTTTCAGTTTCTTAAAGAGTTTAACACCTCGTATCTTGAGAACAAAAAGTTTGCCGATCCATGTTTATATAAAACTTTTTTTTAAATTTTTTTGTAAAATCTGCCCTTAAAATTTCCTAACAATATTTTTTAACACCCTGTATACAACGCCAAGGCCACAAGTAGGTGATTTTTTTTAAATTACCGATTCATTCCACTGCTAAAAGTGGATTTTCAGCGTTTTTTCCTCTAAAACTTGGGCATTTCTTATTTTCAAACCATGGTAACACGTAATTGTCAGCATTTTCAGCATACAAGGAGCCCGTCTGAAAATGTATGGCAATATAAAAAAATCCTGCATAAAAAAATAATTTAAAAAACTAAAACAGGGAAAAGATGTCTTAAACTACAAAAAAAGGTTTTAAAATCGTAATAAACGGCTGAGCCTCCTTAATATTCTATCAAAACATTGATCGAAGATGCCGCCTCTTGAAGTCAAAATCCTCCTCTCCACTCCAGTGCATCGGTTTTCGTCGTTTTCCATCGGTCCTTTTGGTTTTCCATGTCCATTTCTCAAACAGGGCCGTAATGGGGTTAATTAGTTCTAGGAACAGTACCTTAAATTTTTTACTATACAGGGTGTCCGGGAAAATGTGGGAAATCTCTCGCACACGTATGGAACAGATGAAAATAACACGACAAGCTCCTATAAAATTTTTCCGTTTAAGCCTCCCAGCGGAGATATGATCCACTAAAGGGGGCAGCTATAAATCGATTTTTCGTGAATAACTTTTAAAGCGCTCTGTATAATTTGATAATATTTTAGTACGATGCATACTAGTAAAGACCTCTTAAAATAGTGCCCTTGAAACTTATGTCGCTTCTTTAGTTTGCCAGGGACGGACTAGTTTTCGCACATTATTGATAATATTTTTTACGCCCTGTATGGTGAAGACACAAAAAATATGTTTTTGGGTAGTTTAAACCTTTTGCTAAAAAAAGGTACTCTTGTTTGACATCGATAAAATGAACCGTTTTCGAGTAAAAAGACATTTGCAACAAATTCCTGACTTGCTACGAGAGGAATTCAATACTGAATCAAAAATTACAAATTACATCGAAAATAAAATATTGTATTATTAAATAAAAATAAACCCTTATTGTTAAAATAATTTTTACTCGAAAACGGCCCATTTTATCGATGTCAAACAAGAGTACCTTTTTTTAGCAAAAGGTTTAAACTACCCAAAACATATTTTTTGTGTCTTCACCATAAAGGGTGTAAAAATATTATCAATAATGTGCAAAAACTAGTCCGTCCCTGGCAAACTAAAGAAGCGACATAAGTTTCAAGGGCACTATTTTAAGAGGTCTTTACTAGTATGCATCGTACTAAAATATTATCAAATTATACAGAGCGCTTTAAAAGTTATTCACGAAAAATCGATTTCTAGCTGCCCCTTTAGGGGATCATATCTCCGCAGGGGGCTTAAACGGAAAAATTTTATAGGAACTTGTCGTGTTATTTTTATCTGTTCCATATGTGTGCGAGAGATTTCCCACATTTTCCCGGACACCCTGTATATGGCTTATCATAAATAAATTAAAGAAAAAAAAGATTTCGGTGCTTGTGTGGCTTACCATATTATTTTAATAAGCTCTTCGTATATTTGCTACAGATCTTAAGCAATCAAAGGTTTTTTTCATGAAAAACATTTGCAACATAATGTATTGCAGATGTCCACTAATATAATTTGAAGCTCAAACCGATTAAACACAATTTCACTATTGTTTTTCCTTTTTTTATAAATTAAAGGGGAAAATATTCAACTATAACATTTATTTAAATCCAGTTCTGTGTTTAAGCGTGTCTTCTCTCCTTGGTTTGTTTTACTTCTATTTCTCTTTAAAGCGGGTAGAAGAGCGCCGGTCACAGCACCCGAGGGAGCGATTAGATCTTTCACACCCCGAAAGATGACGGTGTAGTGACGAACGGAAAAATCTTATGCTTACCTGAGTGAGCTATAGATACAGAAACGATTTTTCTAAAAGCTAGTTCATACAGACGCGAAAAGCGAATTGCGAAACGCAAATTTCATTCTCATTGGTCAATTTCACATAAAATTAAAGGCGGGTAATTCAAAATAAAGATAGTTTAAAGATGTTGCGAATTCGCAAAATTTAAAATCTAGTGGGCGGGAAACTTGAGATCACTTTAATTTCTGGCGAATATCGCGTGCGCACATGCGTAAAAACAAGAGCTTATTTGTCATATGTCATTTCAAAAACAATTTTGTTATTGTTATTTTTATGTCATTCTATTAGCTGTTTGGAACGTTATTTTTTTGGTTATTTTCTTAAATATTTTGTGTTTTTTGATTTGAATTTATATTAACTTTTCTAGCCCTTTTCATTTATAACATATTTGCAGCGTTTCTACGTCTTAGTTGCTAAATAAATGTGCTATATTCTTTATTCATCACATCAGATAAATGTTATATTATTAAAAGGAAAAACAAAGAAAATCTCAAAAGAACTCAAGAGTAGCGTCACCACCGAAATAAAAACAATATAGAAATTTGTAGGTTATGTTGTTGCTTGTTGCCTAGAATTTCGGCGAATTTCGCAGCTGTATGAATAATTAACAGTTTAAAAACTAAAAACACGCTTTTATATGCAACCGAACTAAAAATTAGAAAATAATTTTTCATTAAAAAAATATTGTCATTTCATAGTAAAAAGCGTGGGGTGCATTTTACTATTTTTTCATAACTTTTCCATCATAGATATTTGCAAATATAATAATTATAACATTTAATATATTTATCACCCCACGCTTTTTACTATGAAATGACAATATTTTTTTTAATGAAAAATTATTTTCTAATTTTTAGTTCGGTTGCATATAAAAGCGTGTTTTTTAGTTTTTTTAAACTATTAATTATTTTTCATTTTTTAGTTTCTGCTACTCTTGACAAAATGGCGAAAAATTTTTTAATGAACAAGAGTGGCAAATTTTAAAATTTTTCCAACAGATTGCAACTCACTAAAAAATTTCTTCTTCATTAAGTAGCAAAGTTTGAAATTTTGCCAACAGATGGCAATCCAGGCAATGTTTGGACCGTTGCCAATATATTGCAACCCACTAAAAAATTTCTTCTTCATTTAATAGCAAAGTTTGAAATGTTGCCAACAGGTGGCAACCTAGGTGTTGTTTTTATATTTTTATAATATAAAGGAAAATTTTTTTCCTGGCGATCCAAAAAAGAATGTTAATTTTTATTAATTGCACATTATGTATTATGTATACATTACACATAATGTAATTTTTATTATGGAATCCTTGAACTAATGGTGCAACTAACCCTATATTTTTATTGTTCATAAAAATTGAACACCCATGGTGCAACTAACCAAATTGTGTAAAAACTAAAAATTTCTTCTTCATTTAATAGCAAAGTTTGAAATGTTGCCAACAGATGGCATCCTAGGTGTTGTTTTTATAATATAATGGAATTTTTTTCCTGGCGATTCAAAAAAAGATAACGGGATACTGTTTTTAAATTATTGCATCTTCATCGGTCCTTGACACGTGTGCAAAGTTTCAAAGAAATCGAATAGCTGGAAGTTGGTTAAAATTAGGCTCAAAGATTCCGTTACATAGATAGATAGATAGATAGTTACAACCCAAGTTAATAAAAGCGTGTTAAAACTAGAATTTTAGTAATACGCGTCTATGAACTAGTTTAAGGCCGTGTTTATACCAGGATATTGATAATAGGCCAACCTGATTTTATTTTTTTGGCAATGCTTTTGTTAATTATTTTACAAATTTTATACAGGGTATCGCTAAGTTAGTGGACAATTTTTTAAAGTTCCTCGATCTCTTGTATATATTTAAAAAACACGTAAAATTCTTCTAAGATAAGATAAAGCCCTTAAGGTTGGGCCCTAAAAATACCTAAGGCTTTTATCGAAGCTATAGCTTTATCAATTTTTATGCTGAATAGGCCATGACAGGGTAGTGACACCAGCTTTATTTTTTCTTCTTCCTATTAATAATCTCAATAGATTGTCAGACCATCGTAAAAAAATAAAATAATTACCCCAGTATGCCCAATTTAAATAGTAAATATTAGCTTTGTTCGCGGGTCTAGTAATGAACCGATTCTGAACCAGAACCGAACTGGTTTAGAATTGTTTTAAAGCGCATGTCTAGTTATTTATTAGTTCGGAATTTTTATTTACCGCGAACGATTTTCTATACAGCTGAGGATGTATTCTAACCTAGCCTTTTGGTTAGGATTTTTTATGGTTAAATTGGATACTACACAAAAAAATTAAATTCAAACAAAAAGGTAAATTGTTATACTGTCTAAAGCCACTCGAGGTCTCGGCGGAAGACGAGGGATTCCCTGCCTCCTCTCGTTTTTAACATAAGTATGTGTATTTAACTAAAGATAAAATTCAAACAACAAGAAATGGTAAAATCTTCTAATATTGTCTATATTTTTTAATTAAATCCTTATTTATTTTATTGCATACATACATTCATACGGAATACAATTAAAAATCCTTTGTTTATATACGCTCAGAATCACAAAAATATAAAAAAATATTCAACAGGTATATTAACCCGCATAAAAAGTGGCAGAAACAAATAAACTGTAATATAACGGTTTATTTCTGTACCACAAAAACAGAAAACAGCTGACCATGTCGACAATGCGCTTGAAATTCCGAACTGAACTTTTAGTTCCAACAAAAATCCCAGGACTGCTAATCAGGTTACGAACCGGTAACGAACTGATTCCCTCGTAACCCACGAACACAGAACTGTTACTAAAAATTCGGGATTTTACTTACCGCGAACGCTGCTTTTTTCACTGCGCATGCGAATAGTCCCAGAACCGGTTCAGAATCAAACCTGCGAACAAAGCTATTGACTATAGGCTAATCATTTATTAATATACAGGGTATTCGGAAAGGTAAAGTCATAAATGAATGTGGTAATAGAGTGAGCCAGAATAATGTTGGTACTTCATATAAAAAAAATTTTTTCACGCTCCTTTAGGGAGATATTGATCTTCAAAGTTAGAATAAGAAAAATATATTTCAGTTATAACTTTTAAACTGTTGCCACAGTACCAATGATATTTGAACAGCTAAATAACCTTATAAAGTTAGAACCATATTTAATTCATTCTAAAAGCGATAGCGCCAAGTACACAAAAAATGATAAAGTACACAAACCCTTTTTTAAAAATGATTTATTGCTGCAAAAAATATTTAACCCGACGAGTACGCCACGCGCCACACGCTACACTTTTATAGCAGGCCAGAGACAAAATAAGAGGATGTTTTCTTAGGTACGTGATACGTGTTTTCGCAATGTTTTTATTTATTTATCTAAAAATATGTAATCAGGCTCTGTCAGAGGCTATATGCTTTTAAAAATGTTTGTTTACTTTATCATTTTTTGTGTAATTTTAAAAGCGCAAATTCGGTACCCTTTGAAAATAATACAAAAAACATAAAAAAGGCCGCCTGCAATCGGAATATTTTATAACAAAGGCGCCGCTACCCTTTACAGCCACGCGCCAATACACTATGGGATAGAAATCCATTATTTTGGTCAAAAAGCAACTTTGAAATTTTAATGGCTCATGCTGTGTATTTCAAAGTAGATACTCCAAACTACATGTACGCAAAATTATAAAAGGATATGACGACTTCTATTGGGGTAATAAGAAACTTGAAAATGTATTTTAAGTAAACATAAATATACAACATTTAATCTCTTAGTTTATTATTACCCTTGATTACTAAAAAAGTAAAAGAGTTTAAATAATAAGAGCTATTGTTGTGTTTCGATGCAGTCTCGCGAAGTCTCGCTACTTTTGTCAAAGATTTTTTTACCTTTTTCTTTATCAGTTTTTGTACTTACAATTGCCTTCCTACTTTTTGCTACTTCTGAGTGTAAGGACAGATACAAGATTTTTTTATAATTTACAAGGTTTTCCATTTTAAAATTTAATATGTTTTGTCCTACACTGTATATCCTAAAAGATAAAAGCATTCTGATGAAAGATATGGATTCTACAGAATCTACCCAACAAAACAGTGTTTATTATTTATTTTATACGTTAAAAAATAAAAAAAGTTGGGAAGATGTATCTCTATTACGCTTCTAAGAATAATTTAAAATTATTTTTCAGATTTGGATGGTCATATTTCCGAAACTAATTGAGATAGACACATCAAATGTAGTATTTTTCTAAAGCATTTTTAAAAGATTTTTTTGGTGGTGATATAATATTCAGGGTATTTCATTTAAAAAATCATACCTATTGTCGTACCCTGTATATCATATGAGATAATAATCATCGGATTACTGATTAGAATACTACCGAATTAACCAAACAAGCTGACATTTTAGTTTATTTTGTACAATAAAAATAATAATGTTAAGGGGGTGTAAATTTATAATAACATATAATAAGTTTTAGGTTTCCAAAAAGCATTTGTAATAATTTATAATATTTTTCCAGTAAAAGCACCTCATTTTAAGTTAGATTGGTAAGTTTCAGAATTTTGACCAAAAAATTAATTTCTATCCCATAGTGCGATGACCACCTGCATCAACCGGCATATCATAAAAGAAATATAGCAAAGGCGGCCGCGAAGACAAGCATGCCGATTTATTTGCTTTAAACTTTTGTGATTTTTTTTCTTATCAAAGAGCACCGAATTTACCTTGGCGGCATCGCTTTCAAAATGAATTAAATATGGTTCTTACCATATTAATGCTTCTTTCATAGCTAAACGGCTGTTCAGTAAGTCGGGATTATACAGGGTGAGACGATTCTTGGTCATTTTTTGTATGCATTTTTGACACAGGTGACAAATTTGACCGTTTGATTCCTTTTTCTTTTTTCTAAAAAATGTATACTTTATTTAATTCGATATCTTACACCCTTTTTCATAAAATTGCATTTTAAGTCCAGACATACCTGCATTTTGTATGTAATAAAGTATTCCATTTTTTTTTTTTTTTTTTTGAGAAAATTATTAAAATGTGGTAAATACTGAATAGCCCTTTACCCATAAAAATCAAAAAGTATTTTTTAAATTCTAACTTTAATGGTCAATATCTCTTTAACGAAGCGCGATAAAACTTGTTTTTTTGATATAAAGTGCCAACATTATTTGGGCTCACTCTTTCATCCCTATCATTTATAACCTCACCTTTCCGGACACCATGTATTTAATAAAAACTTGGGTAATAAAATAAAAGACGTTTAAAAATATATATATTTGGGACACTCTATATGTAAGTTATCAAAAAAAAATGGTTTTCAACTTACCGTAATAGGTTTATTGTTTGCAGGTTTCGAACAAGGCGATTGTTCATCATCACGAACCCCGGGGATGATCCTTCGTTATCACCGTTACTACGCATTCAGAAGTATGCTCAAAGTGGAGACATCTTTGACAGGTAAGTGATATCCATATACTTAACATCTTTTAAGAAAATTAATTTTATAGTTGCTATTATAAACTGAATCTTTTTCTTTTTTGGAAAGTCAAGTTTTTCAATATCGTTTACAGTACACTGGGCCAAAGAAAAAAACATTTTTTTTCTAACGTTACTTTAAAAATATTTTATTTCATACCGTCCAGTAAATCCACTTACCATGTATTAATTTGGGGCCGGTAAATTGCACATTACGGTACCTGGTACCGTAATGTGTTGCCTAGCAACGCTGTCATGTATCATTATAAATGTCCACGTGATCATTGTTGTTATGCCTTGGTTAATGTCGTTTTTTGATGCCAAAATGAAATTAAATCTTTAAATACTCATATAGTAAGCGATTTTCATCTGATATTAGGATATTAGGAATTTCTACTTGTACTTAAAATATATTTTTTTACCAACTTTATTAAATAAAAATGATTAGATTACTTACAAAACAGACTTCTTATTACATTTTTTCAAGTATTTTGTTTAACTAAAGTTGGTAATTTCTATTTTATTTAAACCTATATCTAGCGTTACCTATTTAATACCATTTAGGAACTTCTACTTGTAAAATATATTTTTCTACCAACTTTAGTAAATGAAAATTATCATATTACTATAAAACAGACTTATTGTTACATTTAAAAAATATTCTGTTATGCAATATATATAAATTCATATTTAAATATATGCAAACACTTCTGTTGATTTCGTTTTTTAAAGTAGATGCAAACAATACAGTATAAGCAAAACACAAAAAGTAAGGTTAGGTTTGGTAGTAGAATATAAAGCAAGTGTGCCAGATTGTAACATCTAAATTAATTACTGATTTAGAATATCCGGTAAAAGTGCAAGTCCGTTTTAATTTCTTAACATTATTTGATTTTTATTACTGCTATAGATTTTTCGCCTATTAGAGCCTATGTATAAATGAGATTTTAATTAATACGGCATTAATATTTTAACCTCCTAAATAATTGATATTAAAATTTCTACAATCCGGCAACAACGCAGTTTAACAATAATGATAACGATAACAATAAGCTCCTCGGTATTCATCCGTAATTAAAGGAGTTCGGTATGGTTAATAACGATAACGGATCATGTTTGCGTTACTGCGCAGTCTCAGAATAACGTTAACCACAACGGAATTGCAAAATAAGGGTGCAAAATGTCTCTATTGTCAACTGAATCGATTTTTTTTTGGAAATTTAAGTTATCTAAGTTTTATAAAATCGTTTACAATATTGAAACCTACTTAAATAAATAAATTTTATTAGCACACAACAAACTCATAACCACAAATTGTATTGATTGAATTATAGTTATCATCAGCCCTCGCAAATGCATTAAAAATTAATCCGGAGGACGGATAGAATTTTCCATTAACTCTTGCACGGCACTTCCTGATTACCGCCATTTTCCACGGACGACATAATGATTGTGATTATTTTCTGGAAATCAGTTTTATTGTAAAATCGATCGATCTATCGCCGGCGGCTAGATATAAACGAATCATAAAATTTTCATCAGAAAACGTTCCACGTTAGGAAATTCTATTGCAGGTATAGTCCAAGAGCTGGCAACCACTTTGACTAACGGTGGGTTTATGTTGAAGCTTCGATTGTGACAAAAATTAGTCAGAAATGTTGGCAGCAGTTTCTCTCTCTCTCTCTCTCTCTATTTTTTCTTGGTTTTGGTCCCTTCAGGTCCAATCCACCACTCTCCCCCTTCCGGACTATGCTTTCCAGGGCTTCGTCGGCGGAAAATCTGGATAATCGAGCTCGTAGCTCCCAGAAATTCCAAAAAGAAAACAAATAATTCAACAATCGATGTAATGCATAAATTGTCGGCTGTCAAACCAAGATCTGCTACTGGTGTTACGTATAACCTTCACTTTCACTACTGACAGTTCCCATGGCACGCCCATCTATTTCCCGCCATTTGAGAAATTCCTCGTGTTCACCAGCAAACAGGATACCATCAGCTTATAGGAATCTTCGCTCACAGCGCTTAGATCCAGAAGAAACATACCGTCAATTTAGCGTGAATCTTTCCTTGATCCCCGAAAATAAAAACGTTCGTACGACACCTCTAGCCGCCACTTCGGGAAGAACTTTGTAGTCCTCTACGCACGTCCGCACTGCCCGGAGGTCAAACAAAGAGTCCGCAACAGTTTTCTGCTGGAACGAAAAATAAACGAGGCGTGCATACTGCTTGTTTCCAACATCTTAAAACTACTGCTGGAACAACAAACAATTGTATAATGTTACAAACATGGCACTGCTGGAACGACAAATTGGACGTCCGCAGAATCCGAACGGTTGCAAACATTTCTGACAGCCAGCTGGAACAATCCTTATATTATTATATAGATTATAGTAGAGTTTTCGCCAGTAATAAAGATGCCACCGGCGTCATCACTTCTGTCTCAATTTCAATTATTCTCCTTTTGTTGCTCGCACACGTTGTAAACGACGCGTTTAGACAGCGATAGTTCATTGCCGTCCTTACTTGTACGACGCTTGTGGCATTTTTACTATTGAATTTATCTCTACTAATTTAACTCGAAGTCAACCGCCTTAAGGCATCCATTTTGCTCGCGAATTGCGGCCATCTTGTCCACGGTACCTACACGCGGGTATACCAAACATTTCTTCATTTCTTACTTGTTTTTCCTTATTTTATGTAGGTCGCAATAAGAATATAAATATTTAGAACACCAAAATGCGTAGTTCATATACATACGTAAATGTTATTCCGAAATTTGCTTTATTTATAAATGTATTACGCCTTAAATTGTTGCGACGCATTTTCCTAAGGAAAAGGTAGATAATTTTGGTAGGTGGCTGTGTTGCCAGATTGTCAAAGTATTTAACCGACTATTTTACTAGAGGGTTTTACACTCTCAAAATGTCATAGCAACCAAAGTCGGTCTATATCAAGATCGTTTGACTAGGTAAGGTTGCCTCGTAAGCCTTGCAACATGGCGGACCATACGTCATATATGTATTTTGCTCATTATTTAATGAAGTTTTTAACAGTGTAGTTTGTGTTTTTTGTCAATATTAAAGAAATACTTTTAAATACTGTTAATTCCAGTTGTTACCGTAACTTCTTTATTTCCTATTAATAAATTATTTAACAATGATTATTCTAGCTGATTTTTATATCGCGCTCTTTCGCCCTCATAGTATTATCCGTCTGGACATCCTTGTTTGCTATGTTGGCGTCAAGGAACCAGCAGTGCGGTACATATGTGACGTAATGAGGCAACCTTACCTAGTCAAACGATCTTGGGTCTATATAGGGTCGCGACATTCGGCCATATTGCTGTGACGTGTTATGACGTCACATCTCCCATTTTTCGGCCATGTTGTTCAGTGCCGGAGATATACAGTTTATTGTATCAGTAGAACAACAGTTTTTAATTATTATTAAGTTGTAAATTCTTTTACTTTAAATAAAAAACATTTGGAATTACATCTTTTAACAAATATCACTTCCAAAACAATGCAAAATGAAATGCGCAAATTCTAGACGCTACTGGATTGGTCATCAGCTTTGATTTTACCCAGTCTTGCCAACTTTTCTCCGTGGAGGGGAACCGCCTAAAAGTTGAGGATGTTTCGCAACCTTATAAATATAAACTAACCTTGATAGCAACCTCATGCTTTTTACTGACTAAACTAATACCTGCTCCTACCTTGAAAAACCCAACATGATGGTATTTTATCGACAAAACTTAGTTAGGTTAAAGTAAAAAAGGTAAAAAACTATTGTTGCTTTGCAAATGAAAGATTAAAGACTTAGGTACTTGTAATTCTCGTAAAATAATCTTGTCTCAAAAAAATTGTTTAGGCAAAATATTTCTCTTTTTTTATTCAAGTTTGTTGCTTAAAGGTAATTTCATTATGACATCGCCTGACGGCTCGTGGTATTGTTGTAAATGTTATTCACGAAATTGCCAAGCAGTAAACTTTCATACAATCGAAATATTTTTTGACAGCAATTTCTTTTCTATTATGATATCTATTAGATAAGAAAATACGATAAGTACTATCATTTGGTGTCAGTTTGCCTAAGAATTTATGTGGAAGACCTTTGGTTCTTATTTAAATAATAATATGTAATCATCTTCAGTTTTCTTATTTTCGTGCACCAAATAGTCCGCATTTTATTAATAAAGTAATATAAAAAAATCTGTACAGTATTTATACCTAAAAGCATTTAATTGCTTTTCGTAAGCCTTTCTACGAGTTTTTTCTACAACACTTGAAAAAGAAGAGAAACCTTTAAACAAAATACAGATATAATAAATTCCTGAAATATCTAACAAAGTTTGAAATCCGACAACGCCGCCGGGTGGGTGTCTCCCAACCCCGCGAACCCGTCATCCAATCAGCGGCGTCGTACCGGATAGAACGCGTGTTTGAATTAAAATGTGGCCGCGAATTCGCGATCCTTTCACCGCGTATGCCGCCGATCATATCCGCGGTCTAGGAGACATTTTTGCGGCGAAAAGCCGACTTTTGCGTGTTTTTCGACGTTTTTCCGAGGTTATAGGGGATTTTTGTGAGTTTTTAGCAATGGGTTTTTTGTTTTGGTACGCCATTGGGCGACTTTTACGTAAAACATGCGATTTTGGTTTTTTGATGATGTGGTTAGGGCAAAATATGTAGATTTCTGATATTTTACTGGCCCTTCCAGTACCAATTCTACCTAAAATAAACAGGTTTATACTATGATCCACACACTGAAAAAAATGATATCTTAAAACAAAAGCCTTAGATTTAATTTGAGAGAATTGTGACTTTCATAATATGTGTTAAAGAAATAGGATCTCAAACAGAAAAAAATATGTTTTCAGCTTTGCGTACTAAATTCAAAAGAAGGCGCTTTTGTAATAAAAATAACCTTATTTTATTTAGTGACCCCAATGGGTCTACATTAAAGAACGATGTATTCCGTTAAAAACATCGAGCGCTTTCCCACTGAGAGATTCTTTCTTTAAGACAAGATAGTAAATACCACAGACTGAAATAAAATTTAATTCAATTAAGATAATTATATTAAATAAACAACTAGTTCTCTTTTTGATAGTTAAGAGAGGAATTCCTGCTTATCATGTCATTCACCGAGACCTCTCTTCTCCATCGATGATGCGTTTTGCCGAACCTCATAGGACTTATCAAACTGGCTGTCCCGGGTCCAAGTTGAATAATACGAATAACAGTGTATCTTATAAAAAAACTTTCGTTGTTCGACGGTAGGATATAATCGTACCGTTGATACCGTACTAAAAAGCATAATTCAGTGAATACTTATATTAAAGAAATAGGTTCTTTGACATAAAGGTTAAAGATTTTGGTATAGGTTCTTAAAATAAGAACCTATTATTTTAAAGAAAATTCATTAATATTTTGATAGAAACATTTAATATTTCTTTTGTTTAAAATCTTAAAACTTATATTTAAGATATTAAAGAGCTTAAATCATAAATCTTTAGGTTCTTATTTCTTGATTCTGATATTCTTAAAATAATACTAAGGATATTTTAATTTAAAGAATTTCTTTTACATTAAAGACATAAATTAAAGTATTTTTTCTCCCAGTTTAAGAACCACTATTATTTTAAAGTAAGAAATAAATCTTGGTTTAAAAGCACAACTATTCATAAAGAATGCATATTTTTAAAACCTTGTATTTGCTTAAAACAAGACATTTTTTTTCTGTGTGCTGTATATCGGAAACCATGCGTTTTCGGACCCATGTGCATAGGACTTTTTTAAATTATTTTTAGTAAAGAATTACCCCACGAGCGATGGTCCATGTTCTTTGAAACACCCTGTATAAATCTAAGAGTTGCCCACATATTCTGAGACACCCTGTAAAAAGTCTTAACTTCCTGATGCTTACAATTCACTGCTTTCATGTATAACTTTTTGCCTTTTAACTGTGTTCGTTTTTATCGTGTTCACCCTTTTTTTCTTAAGACCTATCTGTGCATCGGACTAATTATGATTTTAATTTTCATTTAATCGTTGTTAATTAAAATTTATAGTAAAACGTATGCGATACGCGAATAAATTACCAATGTTTGCTTTCGGCATCCGGAGCGGTAGATATTTTTATTAACTGACTTTTGTCACGTTATATCGAGTTGTGTTTTTAACGGAACAGCGAATACCTCTATTCGAAAATTTTATACGGGGTTTTCGTTTATATTTTGCCACCTACTTTTAACTAAAACCGAAAAGGATACACACAGAAAAAAATGTCTTCTTTTAAGCAAATACAAGGTTTTAAAAATATGCATTCTTTTTGAATAGTTGTGCTTTTAAACCAAGATTTATTTCTTACTTTAAAATAATAGTGGTTCTTAAACTGGGAGAAAAAATACTTTAATTTATGTCTTTAATGTAAAAGAAATTCTTTAAATTAAAATATCCTTAGTATTATTTTAAGAATATCAGAATCAAGAAATAAGAACCTAAAGATTTATGATTTAAGCTCTTTAATATCTTAAATATAAGTTTTAAGATTTTAAACAAAAGAAATATTAAATGTTTCTATCAAAATATTAATGAATTTTCTTTAAAATAATAGGTTCTTATTTTAAGAACCTATACCAAAAATCTTTAACCTTTATGTCAAAGAACCTATTTCTTTAATATACGTATTCGCTGAATTATGCTTTCTAGTACGGTATCAACGGTACGATTATATCCTACCGTCGAACAACAAAAGTTTTTTTATAAAATACACTTGTTATTCGTATTATTCAACTTGGACCCGGGACAGCCAGTTTGATAAGTCCTATGAGGTTCGGCAAAACGCATCATCGATGGAGAAGAGAGGTCTCGGTGAATGACATGATAAGCAGGAATTCCTCTCTTAACTATCAAAAAGAGAACTAGTTGTTTATTTAATATAATTATCTTAATTGAATTAAATTTTATTTCAGTCTGTGTTATTTACTATCTTGTCTTAAAGAAAGAATCTCTCAGTGGGAAAGCGCTCGATGTTTTTAACGGAATACATCGTTCTTTAATGTAGACCCATTGGGGTCACTAAATAAAATAAGGTTATTTTTATTACAAAAGCGCCTTCTTTTGAATTTTGTACGCAAAGCTGAAAACATATCTTTTTCTGTTTGAGATCCTATTTCTTTAACACATATGAAAGTCACAATTCTCTCAAATTAAATCTAAGGCTTTTTTCAGTGTAGAAAAAACGTACTGTATAAAAGTTTTATACTTTTTTCATCTATTGTCTTTTGAGCATAACAAAGAAACACATAAACATTAAAAACTCAAAAGAAAATAAAAAGGTAAACTTTTTAAATGGAACACCTTGTATATTATTTCGCCATTAAGAAGGTCTTTTAAAAGCTTTACAAAAATACCACATTTGATACACTTCTCCAAGAAATTAACGCACCAACCTAATTTTTTCCAGAAGCTTCAAATACACAAATGCTTTTATTTCAATGGCCATAACTCTTTTATTAATGGGGTTATAAAGAACTTGTCAGGAGCTTTTAAATGATATGCCACAAGATTCCCTTTCCATTTAATTTGTCTTTTCAAAATGACACCCAGCTGTCAGTTTGACATTTATATCTGTCATTTCTTGTCTAAAATTTGGTTTACGTTGTTTTCATAAAATTCCTCAAATTTTCATAAAAATACCAAACAAATCAAAAGTTAGAGTGGGTCCTGACTTTAGACAAGCAGCAATTTTAGGCGTTCAACCAATTATAACCGCGGTAATAATTGGTGACAACTTTGACGTATATTACATTGTTTAAACGTCAACATAACCGATTGATAAATACCGTTTTAGAACTGGTTTTTCGCGTAAAATTGATGAAGCACTGTATATGTTTTCGTATTATTAGGTTTGTTCCAGCAGAATGTTGGAAACATGTTAGCAACAATCGTAAAACGCAGAAATTGTTACGAACATTAGTCAGAAATGTTGGCAACAGTTTTCTGCTGGAACGAAAAAATAAACAAGGCGTGCATACTGCTTATACGTCAATACAAGAAAGGTTATGTTAAAAATTTGACAATAATGTTTGAAGAAAGTTTGCAAACTTTTCAAACAGTTTCCAACATGTTCCCAACATCTTAAAACTACTGCTGGAACAACAAACAATTGTATAATGTTAGAAACATGGCACTGCTGGAACGACAAATTTGACGTGCGCAGAATCCGAACGGTTGCAAACATTTCTGACAGCCTGCTGGAACAAACCCAATAATTGGTGTATTCG